>OZ024724.1:19762199-20118642 GCA_964016875.1 Fallopia convolvulus
CTGGTTGGTGTTCTTATCATCTTTTTCTATCTCTATATAAGCTGAAAATGACTAATGTTATGTCAAATTATTACCTTCATCTCATGCTGCTTTGCTAATTGTTTTTATAAAACACAATTTGCAATCAATCATCATCATATGTGTTCGCTCTAGGTAATTGAGAATCCAATGGAGTTTAGTACCATCAAGAAACAATTGGAAGATGGTTGTGTACTTGTGTCTATAAACATGAACGGGAAGCCTGTGCTGATGTCAAATTGGTTTTCAAGAACGCCATGACATATAGTGATGAGAAGCATGGCTTCCATGCCATGGCCAAATCAATGTTGGCTAAGTTTGAGGAGAAGTGGTTGCAGCTTCTGCCCACCAAGGTTATTGCAGGTGCCATATTCAACTTAGAGAATTGCAACTTGAAGAACTTAGAGAATTGGTGGTTTAGAATTGCATGTACCATATTCAAATACTTTCGATATGCCATTTGTGCTTTCCCATGCTAATTAGTGATTTAGTATGCTAATTAGATTAATTTAAATTATTATTATGCCTCGGTTCTCACTGGCATTTCTTTATTTGATGAAGAAGTTAAGCTCACATGATAGCTTTGTCTTAGAGCTGATATTTGTTATGTTGATAAAAGAGAGTTCCAATCAAATAGAATCTTCTCTCAAAACTTAAACTTTTGTGCTCTAATTTCTCTATAATCCTAAAACATTGAACCGGAGGGACCAGCTAGCATTTTGGTGTTTCTTAGTGGAAAAATTATATTATGGCATCTTTGAAATCATTGATGAGAAATTAATTTTTGTGTAAAATCATTTATCACTTTAAAAGCCTATTAGCTAAAATGGTAGAACAATGTGCATGTGCACATAGATGTGAGTTCAAATCTCACATAGGCTAATTCTATAAACACTTTATATATTTTGGTTCATTATAACTCTTCTTTCGGTTCATGATTTTTTAAGCTCGGGTTCATAATAGTTCATCTTATAGTTCATCTCTCTTACGTCATACTAGTAGTAATTTTGGTTCATGACATTTGTTCTTTTGGTTCATAGTGCATTAAAGTTTGGTTCATGATAGTTCATCTTACAGGTCATGTCTTTTAGGTCATACTAGTTGTAATTTGGTTCATGACATTTGTTCTTTTGGTTCATAGTACATTAAAGTTTGGTTCATGCGTTTTTAAGTGTACTTGTTATTTTAATTTATACTTGTAGGTTGATTGAATACTAACTATGATTTTAAATTACATTGTTATTAAAATGGTTAACTGGAAGCAGTGAAAATTACTATAGGTGCTACGCAATGGAAAGGGTCCATTTTGAGAAAACAATGTAAAAGATTGATCCTTGATTGCTTGTTGCATATAGTGCATTTTGTTGAATCCATAAGCATATTTTTCTCAATGGATCAAACGTTTTTAAATGACATTACATGTGCCAGCATTTCATTATCTCATCTCACTGCAAATATCATGAATATCTAATGGTTTTTGCTCGATGTTGATCTTTTGGTAATATAAATGTCATAATTTGTCGCGTTAACTTAAATTGTGTATTTTACAGAGATGGGTAAAAAATTTTAGACTTGAAATATGTTTTACAAGTATTAATTACGTGGTTCATAGTGTTTAACATGAAGGTTCATAGTGTTCAACATGAAGGTCGTGAATTTTAAATAATCAGTTCATTTAACAGAAAATGCATAAAATTTGTAAAGAAGGCATTCGACTCATTGAGTTCGACGTGAAGTCTAAAACAACCTTAAAAGCAATTACAATGTAGCAAAGTGATTTGTCAAATACAAAGTAACATAAAAACAGACAACTTAATCCCCAAAAGACATAACAACTACTAAAAAGACAAATAGAGAACCTGAACTTCAATGTCTAATCTTGAAAATGATATAAGAACTATCTTGTGATAAGTGAAGAATGTATGCTGATACGAAATCGTACAGATCTCGTACCGAATTCAATGAACAAAGTGATCGGGTGAAGGGAAGAAGGATAATAGTGCATATGCACTTCGGATGTGAATGGCCAAAGCCGGGGATAATGAGTGAAGACTGGGTAAGGAAGAATTAGGGCTAAACTAATTAATTTCTGATTTTCTCATTCATTGCCTCCATAGAACACAATCAGTGTTCTAAAAAACGCTAGGCGGAAGCTAGGCGGTGAGCTTCCGCCTAGCGCCTAGACGTTATGCGGCCGCCTAGGCGGACTTCATTAAAACGATTAGGATCCAGTAGAGCATGAATAAGGCTTACATATGTAATGGGCCTTATAATTAAATAATGCCTAGATAGCTAATTATTTCAAACGAGTTTTTTTTTTGTAATGGGCCTTAAAAGGAAGGTGGCCCATCATTTAATGGACGTCATTCTTCTTTACTCTTCCGAAACTTTTAACATTATTCTATCTAATTAAAATCAAACCCTAGTTGAATTCTTCTAACTTCTTCTTCTACGCCGCCTTCTCCATTTCTTTTTTACATATGACAGTAAGAGAACTAGAGATCGTTGTTTGGTTTGTTGAGCTGCTGCGATGGAAGTGTGGAACAGAAGACCGAAATCGCTTAGTTAATTAGTTGCAACCAACAGAAAGGAGAAAGAGATTGAGTTGGCCTGGGACTTTGGGAGGAGAAAGCTCGAAAGGTTTCGGTGTCGGGAGTTGTCGTCTTTGACAGCCGCTCAAGCCGGTGATGGAAGGGCTTAGTTGTGATTCTTGAGAACAAGATTCAAAGTCAGAGAAGAGCGGCGTCCGGAAAATTGAAAGTGAAACATGATTTTGAATTGAAGTTAATTTTTTAACCCTAACCCGCCCAACGCCCAGCCCGCCCAACCCGTTTAATTCCCGCCCATTTCCGCCTAGATCCGCCCAAAAACTCGCCTAGCTCAAAATCCGCCCAGAACACCCGCATAGACCCTATATTGTGCGTTGTCCGACCGCCCAACGCCTAGGCGGCTGCCTAGGGCGTTTTTTAGAACACTGTAACACAATACATGAGTATTTATAATAATAAAATCCTAACCCTAATTGATAAAATAATAAAAGTTAACCTTACTTGAAGGATAAAAACAAATCGCTAATTAAAAGGAAAGATAATATTGAAAAGATAACAAATATAACTAATATAATCCTAGCGTATCAGCGTATCAATTCTCCCCCGTTGAGAATCGACTTGTCCTCAAGTCGGAAATCAGTAGGAGACTCAAGAAACAGATCTTGGAACTTAATCCGCCAGGGTCCCATTGTACATGTAGCACTGCTTGAGTCAGCAGATCATGACGGAAGTTTGCCATGCGCATTGCACCGAACGGTTGGCGGACAAACAAGTCAGAGCATATCGGTAACGACCGTTCTCCCTTTGGTGAATCAGACTCTGGAAAAGAAGTTCCCAAGCCCAAAACGTCTAGAGAATACAGCGGCAGTAGGCATGAGACACGGGACCGGTTCGGTAACGACCTTTGCTGGTGCGGTACCCGGGTCGGTAACGAGAGGCCAAGAGTGTTGGCCGCGGGCGCGGAATTGGCGGCCGTAGGCGCGGAATTGGTTGTCGCGGGCGTGGGATCTGTTGTCGCGGGCGCGGGATCGTTCACCGTGGGAATTACAACCGCGGGGGTAGGGCTCTGCGGCGTCGCCTTCGCATCTTTATGATTGAGTTCCAATCTAGAAAAAATCGGGTGTATCCGACGAAGGCGATCTTCATATTCCATGTCAATTTGACGACGACGAACCTCATATTCCATATCAATATTACGGATCTTCAACTCCATATCTTCGTGAAGTTCTCGGATAGTGCTTGGAACTATGAACATGGTGATGGTAGATTTCAAGAATGAAAGAACCAATTGATACGAAATCGTATAGCTCTCGTACCGAATTCAATGAACAAAGTAATCGGGTGGAGGGAAGAAGGATAATAGTGCAGATGCACTTCAGATGTGAATGGCCAAAGCCGGGGATAAAGAGTGAAGACTAGGTAAGGAAGAATTAGGGCTAAACTAATTAATTTCTTATTTTCTCATTCATTGCCTCCATAGAACACAATACATGAGTATTTTTAATAATAAAATCCTAACCCTAATTGATGAAATATTAAAAGATAACCTTACTTAAAGGATAAAACCAAATCGCTAATTAAAAGGAAAGATAATATTGAAAAGATAACAAATATAACTAATATAATCCTAGCGTATCAGGCTATCAGCGTATCATATGCATCACTAAATTCTTCAGTTTCATCCAATGGAACTCCATCAATACTAGCATCATTATCAAGACCCTTCAATTGAACCCCGTCAATACTAGCATCACTATCTAAATGAGACAAGTTAGGATAACCAGAGCTTGTTAAACAACCTACAATAAAAAGGGGAAAAAAGAAGCGATCTAGTAAAAATGTGCAAAATACCTTTTTTCATTTGGTTCACAAATATTGTCATTGTGGTTCATAATATTAAACATGAAGGTTCACTGAAAACAATCTCCTAATAGCAATGCGGTTCATATAAAATAACAATATGTATTGCAAGCGAAACAGTCTAGCAAAGGTCACAAGGATACTAATTGCCGATTCAAAACAATCTCCTACTAGCAAATGTGGATAACTAGGCATAGACATATACATGAAAGCATCATATCCAACAAAGGATACTAAGCACTTAGCAACCTGAGATTAAAATAATATGCAACCATTCATTTTATTCATAAAGGGGATTTGAACACTAAAACGTCATCAATAAATGAAAAGGTCTTGCAAGTTGTCCACATTATCTTCATATCCAGTAATTAGAACAGTAAAAGCAATATTTCAAGACATTTTAACAAAACATGCTCATTGAAACATTTTATCAAACACTTTGTGGGCACTCAAATAAGCATACAAATTTTATTTCTAATTTCTATAAAAATTTGTTTCCAATCCCAAAACCAAGAGTACAACAGATTTCTCCATGATCCCAAACAACAAAGAACCCTAAATAACAACAAATTTAGGGATTATATGAGAGCAACAAACCATCCACCAAGCTAAACTGTTGTTAAGCACTCTTCAATTTGTGACGACCCTAATTCTCACTCTATAAAAAAATATAGAAAAATTTGTAGTTTAAAAATATTATAGGATAAGATCTCGGTATATATTTATGGGAGTTTCTTTTGGTAGATTATATTGGACAGTTGTTAGGATTATGAAAATATGTTACAAAATATTTTTACGTGAAAATTTCTTGAAATGTATAAATATATTTCCAAAAAAAATAGTTTTTAATTCCTATCCAATATAAAAGATTACATGGATATTAAAATATTTTTAACCCAAATTACCCAAAACCTAGAAATAAATTCTGTCATAAATTATCCTAGCAGAAGTTTAACAAAGATTTAATCTTAACCCAAATGGGCGATCTAGGTAAAGATCATTCCTATTGAAAAGAGTAATTTTGCAATAAAAAATATTAACACCGCATAAGCCCGGATGGAGATCAAGGAGAGCGGCCAAGGTATAAACTCAAATAACAAATCAAGTCTCACCATTATTCCTACCACTAAGTCGTTCCAATTGGTGTAAGACGGTTTACCTCGTTCGTGCGATTTGTTGGCTAGTTCACGGACTTAGGTTTTACCACCAAAGGAGGGTCCCTCGTTAAAAAAATGAATGGAAAGTTTCATCCAGAGCATTGAGATACTAGTTGGTAGGGGTACAATTAGTAAGTATATGTGAACAAGAAGGGTCGTGAGACACTTCTCCCATGGAAGATATACACCATTGATTTCAAGACTCTCTATCTACAACTACCTTCAAGAGGTGAGAACATTGAGAACGCCCTAGGGGTATATGTTTATATGAACTTTTCTTCTTCAATGGAGGACATACAAATCTATCGATTTGCCAGTGCAGAAAAACGAAAAATACATAATTATTGTTTTGACATTTAATTTCCAGAAGAAGGGCATGAATAAAGTAGTATGTTGAATGAGTTATTTAAAATTAATTAGCAACATAAGATGGAATATTTATAATGACGTCAAAATTATAAGAAAATGACATGTGTAAAAATCTGAGGTGGTTTAATATAGGATCACCATGTGGCAAAACCCTAAGTGGCATAATGACAAGGGTCCAAGCGTTGCTTATATATATATATATATAATAGATTAATAGAGATTTGTAAATTATGTGGCAATATGATGTGTACATGACATGATATATTTATTTTAATATTTTTCATTTGTTGCATAAAAAACTTATTTCTTTTAATATTTTTGAGGTTTTGGCTTTTTCTCTTAATATTTTATTTTCAGTTCAAATTATTAAATTCAAACTCACCATTGTGTTCTCTCCTCACCCATAAATTAGTAGCATTTTACTATTAAAACACCCAAATTCATAACCGAGTTATTATTATAAATAATATTTTAAACAACCCCTTAAAATAAAATATTGCTTTAAAATCCAAATTGACGCGCTTTAGTTATGAATTTGAGTATTTTTAAGAATTAAATACTACTAATTTAAAGATAAAAAATACAAAAATAAGATTGAATTTAACTAATTTTGATACTCCCTCCGATTCATATTAAGTGACTTTTTAGAGTTTTTCACACTTATTAAGAAAATTATTAATAACCCATAAAAATCTCTTTTAACCCACAAAAAACCAAGTAATTAATTAAGCAATAATTTTACTTTACTCAATTTGTTGAGATAAACATGTATCAATTGGTTATTCCACTAAGACATGCTAATGTGGAACAAGTTTCAAAGGAAGATATTTAAATTTTATCCCAATAAATGTGAAAAAATAATTAGAAAATAGTTATAATTAATTGAAAAAGTAAAGTCATTAATGTCAATGACAGTTAATTTGAATCAAGAAAAATTGTTAGAAAGTCAGAATCGGAGGGAGTAATAAAGAATATCGCGAATTGAAAAAGCTAAAACCCGGGTTTCAAATGAAATTTCCAAACAATTTAATTGAACTTCCATCATCAGCTAAAAGGAATTTAGAAAACATGAGAATGAAAAGTGTTGCAATATATATCAGGAGATCGAGCAGCAATCACGCACGATGCAGATATTAACTAACAAATTAAGATACATGAAGAATTAATAAAAACACGTTGTTTATGTAACGTACGTAGACATCAATTTTACGGAAGTGCAGGCAGAGAAGGAGATGCATAGTAGGATGGCTCATAGGTTGGAGTGTATGTTTCGGGCGAGTATTCTTGTGGGCTTGAATACGGCGCCGGTGGACATGATTTATCCGATGGCGGAGGTGACGGATACGTTTCCGGATAATAGTACGCGCTCGGTGGTGGTGACGACGGGGATGTGAGGGTAACGGGAGGATACGAGTACGAAGGTTGAGGGGACGGTGGTGACGGCGGCGGAGTGTAACACTTGAAAATGCGGCAGTCCACTGGCATTGCTTCGGCAGACGCGCACTCCTCCGACGTCCTTTGCATGGCCTTCCCATCGATGCAGTTGAACCTCCCATCTCCACTCGAAACGCATGAGGAATCCTCGTGCGTGAAGAAGTTGAAAGAGTAGGAGAAGTTGTGTAAATTCGGTAGGAGGCACGCTGCATCAGGCACCGATCCGGTTAGTTGATTATTCGACACGTCAAGCTCCTCGAGAGTCCTCATCCCGGATACTGTATCCGGGATGGGGCCGGAAATCGCGTTCAAACTCACGTCCAAAACGGTCAACGCCTCGAGTTGACCGATTTCGCAAGGCAAGCAACCCGTGAGATTATCATTCAACAAGATGATCTCGTTGAGAGTTTTCCCCATCTTGCCAATGCTACTCGGGATACAACCCCCGAGGCGGTTGTTGGCGAGGACGAGGGCCGAGGCGGGGGAGTTCCCGAGGTTGGTGGGGATTCCGCCCGTGAAGCGGTTGTTGTTGAGGAAGATGGCGTCGAGGCGCTTGTCGAAGAGAGCCGGTGGGATCGGGCCCTCGAAATCGTTGTAGCGGAGGTCGACGAATTTGAGAGATGGGAGGTCGAGGAGGACGTCGGGGAAGCTGCCAGCGAGGCGGTTGTTGCTGAGGTCGAGCTCGAAGAGGAGGCTCATGTGGGCGAAGGTGGTGGGGACGGAGCCGCAGAAGCGGTTGGAGCCGAGGTGGAAGAGGGCGAGGTCGGTTAGGAGGCCGAGTTCTAGGGGCAAGTAGCCGGCAATGTCGGCTCGGTTCATGGCGACTCCGCCCACCACGCGGTCGGAGTCGTTGTCGTTGTCACTTGGGGGATGGGCGCAGAAGACACCGTTGTAGGAGCAGACGTCGGCGCCCACCCAATTGGCGGTGAAGTTGGAGGGGTCCGAGACAATGGCGAGTTTCCATGATTGGAGGGCGATGTAGGCTAGACGGAGACGCGGGTTCTCGAACTGGAGGGCCGGGTCCACTTCCATCGACGCTGCCAATGATGTCAAGGAGTCGGGGCCCGAGTTTGAGTCGTGGTGGTGGGGGTGCGGGTGGTGGGGCTGGGCCCGCCAGTGTGTCTTGGCTCTGTGGCTGCTGTGGTCGAGGAACGATTGCTTGGAGGCGGAGGCGATGGAGAGGAGGAGGAGGAGTGCGAGGAGGCGTGTGCGCGGCGGATGGTGCCGAAGAAATGCACCCATTTTGGTGTGTTGTTTTGGGAAGAGATGGGCGGGAAAAGTGATTGGAGATGTGTGGGGGACAAGATATATCTTGGGGAGAGTAGAGGCTTGGTGTTTTGACCTCTATAAAACATGTATGCATGTCTTTGATTTACTATATAGTAGACCTTTCCAATACGGTATATAGTCCAAAGTTTTTAATTTTTTTGGGCATCTAGTTAATTTTTTATTTTTTTTGTAGAGGTGCATCTAGTTAATGTGAGTTTCCAATTTGACATTGGTTCACAATCCATAACAATTTCGCCTCAAGATGTGTTTAACTCTTAGCTCATTTCCTCTAAAAGAAAACTCTTAGCTCATTTTGCTTCTAGTTAACTTTTTTTTTTGGTTGGAAGGAGAGGCGGTACTCTCCGGTCCCTCAAGGGGGCATTGCTTCTAGTTAACTATGGGTTTCCAATTCTACCAAAAAAGTATGAGTTTCCAAATGGAGTAAATTGAATTGATAGAGTAAGAATCCCGATAAATCTCGTCATTGTAACTAAACCCGATTGCTCATGTATCCATGGATCGGATAAGCATTATGCTTTTCTACTTTCATTTATTTTTTGACTTTACTTTTCATAACAGGAAATGAATTAACTAAGAAAATTTTTAGCTAATGAATGGGTCGAACAAACTTTATCGATAACAATCCCTAAAAACCAGATTCAATCTAGATTATGTTGACACACAAGTAAAAATGGATGATTTTCCACCCAATTAGTCTTTGCCTTAATATCGAATGAATTAACCATGAATGATTGGGAATTTAACTGGATTTGGAAACTTGACTTAATGCCTAAAACAAATATTTTTGTGAAAGATTTGTATCAAAGACCTTCCTACTAAAGACCTCTTAATACAAAGACATATATAGTTGTCATATCAAAATGTCCATTACGCAGTCACCAAAATGAGACAAATGAGTATCTGTTCTTAGAATGCTCCTTTACTACATAGACAATAATTTCAATTAATCCTCAATTTTCTGACATTCTAAAAGACATATCACATAGCCATAACACTTTGCCTCAAATCATTTAGAACTTGAAGAGGACATTACCGCAAAAGACTTTATGTCATCTATTTACTGTCTGGTGGGGAATATGCTTCTGGAGAAACCAAGTGGTTTTCAATCAAGACAACACTGGGCCATGTAGGGGTGCCAAGGAATTCATTCAAAGCCATACCATGTTGATACGAACCCGATGTGGATTCATATCGAAAACCGTTGTTGGTCAAGGGGTTGAGACGCACCCGAGATGGATTGGTTTTTACGGGAAGGAGAACGTGGAATGAGTTTAGGGTAAAGGGATAATTTTATTAATTCATTTCATTGATTGATTCCCAACATAACAAGCTAAAGGAGTATTTATAATAACCCTAATATCTAGATAATAAGAAAAATCTAATTGCTGAAATATTAAAAAGATATTCTTACTTAAAGATAAAATCAAATCCCTAATTAAAAAAAAAGACAATATTCTAAAATTATAAATGATCCCTAATTAATTATAGCATATCACACGTGGTGGAATAATACAAAGAATATTGACGATGAGGCTGATGTGCCATCCGGAGTGTAGCAAACGAGGCCACGTAAATGCAAAAGAAAAGGGGAGAAACCTCAAAACTGATGTCAAAATAAACTTTGATGGATCGGAAAAAAAAAATGAAAAAGCAACTGCGACGTTTATCAGAAGAGACCAATTTGGAAACAATTAGCATGAATACAAAGAAAAGTGACTATTGGACAGTGGAACAAGCAGAAGTAATGAGACTTTTTCAGGTTGTACAAGAAGCTCATAGAAACAATCTTAGGCACATAGAAATTGAAGGCGATAGTCTAATTGTGATCAATATGCTTAAGGAAAGTCGATCCAGTCCCTGGACAATTGACATGTTAATGGCATGCACTTTGGTTATGTTGCAGTCTTTCGAGGGGGTCATTACCAAACATATCCATTGAGATTGTAATTCTGTGGCTGATTTGATTGTTAAGCTACACCATGATTGTAGTATCAATCCGATTCTTAACCATGAATGGGTCTTGATCCTCATTCGTAAAGATGTCCTAAGCTGACCTAATCTATTTAATTATTACCTATTAAAAAATATTATATAAATAATACACGGGAATGTTTGGTAATGACGCCCATTACAGCCCCCTTCATCTCATCCCGGGACGGCCCAATTAATTTTTTTCCTCAGCCGGCTTTTACTAACAGCACTAGGTCAGTCAGTTTTATTGCAATTCAAATGGAAAGAAAGGATTAATGCACTATTTTCTTTTATATGTGTCCTTCTTTATAATTAAAGACTATCGTTTGAGCAAAATGTTTTAGGAAACGTCTCTTAATTAACTGTTTGAGATCCGATCATCAGCAATATCCATTGGATACCTTCCACTCCTAATTTCTTCATTTAAAAATATATATATCTTGGGTTGAGGATATAATTCCCACAAAATTTAATGTTATTGAGTGGAAAGATTCATTTTGTAATAGTTCAAGTTTAAGAGGATAATTGTGTGATGGTTAGTGGGAAGCATGTAACTGCTTTTTTTTAACGTCATGGTATCCATGTAGTCAACCAGCAATTTCTAAAATTTGAGCATAAAGTTATTTGTAGGATAAACTATTCTGTTTTAGATTAACCCAACATATGGTCCGTTTGTTTCTATATTAAAAATTGGTTAGAATGAGAAATCGGGTTGGAATAAGTTTCACACATATGAATTTCGCTAAGGTAGACTTAATCTAGGTAGAGCTCGAAAAAATTGACCAGAAAAAGGTAGAGTTTAAAAAATCTTGACCATCAATTAATAAATAAAGCGTTGAGATTCATTCATTCTCTCTCATTTTTTTTCTTTTTATATTTTTAAAGGGTTTATTATTTTTGTGAGAAAATTTAGAAATATATCCATAGAGTTTTTTAGAATACTATATTGTAGCAGGACCGTACTCATATCCACCTCAAAAAAAAGGTATGAGCTCATATGTATATTGAGTGAATGATAATAAGCCATACCTAAACATTGATCCATGTCAAACATTAAAAAGAAGATAGACCATATCTAATCTGATTTTTTCTACTCTGGTACTGATCGAGCGACGGCATCTACTACAAGTTTTCGACCCGTTCGTGATCGGCGTAGGCCTATTCGATTAAAAGATTATTATTAGTATTTTATTTCAATTAATGTAATTTTATATGTTGAGTGAGTCACTCCTTCTCGGGTTTTCTTTACGGTTCTTTCCCGGGACGCCTTTCTTGAACCGTTAGGGCTTAGTATAAATATCCTGCTTTATTCTAATAATTAATACTTCGTAACAGGAAATAGTTTGCCCTAATTGTCTTTTCTCCCTCCCTTCTTACGTCTCTCTCTCCCTCCTGACCGCAGGCCATTCCCTTTGGTTTGATAACTGATCTCGAGCTTATTTGGTACTCCCTAGGTTCTAGGGTTTGTATCAACTGGTGCTTTCATCCCGTACTCATTCGTAAATCATGACTGACAATGAGGAGGAAACTTCTGAAGTTACCGGGAATAAGATGACTTTCAATACCATCATGCAGAACTTGCAAAATTTGATGTTGGAAAATCGCCAAAGCTGCCATGATCACGAAGTGCAGCGACGACGCGTTGATCAAGTGTTTCACATCCTTGAAACTCGTCATATTATGGACACTAATGCTCATGGAGTGCTTGCTAAAAGTCCATTTCAGGGAAACCCTAGGGTTAATCCTCCTCCAGCGAATCCGCCGCCCGCTTTACCACAACAGCAGCCACAAAATCAACCTCTAATCGGAGGTATTCAGCAACCGATTGATCGTGCATCTAAAATTCAAGTGGATGCTCCTTGTTTTAATGGCTTGGACCCGGCGGGCTGGGTTTACAAGGTACATGATTACTTTGATTACATTCAGACCAGTGCTCAGGAACGACTTCAGTTAGTTGGGTTATTGATTGATCACCCGGCTTCTGACTGGTTTCGATATCAGTGTCGTAATCAGGGTCTTTGATAGCTTGCATTTAGGTATAGTTTAGATGCATGTTTTATGTTTATTTTGCATGGTTTTATCTAACTTTAGTATAGTTCTTAGGTTTTTAGGTTTTGTAAGAAATTCGGGTTTTGCGCTTATTTTGTTCGGTTTTGCAGATCTTTAGGTAAACAAGCATGGATGGGATGGATCTTAGATGATTGTGGTGGAGTTTGATGAAGCTTAGAGTGATACAAGTGAAGATTATAAGAGCTAAAGCCCAAGAGGTTGTGGAAAAAGAATGCTTAAATTCAGGCAATGCATTGGAGTTTTTTTTTTGACACCTCTATCTTGCAATGCTTGGTTTGGGAACTATAGTGGTCGGATGAAGCTGCATTTGTTATTATAGGTAAGCTATTTCAAAGAGGTACAATTCATGTTCGTACTCCGAGTCCAAATTCCAACTCCCAAGGGGTCAAAACAGCCTCTAAAGTGTCACATGAATACTAAACCGAGGGTAAAAGCGCGGGTTAGCATGTAAAAGCGCGGGTGCACTTTTGGAGGTCAAGATGCGCAATTGGGTTTCTATCTGGAGATGTCTTAGGTCGAGAATTGGGCTTAGTTTTGGGCTTGGCTTTATCATTTCAACGTGTTGTCTT
The DNA here is from genome assembly GCA_964016875.1 of Fallopia convolvulus. Taxonomy (NCBI): domain Eukaryota; kingdom Viridiplantae; phylum Streptophyta; class Magnoliopsida; order Caryophyllales; family Polygonaceae; genus Fallopia; species Fallopia convolvulus. The sequence continues at coordinate 19,775,487 of OZ024724.1, forward strand.
GTATGGCTTGTGAGGATTTGTTTCCTTGGATATCTTTAGTAGTTTTAAGAGATACTTTAAAATCTTGTTAGTTTTGTCTTTTTTATAATTTAGATAATATTTTGGAGGCTAGGGTTTTATCTTTCAAGGAGCAAACTTTGAACCTTTGTAAGTTTTTTTCAATTTAATTATGCATTGCTAAATTCTTTGTATTTGACTAGTTGAAATCATAGATTGCATATTATTGTGAGATTTAATTGATTCTCAACAACATGAATAGGTTTTAGGGTTTTTATTGCTAAATTCCCTGTGCTTAATTGAATCAGAATTATTCTAGGGTTTTGTTAGCTTGATCACCTAATAGAATTTCTAGTTTAATTTACAACTAATCTGATTAATGCCCATTCGGGGTTAATTACATAAAGTAGCAACTATAATTGTTTGGACTCGTTCGGGCTATTCAATTGTAGAAGAGAATAAATCCACAAATAACTTAGATGTCTGTTTGCTATAAGTGTTTGTTTCTATTGATAACTTTATTCGTAAAGTTGTTGTTTAATTGAATCTAGACGTTGTTTTAGGTTGTTAAATGATTAGGGTTGTTTAGACTGTTAGTTCTTTCAACTAGAATTGAAGTTTGGGTCATAATCCTTAGTAGGAGTATAATCCACAATAGATTATTCAAGTGAATTGAGAATCAAGAGAATCAATGATCAATAAGCATATCTATGATGGATGTAATTAGTTGAACACGCTTTCCTCATACTTGTTTAACACAATCATCTTTGTATTCATATTTACTTTTTAGTTTGCATCTTAGTCTAGATAATCATTCACAACCCCCCCATATTAGTTACTTGGCACTCAAGTTAAACACTTTTACACGAGTCTCTGTGGGATCGACCCTTAATTACCATTCTACTAAGTTTGGTTAAGTTATGATGTGAACCCCGTTGAAGGATTCACGAAGGATCGACCGTTGGACTCGTAATTGGTCTTCTCTTGCGAATTTGGATAGGTTTGAGCCGAATGAACGACTAGACTTTGATGAGAAAGAAGTGAAAGGATGAGAAGGTGATCTCTTTGGAGGGAGACCGGAAGAATATGGGATGAGAAGAGAATAGGGATGACGCCTTAACAAGATGGTCTGGAGAAATCTCGACAGCAATTCGGTATCTAAATTCAAGCGTAAGAAATAAGGGAGGGGCGTGCCTCTTTTATAGAGGAAGGGGCACGCAAACCCTAGTCTTTCAACCTAGTGGCAAGGGCGGCGTAAGGGGGAGGCACGGCGGCCCAAGACGCAAGCCCAAGCCCAAAACTCCTAAAAATAGAAATGACTTAATAGGAAATGTTTCGGAAAGGAAATAGTACTAAAAATAGCAAGAAACATAGGCAAGTCACGGTGGCCTAGTCGCGAGTGTCGCGACAAGGCCGTGACAAGGCTGTGGCGCGCCAAGGGCGTGTCGCGACGCTGGCAAGCGCGCGGCACGGCTTCGGCAACGCCGAGGCTGGTGCGCACCCGGACCTCAAGTGTCGAGGACGAGGCGCACCGGAACCTCAAGGTACCATGCCGGGGTGGCTTGACTTGACATGAAGCTCGGCGGTCGCGATTGGGACGGTGTCGAGAATGGGGTTCTCGGCACTGCGGTGCGATGCATCGTGCTGGTGACTCGGCGCATCTGCGATGGTGACGAGGCACGTGAAGAGGGACGCGCCAGCGGTTACGCCATGGCTTGCGACGGCCCGCGCGATGATGGACGAAGTGGCTCGGGTTATGGCCCGAGTCCTGGCTCGTCTGATCGGTCCATCGGAGCGCACGGACATGTCATCCTCGTCTTAGCTAGCCGTCGTGGTGGGGCTCACATCACCCTCCCCCCCTTGGGTGGGAAACGTCCCCGTTTCCTCGTCATGATACTCGGAATCCACATAAGGAGAGAGATCCAAGACATTAAAGGAACCGGAAACGTTGTATTTACCCGGGAGGTCGAGGATATAAGCGTTGTCGTTGATGCGCCGGAGGACCTTGAAGGGACCGTCCCCCCGTGGGTGAAGCTTTGTCTTCCGAGCAGTGGGAAAACGTTCTTTCCGGAGATGGACCCACACCAAATCTCCGGGCTCGAAGATCAAAGCGCGGCGCCCCTTGTTGCGTTGGGCCGCGTATTGATCCGAGCATCGCAGCAGCTGCGCCTTGGTGCGCTCATGTAAGCGTCTGATATGGTCGGCGCGGTTGGCCGCGTCAACATGCTCCTCGGGCTTGAAGGGCAAAGGCACCAAATCCATAGGCGTGTGAGGATTACGCCCGTAGACCACTTCGAAAGGGGTCATCTTCGTCGCAGAGTGGAAGGACCTGTTATATACAAACTCAACATGACAAAGTAAGTCCTCCCACCGACGTGGGTTTGCCTTGAGCATCGTCCGAAGAAGAGTGCTCAAGGTCCGATTGGTCACCTCAGTCTGACCATCGGTCTAGGGGTGATAAGATGTGGAAAATTGGAGTTGTGTCCCTAACTTCCCCCAAAGTGTTCTCCAAAAGTGGCTGCAGAATTTGGTATCCCTATCACTAACAATAGTTCTAGGAATACCATGTAACTTCACCACATGTTCGAAGAACAAATTAGCGATTTCCACCGCGTTGTTTGTCCCCTTACATGCAATAAAGTGGGCCATTTTGGAAAAGTGGTCCACGACTACAAATATGGAGTCCTTTCCATGCCTTGACGTCGGAAGGCCCGTAATAAAATCCATCGAAAGATCTTCCCACGGGGCGTCCGGAATTGGAAGTGGCGTGTAAAGTCCATGCGGTTGGGACCGAGACTTGGAAATATGACACGGCACACAACTTTGACAATACTTGTTAACATCCCGAGCAATATGAGGCCAAAAGAAATGTTCACGAAGTGCTGCCAAGGTTTTGGCTATGCCAAAGTGGCCTCGGCCATCATGAGCCTCTTGGAGCAATAGGTGTCTCATCGAAGAGGCCGGAATGCAAAGCTTCCCAGCTCGGTAAAGAAAACCATTGTCCAAGAAGAAGGACTCATGGATCCGCGAATGCTCAAGCTCTTTTATGATTGAGGAGAAGTACGGATCTGAGGCGTACAACTCCTTGATCATAGAAAAACCGAGCATTTAAGAATGTAATCGGGTGAGTAAAATGTACCTTCGAGAGAGAGCGTCGGCGACGACGTTCTCTTTTCCTTTCTTATGAGCAATGACGTAAGGGAACGTCTCCATAAACTCAACCCAACGGGCGTGGCGCCTATTCAGAGTCGTTTGACTCTTAAGATAAGCCAAGGTCGCGTGATCCGTATGAATTACGAACTCGCTTGGCCAGAGATAATGCTGCCACGTTTTTAGGACCCGAATAAGAGCGTAAAGCTCTTTATCATAGGTCGGATAATTGAGTGTATCCCCAGCTAGCTTTTCGCTAAAGTAAGCGATAAGCCTTTGTTCTTGAAGGAGTACGCCGCCAATACCATAGTCGGAAGCGTCGCACTCGATCTCGAAACGCTTTGAAAAGTCCGGCAATTGCAGGACCGGGGCTCGGCATAAAGCATCTTTCAAGGCCTCGAAGGCGGCCTCGTGATGCGGCATCCACTTTATTGTGGCTGCCTTCTTGGTCAAAGAATGAAGTGGCCCGGCGATAGAACTAAAGTCCTTGACGAATCGCCTATAGAAACCAGCTAGCCCCAAAAAAGAACGAACCATTGTCGGGGTCGTTGGGGTTGGCCACTCACGGATGGCCCAGATTTTGTCAGAATCCACTCGTAGGCCATCCTTGGATACGACGAAGCAAAGAAAATTCGTCGTATCTGAGCAAAACACACACTTGTCCAAATTTACATATAAAGAGTGTTCGCGGAGGCAATCTAACACCTGCCTAAGGTGCCCCGCGTGAGAGTCTAAAGTCCTACTATAAACCAAAATGTCGTCAAAATACACGACGACGAAAAGTTCCAAAAATTTACTCAAAACAAAGTTCATAAGACGCATAAAGGTAGAAGGAGCATTAGTGAGGCCAAAGGGCATCACCAACCACTCATAAAGACCATGTTTGGTCTTGAAAGCCGTCTTCCACTCGTCCCCTTCTTGCATCTGAATCTGATGGTAGCCGCTCCTCAAATCAATCTTCGAAAACAGCACAGCTCTATGCAATTCGTCTAACATGTCGTCCAAGCGGGGAATCGGGTGACGGTACTTGATGGTGATTTGGTAGATGGCACGGCAGTCCACGCACATCCTCCAAGAACCATCCTTCTTCGGCACCAAAATAACCAGGCCCGCACACGGGCTAAGGGACTCTCGAACATAGCCTTTGTCCAAAAGAGATTGGACTTGGCGTTGAAGCTCTTGAGTCTCCTTAGGCGACGCCCTATACGCAGCCCGGTTTGGCAATGAAGCGCCGGGAATGAGGCCTATGCGATGCTCGATCCCCCGAATAGGTGGTAACCCGTCGGGGAGCTCGGCAGGCATAATATCCGAGAACTCCTGAAGCAAGTCAGAAATAGAAGGGGGTAATACATGTGTCTTATCTATGGATATATTAAATAATGGAGACAAGAGAAAGAAAGTAGTACTCCCCTCAATGTGTTTGACCACCTCGCGCCGACGACATAGGAATAGCCGGTCTTGCACCGAGCCGAGAAGAGGGGGCTCGGCATCCTCACTTGTCCGAGGTGTTCCGTGTGCGCTAAGCTGCTGGCCACCAGAATCTTGCATTGAGAAGGATTGAGTCCAGGCGCGCCGCTGGAATGGTGTTGGTTCGAGCCAGCGCCGCTGGGCGCGGCCGCTGGCGCGTCGCGACGCGCAGTCGAGGACGACAGCGGCGTCCGTGGCTCCGTCTTCATTTTGTGTCGGCGTTTCTGTTCTCGATCTTCACGAACACCAGAATTTGGTGTTTGGACACCAGAAACGCCGACCAAACTGTCCTCAAGGCCAGAAGCGTCGTTTGATGATGCATTCGGCGTTGGCGCGACCTTTGCATTGTCCCGAGCGTTGGCTTGTTGCCTTTAGGCCTCATCCTCCAAAGCTTCACTCGGAGACATAGGTAAGATGGTCACGCGTTTACCATGGTAATTGAACATATATGTGTTCAACCGGCCATCGTAAATCACGTGACGGTCAAATTGCCATGGACGGCCAAGAAGGAGATGGGTGGCGTCCATGTCAGTGACATCAAAAAGAATAGAATCGGAATAAAAACCAATGGAGAAGGAAAGATTAACCTGTTTTTTGATCCAATGATCGCCATCGTTGGAAATCCAAGCAAGCTTGTAGGGCCGAGGATGATCCGTTTGTGGCAACTTAAAATGATCGACCACTTTCCTTGACAAGAAGTTTTCGCAGGATCCCGAATTTATAATCACACTTAGGGAAACATTTTGTACCAAACACCGAGTACGGAAAATGTTTTCTCGTTGATTGGTGGGCACAGCTTCCCTCATGCTAAGCGCTCGGCGCGTCACTAGCAATAGTTTGTCGACGCCGACATCGATGTCCGAAGGGCCACAATATGCACCATCTTCGATTGGCGCGGCGTCATCTTCCTCCGACTCATCCTCATCCACACTCTCGTATGCCGCAGATTGAGCCGAGAAAAGCACTCGCTTCGTGTTAGGGCAATCGCGTTTCAAGTGCCCTCGGCCACCACATAGATAGCACTCGATGTCTCGAATCCTTTGTGGGGGAGGGGCTGCCTTGTCACGGTTTTGTCCCACCGAAGCGCCCTTGGAGTCCGTCGCTTGAGTACCTACCTTAGATTTAGCAAAAGAAGGAGGAACAAACTTGTTAGTACCTAAAGCGGATGGACTAGGGGAAGAATTATACCTTGCAAATGTGGACGTCTTCGGCCTCTTGAATTGCTTGTAAAGCTCCATGGCCGTGTGTATCAAACGCCCCAAGTCTTTGATTGGCAAGACAACGAACCGATCCCGGATCCATTGGTGGAGTCCCGCCACGAAATGAGACCTCAACGCCCTCGGGGAAGCGCTAATGCCGGCCTTGAAGAATAAATCTTCACGGTATGCAAAGAACTCCTCCGGAGTCATGGAACCTTGTCGAGCATCTTGAATCAAGATCCGAACTTTTTCCTTGTAATCGGGTGGGATAAACTTCCTCTTCATTATAAACACAAGTTGATGCCATTCGGTTATGGGGGCTTTACCCTTTCGGGCCCGATCCGATTCGAATCGGTTCCACCACATCCGAGTGGCACCCTTGAAATGAAGGGTCACCACCTCGACTTTCTCGTGCTCCTCATAATGGCAATGCTTGAGCACGTGCTCGGTTCCCTACAACCAAGAAATAAACTCGTCAGGGTTGTAATTACCAAAAAAAGTCCTCAAATTTTACCTTGACGTCGCGGCGTGATACATGCGCCGGACGCTCATTTGCAGCGCGCCGGTTGGCACGCGGAGGCGGAGTGTGTCGGCGTCGGGTGCCTCGGCTGGACCCGTCGCTGCCATCGTTGGTGCTCTTGGTTTTGGTCTTGGCGACTCTGATCCCCGTTGCGCCGAGGCCAATCGCGGTTGTCACGGCCCTCGAGCCGATCATATTCCGCGCGCTTCACGGGCAACTTGGGTTGCGGAATCCAATCTCGATCCCAATCTATCCACTCCTCCGAATCATGGACCGGAGGGTGGTCAAAATCCTCCTCGGAATCCTCCCCGTACTCCGTCATAGATTCCTCAGATTCCGAATATGGAGTTGTGGGGCTTTGATGGCCTCGATAGTCATTGACATCGAAGTCATCTCGGCCTTTGGATTTCTTTTTTCTAGCCGTCGGGGTGACCGCCTTTTTCTTCTTTTTTGATTTTTGACGCCGCCACTCCTCGGAGTCATACTCCTCATCGGAGTGAACGTCAACAACGTCTTCCACCTGTTGAGCTTGATTAGTGGGTCGGCTTTCCTTCATAGATTCCAATCCTTGGATTCCATTCGGGTTAGACGACTCCACCAAAGGGCCTTTGCCTTTCTCCTGCGCCGAAGCCCGCGGAACCGAGACGCCGTGTGGCGTTACGCTCGGAATCGCGTGTTGCGTATGATTGGTCATGGCTGGTGGTGCCGCTTGCTGAGTTAGGAACCTCGTCATCAAGCCTTCGAGGTTGGCGAAGCGCGCCTCTAGTGCCGCTAGACCCGCAGCGGGCGCGAGACCGGCCTGCGGCACGGCACCGGGCACCGTCGCGGTTGGTGCACCGAGAAGACTCGGTTGAAGCTGCGGCTGGTTTTGTGGGTTTGGTGGTTATTGATTTGTGATTCCTTGCTGGTTTGAATGCTCATCCCCTTCCATACTACCGTCTCCAATCTCAACCATAGACATTAAAAGGGGTTAAAAAATTCTCAAACAACAAGCAATAGAAACGCCAAGATATTGTAAGACTCACCACGCAAGTACTCTTAGTTCGCACGAAAAGTACTCGTAAGGTATGGGAGGCTAGGATCTCGACGTTGCACAAGTATGGAACAAAGAGAGTAAGAATAAGCAAGCACAAACAAGCAAGTAAGAAGAAGAGATGATGTGGCGTCGGCTTGATGGAAGCCTTGGCACGAGAGAGGAAAGAAGACGATAGAAGATCTCGGCCTTAAGGAAAGGAGGCGAGATTGTATGAATCAAGAATAGAAACAATAAGATATGCCCTCAATCAATAAGATAGCAATCAATCAAGAAGATATGCAATCAAATCAAGAGAAAATTTCGTGGGATAGGAGAGAGATATAGCCGATTGATATCTTTGCCAATATGTGAACACTTGCCTTATTTTGGCTTGTGTGGTCCCACAAAATCTTTTTTTTAATTTAATTAGGATAAGATTGCCTTATTTTGGCTTTGCTTATCCAATTTTTTTTTTTTTGATTTTTTCGGCAACTAAAAGATATGGGGTAATATTCCCCAAGATACTTGCAATAAATAGAAGATTTGAGATAAGGCCAAATCGGACCAAATCTCGCACCAATGAACCAATTCACACGAAACACACAATCAAATCAATTCGAACAAAGCAAGTAAGATGCAAGCAAAATTCAAAAACTCGATGCAATGAACCAAAGCAATGTGCAAGTCGGCGGTTTTGGCAATTTTTTGTGATTTTTCCGAATTTTTCGAATCAAATGACAATGGAAACTAGATGAACGATGGTAGAGATGGCGGAAGCTAATGACAATGGAGGTAGAAAAAATTTTCGTGCAAAAAACGAGTAAAAGCGAGAGAAAGACTTACGCAATCCGAGGCTCTGATGCCAGTTGATGTGAACCCCGTTGAAGGATTCACGAAGGATCGATTGTTGGACTCGTAATTGGTCTTCTCTTGCGAATTTGGATAGGTTTGAGCTGAATGAACGACTAGACTTTCATGAGAAAGAAGTGAAAGGATGAGAAGGTGATCTCTTTGGAGGGAGACCGAAAGAATATGGGATGAGAAGAGAATAGGGATGACGCCTTAACAAGATGGTCTGGAGAAATCTCGACAGCAATTCGGTATCTAAATTCAAGCGTAAGAAATAAGGGAGGGGCGTGCCTCTTTTATAGAGGAAGGGGCACGCAAACCCTAGTCTTTCAACCTAGTGGCAAGGGCGGCGTAAGGGGGAGTCACGCACGCGGCCCAAGACGCAAGCCCAAGCCCAAAACTCCTAAAAATAGAAATGACTTAATAGGAAATGTTTCGAAGGAAATAGTACTAAAAATAGCAAGAAATATAGGCAAGTCACGGTGGCCTAGTCGCGAGTGTCGCGACAAGGCCGTGACAAGGCTGTGGCGCGCTAAGGGCGTGTCGCAACGCTGGCAAGCGCGCGGCACGGCTTCGGCAACGCCGAGGCTGGTGCGCACCCGGACCTCAAGTGTCGAGTTCGATGCGCACCGGAACCTCAAGGTCCCACGCCGAGGTGGCCCGACGTGACATGAAGCTCGGCGGTCGCGACTGGGACGGTGTCGAGAATGGGGTTCTCGGCACTGCGATGCGTTGGGCTGGTGACTCGGCGCGCCTGCGATGGTGATGAGGCAGGTGAAGAGGGACTCGCCAGCGGTTGCGCCATGGCTTGCAACGGCGCGCGCGATGATGGACGAAGTGGCTCGGGTTATGGCCCGAGTCCTGGCTCGTGTGATCGGTCCATCGGAGCGCACGGACATGTCATCCTCGTCTTGGCTAGCCGTCCTGGTGGGGCTCACATCAAGTTATGATTCTTTGATAGTGATAGAGCATATAGGTATACGTGTTAGATCATGTTTTTATTTCAGTTTTATGCATGTTTAGTTAGATTTTCGCTTTAAGTTGTAGTTTAGGTTTTATTTTAATTTAGTTCTGAATCTACGCGTTTGTATGCTTAATTGTAGGTCGGAAGGTGGACGATGGTTGGTATGAGGCTAAGGACCAGATCTCGGGATGCGTACGGAGCATTGAAAAGAAGATCCGAAGAAAGAATTACAAGCCAAGAAGATCGAGTATCAAACCCCGGGTTGAAAGTTCAGCTAGCGTCGGAGGAGTGAAGATTTTGCGGCGAAAGCGCAGGCAAAACGCCCATGCCGCGGTCGCGCTTTAGGGGGTACTTGACCGCGCTTTGGCGCGTGTCAGCGATGTTGAATTGGGCCTCCATAATATCTTTTGGGCCGACTTTGTTTAGTATTTTTGGATATTTCTAGATATGATATAAATACTTTTCTTAGGTTTTCTTATGTTATCTTATGCTATCTACTACTTTGTGTTCTACGTTTGATTGAATTTGTGGGAGACAAAACCCTAGATTTGCAATTGAAGAGAAATTTGACTCTTGTAAGTTTTATTCTTCTTTAATGTCAATTTCTAGCTAAATTTCTCATGTCCAACTAGTTAGTTGAAGTTGTATGCATGATTGTTTGTGAGATTTGAATTATTTCTATTTGCCTTGACTAGATTGAATCTCTCCATGCTTGATTGATTAAATTCGCTTAGGATTATAATAGCTTGGCCACCTATTCTATTTCTAGGTTGAATTATAACTAGAATAATTAAATAGACAGTGGAATTTGATTATTCATGGATGAACCCTTTGATTAAACTTATAGACGGTGGAATAAGGTTAATCAAAGGCGGAGAATTTAATCGCAAGACTTCATGAATAGACGGTGGAATTCATGATTATTGTTTCTATTGAATGCTTTGAACTTATTTGCATGATCAATTTGACATAGAAGGTTTTCTAGGTTAATTGGTTAAAAGGTTATTAAAGACGGTGTATATTAATAACCACCTTAAGCTTGAATTTCATAAATTCACAATAGATTAGTCAAGGGAAATCGAAATAAGAATAATCAAGGATCAAAACTCATGTATGCAATGGATACGAAACTAGTTGGACGCTTTTCTCCATATTTGAATCTTTAATCGTTTATTTGCTTTGTTTTATTCACTTAGTTTGTTAGCTTGCAATCATAAAAACCCCTTCTACTTAGTAATATTATATAAATACGAATAATCTGAGTTCCTATGGGTTCGACCCTTGCTTCCACTATACTTAGGTTAGGAAGTCAGGTATTTCTTTGACAGTGCTTTTACATCGACATATAAGTGCTCGTCAGATAGGTATAACAACATCCGAAAAAACCTCATCAAATTTGGCGTCATTGACGAGGACTCGTCGCTATTTGTGTTTTGCTTTGTGTGTTGTTCTTGGTGTTGTGAACCTATCTTACGGTTCATAGCACCCGTGCTACTAATCTATGGCTTTGTTCGATTGTAGACAACTGCAGGATGAACACTTCCATGACTAGTTTTCAAGATTTCAAGACCATGTGTTTGAAGTTGGTGCTTGGGGATTACAATACAATGATAGAGAGGTAAACATGGGAGTTATCCATGGTATGAATCTTGAGACAAGGGGATTGGCTGACTACATGAGCAATGAGAGGCTTTAATTTATGGGACCTGAGGAATGCTGGGATTTTTTATGTTTCATAAGCCATCAGAGTTTTTTGGTCGAGTCATCTTCCCAACCACACCAGCCGATTGATAAGTCTCTTGAAGATATAATCAAGGATCTCTCTAAAGGGGCGAATGCCATAATCATGGAGCATTGTGAGTCATGTTCTTCAAGTTTTCAAGATTTCAGACAATTGCAGGATGAACACTTCCATGACTAGTTTTCAAGATTTCAAGACCATGTGTTTGAAGTTGGTGCTTGGGGATTACAATACAGTGATAGAGAGGTAAACATGGGAGTTATCCATGGTATGCATCTTGAGACAAGGGGATTGGCTGACTACATGAGCAATGAGTGGCTTAATTTATGGGACCTGAGGAATGCTGGGATTTTTTATGTTTCATGAGCCATCAGAGTTTTTTGGTCGAGTCATCTTCCCAACCACACCAGTCGGTTGATAAGTCTCTTGAGGATATAATCAGGGATCTCTCCAAAGGGGCGAATGCCATAATCATGGAGCACTGTGAGTCATGTTCTTCAAGTTTTCATTCCACAATCTCATGCCCTTTTGAGTTGTGTGAAAGAAGTTGTTGAATCATGTTGGAATCAAACAATCAGGAGTGAGACACCCAGATGCAAGTTGAGGAGCAATCTAATACACTTGATGAGGGTTATGATGATGAATTTGATGCTCAATATGAATTTTCACCTGGAAGGCAAGTTGAGAAGATTATCACAGAGCCAAGGGAAGTCTGTGTAGGCATAGAGATTCTTAAAGAGCTTAGGGAGCCTGAATCATCTTCACCCATGTGGACTAAACTGTTCGAGGGTTTTGTGGTTTTGGAAGAAGATTGTTTTGTCGACCATGATGACTTCTTTGTTGATGAAGTAGACAACCATGAGGGAGAAAACCAACATGATACATCTGTTAAGGCTCCCATTGTCATGGTGCACCCTATGTTAGGCTTTGACATCCCATGTTCTAGTTTCCCCACCTTCTCACATCCAGAGCTTATGGAGTTCCAAGATGCGAAGCCAAGTCTACAACACAAGGTGGAGGATGAGAAATACATGGAGTTCATCTTTGAAGAAAGTGGTAGTATTGCAAGTACTTCAACCCATATTGTAAGTATTTTCTAACGCCACCACTTGTGTTGAATTTATTTGAGCAAATGCCATTTCATGCCAACTGGGCGCACATGTTTGATAAGTTACAACGGTCTTTGAAAGTTACATTATGCATCTTTAATTTATCATGGTGTTACTTATGTTTTTCTGAGATGTGTGCACAGGGGTTTGACAGGTTGCTAAGGGCATTAACAATGTCTAATCTTGTCAATTCATACTCAGGGTCAAGCTAATGATGTTAAACAAGCGCTTCTTGGGAGGCAACCCAATGCATAGATAGCTTTCTTTTTCAGTTAATCTTTTGCTTTTAAGGTAGTTTTTGAATGTGTTTTAGATACCCAGGTCCAAAGACAAGTTACTCCACCACTACCGTCGTCGGATTACCAGCATTACCCGGATGACTAGAGTCTTGTGAGTTCTTCTCTTTCCTTTACTTTTTATTATACTTTGGGAACAATGTATGTTTTAAGCATGGGGGAAGGGAATTACTTGTTTGCATTGCATGTAGTTTCATTAGTTTAGGCATATTTAAATTTTTGCATGCATTGGATAAAATTCTTGAAAAATGAAAAAAAAATCAGATTTTTTTTGAAAAAATACAAAAATATTGCGTTTAGGTTTTTATTTACCCATTGTTTGATACCTCTTGTTTCTCTAAGTTAAGTATGAGTCCTAACCCATTATTTGCATGATATGTTGAAATTTCTAAGATATGAGCATGATCGTTGATTATTTACTTTAAATATAGGACTAAGCATGTATATAGCTTGAGTTTTAGTTTCATTCTTAAGTTCTAGATAAAATTTGGCTTGTGAGATTTTTGGCCTTCCATGATTTTTTGTTCTGCATATTCTTGAATATATCACCATGATTATCTAGCTCTAGAACTTGTGTTTAGACTCTTTTTCAAGGTTGCTTTATTTGATTGAATGCGTGACATTAAGATGATTGAGGTAGTGTTTTGTTATAGCCTATTATTTCTCTTCCTACCTTGACAAGATCCTTGTTTTGACACCCCACTTATTTGAGCTTTAAGCATATTTTTATAGCTCCACAAAATTTTCCTAGTCTATTAAGCTTGACCCATCCGGGATGGACTTTAGGTTGTGTTTTGGTTTTGTGGGAGTATGGTATAAGTATGGCAGAATTTGAAAGAAAAGGTGGAAAAGAGGAAATACAACTCTTGTGTGCAAAGTAAAAAATGGAGGTGAAAAATAAGTGCAAAGAAAGAAAAAATGAGCTTGAAAGGTTAGTAACCTTCATAAAGTGTAAGAAGAGTTGAAAAGAGGCAAAAAGTGAAAACAAATAAAAGAAGGAAGAAAGAAGAAGCAAAGTGCTTAATTGAGAATGTAAGGAGTTGCTAAAGTTGACTTGGAAGTGTTGTAGAGTGAAAAGAAAAGTGTTGAATTTTGGGTATAGGATTAGTTCTTTATCCTAGATTTAGCACCACAAGCCAAAATTAATCCCTTCCAAATTTCTCTTTACCTTGGCCCCATTACATCCCTTAAAAGTCCTCATGATTTTTGTTGTATATTTGGTCAACAACGGTGGAGATTTAGGACGCTGATGCAAGCTTAAGGTAGTCTAGTTTTCATGATTGATTTTGAGTGAAACACGTCCTTTAAACACTTGAGTGAGAGTGCAAACACATTTACCTTGGTGAGGTCTAGAATGGATGAGTAAACTTTTTTCTATGCTTGATGTAATGCATGCTATGAAGTCTTGGTCAGGTCTTAATTATATGTTGAATTGCTCGGTTGATTATGAGATGGATGCATGATTGCATTGATCTGGTGCGACTTGGATTTATGTTTTGCTTGAGGACAAGCAAGGGTTAAGCATGGGAGAATTTGATATCTTGCATTTAGATATATTTTAGATGCATGTTTTATGTTTATTTTGCATGGTTTTGGATTAGTTTAGTATAGTTCTTAGGTTTTTAGGTTTTTAGGTTTTTAGGTTTTGTTTAGACTGTTAGTTCTTTCAACTAGAATTGAAGTTTGGGTCATAATCCTTAGTAGGAGTATAATCCACAATAGATTATTCAAGTGAATTGAGAATCAAGAGAATCAATGATCAATAAGCATATCTATGATGGATGTAATTAGTTGAACACGCTTTCCTCATACTTGTTTAACACAATCATCTTTGTATTCATATTTACTTTTTAGTTTGCATCTTAGTCTAGATAATCATTCACAACCCCCCCATATTAGTTACTTGGCACTCAAGTTAAACACTTTTACACGAGTCTCTGTGGGATCGACCCTTAATTACCATTCTACTAAGTTTGGTTAAGTTATGATGTGAACCCCGTTGAAGGATTCACGAAGGATCGACCGTTGGACTCGTAATTGGTCTTCTCTTGCGAATTTGGATAGGTTTGAGCCGAATGAACGACTAGACTTTGATGAGAAAGAAGTGAAAGGATGAGAAGGTGATCTCTTTGGAGGGAGACCGGAAGAATATGGGATGAGAAGAGAATAGGGATGACGCCTTAACAAGATGGTCTGGAGAAATCTCGACAGCAATTCGGTATCTAAATTCAAGCATAAGAAATAAGGGAGGGGCGTGCCTCTTTTATAGAGGAAGGGGCACGCAAACCCTAGTCTTTCAACCTAGTGGCAAGGGCGGCGTAAGGGGAAGGCACGGCGGCCCAAGACGCAAGCCCAAGCCCAAAACTCCTAAAAATAGAAATGACTTAATAGGAAATGTTTCGGAAAGGAAATAGTACTAAAAATAGCAAGAAACATAGGCAAGTCACGGTGGCCTAGTCGCGAGTGTCGCGACAAGGCCGTGACAAGGCTGTGGCGCGCCAAGGGCGTGTCGCGACGCTGGCAAGCGCGCGGCACGGCTTCGGCAACGCCGAGGCTGGTGCGCACCCGGACCTCAAGTGTCGAGGACGAGGCGCACCGGAACCTCAAGGTACCATGCCGGGGTGGCTTGACGTGACATGAAGCTCGGCGGTCGCGATTGGGACGGTGTCGAGAATGGGGTTCTCGGCACTGCGGTGCGATGCATCGTGCTGGTGACTCGGCGCATCTGCGATGGTGACGAGGCACGTGAAGAGGGACGCGCCAGCGGTTACGCCATGGCTTGCGACGGCCCGCGCGATGATGGACGAAGTGGCTCGGGTTATGGCCCGAGTCCTGGCTCGTCTGATCGGTCCATCGGAGCGCACGGACATGTCATCCTCGTCTTAGCTAGCCGTCGTGGTGGGGCTCACATCACCCTCCCCCCCTTGGGTGGGAAACGTCCCCGTTTCCTCGTCATGATACTCGGAATCCACATAAGGAGAGAGATCCAAGACATTAAAGGAACCGGAAACGTTGTATTTACCCGGGAGGTCGAGGATATAAGCGTTGTCGTTGATGCGCCGGAGGACCTTGAAGGGACCGTCCCCCCGTGGGTGAAGCTTTGTCTTCCGAGCAGTGGGAAAACGTTCTTTCCGGAGATGGACCCACACCAAATCTCCGGGCTCGAAGATCAAAGCGCGGCGCCCCTTGTTGCGTTGGGCCGCGTATTGATCCGAGCGTCGCAGCAGCTGCGCCTTGGTGCGCTCATGTAAGCGTCTGATATGGTCGGCGCGGTTGGCCGCGTCAACATGCTCCTCGGGCTTGAAGGGCAAAGGCACCAAATCCATAGGCGTGTGAGGATTACGCCCGTAGACCACTTCGAAAGGGGTCATCTTCGTCGCAGAGTGGAAGGACCTGTTATATACAAACTCAACATGACAAAGTAAGTCCTCCCACCGACGTGGGTTTGCCTTGAGCATCGTCCGAAGAAGAGTGCTCAAGGTCCGATTGGTCACCTCAGTCTGACCATCGGTCTAGGGGTGATAAGATGTGGAAAATTGGAGTTGTGTCCCTAACTTCCTCCAAAGTGTTCTCCAAAAGTGGCTGCAGAATTTGGTATCCCTATCACTAACAATAGTTCTAGGAATACCATGTAACTTCACCACATGTTCGAAGAACAAATTAGCGATTTCCACCGCGTTGTTTGTCCCCTTACATGCAATAAAGTGGGCCATTTTGGAAAAGTGGTCCACGACTACAAATATGGAGTCCTTTCCATGCCTTGACGTCGGAAGGCCCGTAATAAAATCCATCGAAAGATCTTCCCACGGGGCGTCCGGAATTGGAAGTGGCGTGTAAAGTCCATGCGGTTGGGACCGAGACTTGGAAATATGACACGGCACACAACTTTGACAATACTTGTTAACATCCCGAGCAATATGAGGCCAAAAGAAATGTTCACGAAGTGCTGCCAAGGTTTTGGCTATGCCAAAGTGGCCTCGGCCATCATGAGCCTCTTGGAGCAATAGGTGTCTCATCGAAGAGGCCGGAATGCAAAGCTTCCCAGCTCGGTAAAGAAAACCATTGTCCAAGAAGAAGGACTCATGGATCCGCGAATGCTCAAGCTCTTTTATGATTGAGGAGAAGTACGGATCTGAGGCGTACAACTCCTTGATCATAGAAAAACCGAGCATTTAAGAATGTAATCGGGTGAGTAAAATGTACCTTCGAGAGAGAGCGTCGGCGACGACGTTCTCTTTTCCTTTCTTATGAGCAATGACGTAAGGGAACGTCTCCATAAACTCAACCCAACGGGCGTGGCGCCTATTCAGAGTCGTTTGACTCTTAAGATAAGCCAAGGTCGCGTGATCCGTATGAATTACGAACTCGCTTGGCCAGAGATAATGCTGCCACGTTTTTAGGACCCGAATAAGAGCGTAAAGCTCTTTATCATAGGTCGGATAATTGAGTGTATCCCCAGCTAGCTTTTCGCTAAAGTAAGCGATAAGCCTTTGTTCTTGAAGGAGTACGCCGCCAATACCATAGTCGGAAGCGTCGCACTCGATCTCGAAACGCTTTGAAAAGTCCGGCAATTGCAGGACCGGGGCTCGGCATAAAGCATCTTTCAAGGCCTCGAAGGCGGCCTCGTGATGCGGCATCCACTTTATTGTGGCTGCCTTCTTGGTCAAAGAATGAAGTGGCCCGGCGATAGAACTAAAGTCCTTGACGAATCGCCTATAGAAACCAGCTAGCCCCAAAAAAGAACGAACCATTGTCGGGGTCGTTGGGGTTGGCCACTCACGGATGGCCCAGATTTTGTCAGAATCCACTCGTAGGCCATCCTTGGATACGACGAAGCAAAGAAAATTCGTCGTATCTGAGCAAAACACACACTTGTCCAAATTTACATATAAAGAGTGTTCGCGGAGGCAATCTAACACCTGCCTAAGGTGCCCCGCGTGAGAGTCTAAAGTCCTACTATAAACCAAAATGTCGTCAAAATACACGACGACGAAAAGTTCCAAAAATTTACTCAAAACAAAGTTCATAAGACGCATAAAGGTAGAAGGAGCATTAGTGAGGCCAAAGGGCATCACCAACCACTCATAAAGACCATGTTTGGTCTTGAAAGCCGTCTTCCACTCGTCCCCTTCTTGCATCTGAATCTGATGGTAGCCGCTCCTCAAATCAATCTTCGAAAACAGCACAGCTCTATGCAATTCGTCTAACATGTCGTCCAAGCGGGGAATCGGGTGACGGTACTTGATGGTGATTTGGTAGATGGCACGGCAGTCCACGCACATCCTCCAAGAACCATCCTTCTTCGGCACCAAAATAACCAGGCCCGCACACGGGCTAAGGGACTCTCGAACATAGCCTTTGTCCAAAAGAGATTGGACTTGGCGTTGAAGCTCTTGAGTCTCCTTAGGCGACGCCCTATACGCAGCCCGGTTTGGCAATGAAGCGCCGGGAATGAGGCCTATGCGATGCTCGATCCCCCGAATAGGTGGTAACCCGTCGGGGAGCTCGGCAGGCATAATATCCGAGAACTCCTGAAGCAAGTCAGAAATAGAAGGGGGTAATACATGTGTCTTATCTATGGATATATTAAATAATGGAGACAAGAGAAAGAAAGTAGTACTCCCCTCAATGTGTTTGACCACCTCGCGCCGACGACATAGGAATAGCCGGTCTTGCACCGAGCCGAGAAGAGGGGGCTCGGCATCCTCACTTGTCCGAGGTGTTCCGTGTGCGCTAAGCTGCTGGCCACCAGAATCTTGCATTGAGAAGGATTGAGTCCAGGCGCGCCGCTGGAATGGTGTTGGTTCGAGCCAGCGCCGCTGGGCGCGGCCGCTGGCGCGTCGCGACGCGCAGTCGAGGACGACAGCGGCGTCCGTGGCTCCGTCTTCATTTTGTGTCGGCGTTTCTGTTCTCGATCTTCACGAACACCAGAATTTGGTGTTTGGACACCAGAAACGCCGACCAAACTGTCCTCAAGGCCAGAAGCGTCGTTTGATGATGCATTCGGCGTTGGCGCGACCTTTGCATTGTCCCGAGCGTTGGCTTGTTGCCTTTAGGCCTCATCCTCCAAAGCTTCACTCGGAGACATAGGTAAGATGGTCACGCGTTTACCATGGTAATTGAACATATATGTGTTCAACCGGCCATCGTAAATCACGTGACGGTCAAATTGCCATGGACGGCCAAGAAGGAGATGGGTGGCGTCCATGTCAGTGACATCAAAAAGAATAGAATCGGAATAAAAACCAATGGAGAAGGAAAGATTAACCTGTTTTTTGATCCAATGATCGCCATCGTTGGAAATCCAAGCAAGCTTGTAGGGCCGAGGATGATCCGTTTGTGGCAACTTAAAATGATCGACCACTTTCCTTGACAAGAAGTTTTCGCAGGATCCCGAATTTATAATCACACTTAGGGAAACATTTTGTACCAAACACCGAGTACGGAAAATGTTTTCTCGTTGATTGGTGGGCACAGCTTCCCTCATGCTAAGCGCTCGGCGCGTCACTAGCAATAGTTTGTCGACGCCGACATCGATGTCCGAAGGGCCACAATATGCACCATCTTCGATTGGCGCGGCGTCATCTTCCTCCGACTCATCCTCATCCACACTCTCGTATGCCGCAGATTGAGCCGAGAAAAGCACTCGCTTCGTGTTAGGGCAATCGCGTTTCAAGTGCCCTCGGCCACCACATAGATAGCACTCGATGTCTCGAATCCTTTGTGGGGGAGGGGCTGCCTTGTCACGGTTTTGTCCCACCGAAGCGCCCTTGGAGTCCGTCGCTTGAGTACCTACCTTAGATTTAGCAAAAGAAGGAGGAACAAACTTGTTAGTACCTAAAGCGGATGGACTAGGGGAAGAATTATACCTTGCAAATGTGGACGTCTTCGGCCTCTTGAATTGCTTGTAAAGCTCCATGGCCGTGTGTATCAAACGCCCCAAGTCTTTGATTGGCAAGACAACGAACCGATCCCGGATCCATTGGTGGAGTCCCGCCACGAAATGAGACCTCAACGCCCTCGGGGAAGCGCTAATGCCGGCCTTGAAGAATAAATCTTCACGGTATGCAAAGAACTCCTCCGGAGTCATGGAACCTTGTCGAGCATCTTGAATCAAGATCCGAACTTTTTCCTTGTAATCAGGTGGGATAAACTTCCTCTTCATTATAAACACAAGTTGATGCCATTCGGTTATGGGGGCTTTACCCTTTCGGGCCCGATCCGATTCGAATCGGTTCCACCACATCCGAGTGGCACCCTTGAAATGAAGGGTCACCACCTCGACTTTCTCGTGCTCCTCATAATGGCAATGCTTGAGCACGTGCTCGGTTCCCTACAACCAAGAAATAAACTCGTCAGGGTTGTAATTACCAAAAAAAGTCCTCAAATTTTACCTTGACGTCGCGGCGTGATACATGCGCCGGACGCTCATTTGCAGCGCGCCGGTTGGCACGCGGAGGCGGAGTGTGTCGGCGTCGGGGGCCTCGGTTGGACCCGTCGCTGCCATCGTTGGTGCTCTCGGTTTTGGTCTTGGCGACGCTGATCCCCGTTGCGCCGAGGCCAATCGCGGTTGTCACGGCCCTCGAGCCGATCATATTCCGCGCGCTTCACGGGCAACTTGGGTTGCGGAATCCAATCTCGATCCCAATCTATCCACTCCTCCGAATCATGGACCGGAGGGTGGTCAAAATCCTCCTCGGAATCCTCCTCGTACTCCGTCATAGATTCCTCAGATTCCGAATATGGAGTTGTGCGGCTTTGATGGCCTCGATAGTCATTGACATTGAAGTCATCTCGGCCTTTGGATTTCTTTTTTCTAGCCGTCCGGGTGACCGCCTTTTTCTTCTTTTTTGATTTTTGACGCCGCCACTCCTCGGAGTCATACTCCTCATCGGAGTGAACGTCAACAACGTCTTCCACCTGTTGAGCTTGATTAGTGGGTCGGCTTTCCTTCATAGATTCCAATCCTTGGATTCCATTCGGGTTAGACGACTCCACCAAAGGGCCTTTGCCTTTCTCCTGCGCCGAAGCCCGCGGAACCGAGACGCCGTGTGGCGTTACGCTCGGAATCGCGTGTTGCGTATGAATGGTCATGGCTGGTGGTGCCGCTTGCTGAGTTAGGAACCTCGTCATCAAGCCTTCGAGGTTGGCGAAGCGCGCCTCTAGTGCCGCTAGACCCGCAGCGGGCGCGAGACCGGCCTGCGGCACGGCACCGGGCACCGTCGCGGTTGGTGCACCGAGAAGACTCGGTTGAAGCTGCGGCTGGTTTTGTGGGTTTGGTGGTTATTGATTTGTGATTCCTTGCTGGTTTGAATGCTCATCCCCTTCCATACTACCGTCTCCAATCTCAACCATAGACATTAAAAGGGGTTAAAAAATTCTCAAACAACAAGCAATAGAAACGCCAAGATATTGTAAGACTCACCACGCAAGTACTCTTAGTTCGCACGAAAAGTACTCGTAAGGTATGGGAGGCTAGGATCTCGACGTTGCACAAGTATGGAACAAAGAGAGTAAGAATAAGCAAGCACAAACAAGCAAGTAAGAAGAAGAGATGATGTGGCGTCGGCTTGATGGAAGCCTTGGCACGAGAGAGGAAAGAAGACGATAGAAGATCTCGGCCTTAAGGAAAGGAGGCGAGATTGTATGAATCAAGAATAGAAACAATAAGATATGCCCTCAATCAATAAGATAGCAATCAATCAAGAAGATATGCAATCAAATCAAGAGAAAATTTCGTGGGATAGGAGAGAGATATAGCCGATTGATATCTTTGCCAATATGTGAACACTTGCCTTATTTTGGCTTGTGTGGTCCCACAAAATCTTTTTTTTAATTTAATTAGGATAAGATTGCCTTATTTTGGCTTTGCTTATCCAATTTTTTTTTTTTTTGATTTTTTCGGCAACTAAAAGATATGGGGTAATATTCCCCAAGATACTTGCAATAAATAGAAGATTTGAGATAAGGCCAAATCGGACCAAATCTCGCACCAATGAACCAATTCACACGACACACACAATCAAATCAATTCGAACAAAGCAAGTAAGATGCAAGCAAAATTCGAAAACTCGATGCAATGAACCAAAGCAATGTGCAAGTCGGCGGTTTTGGCAATTTTTTGTGATTTTTCCGAATTTTTCGAATCAAATGACAATGGAAACTAGATGAACGATGGTAGAGATGGCGGAAGCTAATGACAATGGAGGTAGAAAAAAATTTCGTGCAAAAAACGAGTAAAAGCGAGAGAAAGACTTACGCAATCCGAGGCTCTGATGCCAGTTGATGTGAACCCCGTTGAAGGATTCACGAAGGATCGATTGTTGGACTCGTAATTGGTCTTCTCTTGCGAATTTGGATAGGTTTGAGCTGAATGAACGACTAGACTTTCATGAGAAAGAAGTGAAAGGATGAGAAGGTGATCTCTTTGGAGGGAGACCGAAAGAATATGGGATGAGAAGAGAATAGGGATGACGCCTTAACAAGATGGTCTGGAGAAATCTCGACAGCAATTCGGTATCTAAATTCAAGCGTAAGAAATAAGGGAGGGGCGTGCCTCTTTTATAGAGGAAGGGGCACGCAAACCCTAGTCTTTCAACCTAGTGGCAAGGGCGGCGTAAGGGGGAGTCACGCACGCGGCCCAAGACGCAAGCCCAAGCCCAAAACTCCTAAAAATAGAAATGACTTAATAGGAAATGTTTCGAAGGAAATAGTACTAAAAATAGCAAGAAATATAGGCAAGTCACGGTGGCCTAGTCGCGAGTGTCGCGACAAGGCCGTGACAAGGCTGTGGCGCGCTAAGGGCGTGTCGCGACGCTGGCAAGCGCGCGGCACGGCTTCGGCAACGCCGAGGCTGGTGCGCACCCGGACCTCAAGTGTCGAGTTCGAGGCGCACCGGAACCTCAAGGTCCCACGCCGAGGTGGCCCGACGTGACATGAAGCTCGGCGGTCGCGACTGGGACGGTGTCGAGAATGGGGTTCTCGGCACTGCGATGCGTTGGGCTGGTGACTCGGCGCGCCTGCGATGGTGATGAGGCAGGTGAAGAGGGACTCGCCAGCGGTTGCGCCATGGCTTGCAACGGCGCGCGCGATGATGGACGAAGTGGCTCGGGTTATGGCCCGAGTCCGTGTGATCGGTCCATCGGAGCGCACGGACATGTCATCCTCGTCTTGGCTAGCCGTCCTGGTGGGGCTCACATCAAGTTATGATTCTTTGATAGTGATAGAGCATATAGGTATACGTGTTAGATCATGTTTTTATTTCAGTTTTATGCATGTTTAGTTAGATTTTCGCTTTAAGTTGTAGTTTAGGTTTTATTTTAATTTAGTTTTGAATCTACGCGTTTGTATGCTTAATTGTAGGTCGGAAGGTGGACGATGGTTGGTATGAGGCTAAGGACCGGATCTCGGGATGCGTACGGAGCATTGAAAAGAAGATCCGAAGAAAGAATTACAAGCCAAGAAGATCGAGTATCAAACCCCGGGTTGAAAGTTCAGCTAGCGTCGGAGGAGTGAAGATTTTGCGGCGAAAGCGCAGGCAAAACGCCCATGCCGCGGTCGCGCTTTAGGGGGTACTTGACCGCGCTTTGGCGCGTGTCAGCGATGTTGAATTGGGCCTCCATAATATCTTTTGGGCCGACTTTGTTTAGTATTTTTGGATATTTCTAGATATGATATAAATACTTTTCTTAGGTTTTCTTATGTTATCTTATGCTATCTACTACTTTGTGTTCTACGTTTGATTGAATTTGTGGGAGACAAAACCCTAGATTTGCAATTGAAGAGAAATTTGACTCTTGTAAGTTTTATTCTTCTTTAATGTCAATTTCTAGCTAAATTTCTCATGTCCAACTAGTTAGTTGAAGTTGTATGCATGATTGTTTGTGAGATTTGAATTATTTCTATTTGCCTTGACTAGATTGAATCTCTCCATGCTTGATTGATTAAATTCGCTTAGGATTATAATAGCTTGGCCACCTATTCTATTTCTAGGTTGAATTATAACTAGAATAATTAAATAGACAGTGGAATTTGATTATTCATGGATGAACCCTTTGATTAAACTTATAGACGGTGGAATAAGGTTAATCAAAGGCGGAGAATTTAATCGCAAGACTTCATGAATAGACGGTGGAATTCATGATTATTGTTTCTATTGAATGCTTTGAACTTATTTGCATGATCAATTTGACATAGAAGGTTTTCTAGGTTAATTGGTTAAAAGGTTATTAAAGACGGTGTATATTAATAACCACCTTAAGCTTGAATTTCATAAATTCACAATAGATTAGTCAAGGGAAATCG
This sequence comes from Fallopia convolvulus, assembly GCA_964016875.1. Lineage (NCBI taxonomy): Eukaryota > Viridiplantae > Streptophyta > Magnoliopsida > Caryophyllales > Polygonaceae > Fallopia > Fallopia convolvulus. Next base: position 19,799,098 of record OZ024724.1, read on the forward strand.
AAATAAGAATAATCAAGGATCAAAACTCATGTATGCAATGGATACGAAACTAGTTGGACGCTTTTCTCCATATTTGAATCTTTAATCGTTTATTTGCTTTGTTTTATTCACTTAGTTTGTTAGCTTGCAATCATAAAAACCCCTTCTACTTAGTAATATTATATAAATACGAATAATCTGAGTTCCTATGGGTTCGACCCTTGCTTCCACTATACTTAGGTTAGGAAGTCAGGTATTTCTTTGACAGTGCTTTTACATCGACATATAAGTGCTCGTCAGATAGGTATAACAACATCCGAAAAAACCTCATCAAATTTGGCGTCATTGACGAGGACTCGTCGCTATTTGTGTTTTGCTTTGTGTGTTGTTCTTGGTGTTGTGAACCTATCTTACGGTTCATAGCACCCGTGCTACTAATCTATGGCTTTGTTCGATTGTAGACAACTGCAGGATGAACACTTCCATGACTAGTTTTCAAGATTTCAAGACCATGTGTTTGAAGTTGGTGCTTGGGGATTACAATACAATGATAGAGAGGTAAACATGGGAGTTATCCATGGTATGAATCTTGAGACAAGGGGATTGGCTGACTACATGAGCAATGAGAGGCTTTAATTTATGGGACCTGAGGAATGCTGGGATTTTTTATGTTTCATAAGCCATCAGAGTTTTTTGGTCGAGTCATCTTCCCAACCACACCAGCCGATTGATAAGTCTCTTGAAGATATAATCAAGGATCTCTCTAAAGGGGCGAATGCCATAATCATGGAGCATTGTGAGTCATGTTCTTCAAGTTTTCAAGATTTCAGACAATTGCAGGATGAACACTTCCATGACTAGTTTTCAAGATTTCAAGACCATGTGTTTGAAGTTGGTGCTTGGGGATTACAATACAGTGATAGAGAGGTAAACATGGGAGTTATCCATGGTATGCATCTTGAGACAAGGGGATTGGTTGACTACATGAGCAATGCGTGGCTTTAATTTATGGGACCTGAGGAATGCTGGGATTTTTTATGTTTCATGAGCCATCAGAGTTTTTTGGTCGAGTCATCTTCCCAACCACACCAGTCGGTTGATAAGTCTCTTGAGGATATAATCAGGGATCTCTCCAAAGGGGCGAATGCCATAATCATGGAGCACTGTGAGTCATGTTCTTCAAGTTTTCATTCCACAATCTCATGCCCTTTTGAGTTGTGTGAAAGAAGTTGTTGAATCATGTTGGAATCAAACAATCAGGAGTGAGACACCCAGATGCAAGTTGAGGAGCAATCTAATACACTTGATGAGGGTTATGATGATGAATTTGATGCTCAATATGAATTTTCACCTGGAAGGCAAGTTGAGAAGATTATCACAGAGCCAAGGGAAGTCTGTGTAGGCATAGAGATTCTTAAAGAGCTTAGGGAGCCTGAATCATCTTCACCCATGTGGACTAAACTGTTCGAGGGTTTTGTGGTTTTGGAAGAAGATTGTTTTGTCGACCATGATGACTTCTTTGTTGATGAAGTAGACAACCATGAGGGAGAAAACCAACATGATACATCTGTTAAGGCTCCCATTGTCATGGTGCACCCTATGTTAGGCTTTGACATCCCATGTTCTAGTTTCCCCACCTTCTCACATCCAGAGCTTATGGAGTTCCAAGATGCGAAGCCAAGTCTACAACACAAGGTGGAGGATGAGAAATACATGGAGTTCATCTTTGAAGAAAGTGGTAGTATTGCAAGTACTTCAACCCATATTGTAAGTATTTTCTAACGCCACCACTTGTGTTGAATTTATTTGAGCAAATGCCATTTCATGCCAACTGGGCGCACATGTTTGATAAGTTACAACGGTCTTTGAAAGTTACATTATGCATCTTTAATTTATCATGGTGTTACTTATGTTTTTCTGAGATGTGTGCACAGGGGTTTGACAGGTTGCTAAGGGCATTAACAATGTCTAATCTTGTCAATTCATACTCAGGGTCAAGCTAATGATGTTAAACAAGCGCTTCTTGGGAGGCAACCCAATGCATAGATAGCTTTCTTTTTCAGTTAATCTTTTGCTTTTAAGGTAGTTTTTGAATGTGTTTTAGATACCCAGGTCCAAAGACAAGTTACTCCACCACTACCGTCGTCGGATTACCAGCATTACCCGGATGACTAGAGTCTTGTGAGTTCTTCTCTTTCCTTTACTTTTTATTATACTTTGGGAACAATGTATGTTTTAAGCATGGGGAAGGGAATTACTTGTTTGCATTGCATGTAGTTTCATTAGTTTAGGCATATTTAAATTTTTGCATGCATTGGATAAAATTCTTGAAAAATGAAAAAAAAATCAGATTTTTTTTGAAAAAATACAAAAATATTGCGTTTAGGTTTTTATTTACCCATTGTTTGATACCTCTTGTTTCTCTAAGTTAAGTATGAGTCCTAACCCATTATTTGCATGATATGTTGAAATTTCTAAGATATGAGCATGATCGTTGATTATTTACTTTAAATATAGGACTAAGCATGTATATAGCTTGAGTTTTAGTTTCATTCTTAAGTTCTAGATAAAATTTGGCTTGTGAGATTTTTGGCCTTCCATGATTTTTTGTTCTGCATATTCTTGAATATATCACCATGATTATCTAGCTCTAGAACTTGTGTTTAGACTCTTTTTCAAGGTTGCTTTATTTGATTGAATGCGTGACATTAAGATGATTGAGGTAGTGTTTTGTTATAGCCTATTATTTCTCTTCCTACCTTGACAAGATCCTTGTTTTGACACCCCACTTATTTGAGCTTTAAGCATATTTTTATAGCTCCACAAAATTTTCCTAGTCTATTAAGCTTGACCCATCCGGGATGGACTTTAGGTTGTGTTTTGGTTTTGTGGGAGTATGGTATAAGTATGGCAGAATTTGAAAGAAAAGGTGGAAAAGAGGAAATACAACTCTTGTGTGCAAAGTAAAAAATGGAGGTGAAAAATAAGTGCAAAGAAAGAAAAAATGAGCTTGAAAGGTTAGTAACCTTCATAAAGTGTAAGAAGAGTTGAAAAGAGGCAAAAAGTGAAAACAAATAAAAGAAGGAAGAAAGAAGAAGCAAAGTGCTTAATTGAGAATGTAAGGAGTTGCTAAAGTTGACTTGGAAGTGTTGTAGAGTGAAAAGAGTTGAATTTTGGGTTTAGGATTAGTTCTTTATCCTAGATTTAGCACCACAAGCCAAAATTAATCCCTTCCAAATTTCTCTTTACCTTGGCCCCATTACATCCCTTAAAAGTCCTCATGATTTTTGTTGTATATTTGGTCAACAACGGTGGAGATTTAGGACGCTGATGCAAGCTTAAGGTAGTCTAGTTTTCATGATTGATTTTGAGTGAAACACGTCCTTTAAACACTTGAGTGAGAGTGCAAACACATTTACCTTGGTGAGGTCTAGAATGGATGAGTAAACTTTTTTCTATGCTTGATGTAATGCATGCTATGAAGTCTTGGTCAGGTCTTAATTATATGTTGAATTGCTCGGTTGATTATGAGATGGATGCATGATTGCATTGATCTGGTGTGACTTGGATTTATGTCTTGCTTGAGGACAAGCAAGGGTTAAGCATGGGAGAATTTGATATCTTGCATTTAGATATATTTTAGATGCATGTTTTATGTTTATTTTGCATGGTTTTGGATTAGTTTAGTATAGTTCTTAGGTTTTTAGGTTTTTAGGTTTTGTTTAGACTGTTAGTTCTTTCAACTAGAATTGAAGTTTGGGTCATAATCCTTAGTAGGAGTATAATCCACAATAGATTATTCAAGTGAATTGAGAATCAAGAGAATCAATGATCAATAAGCATATCTATGATGGATGTAATTAGTTGAACACGCTTTCCTCATACTTGTTTAACACAATCATCTTTGTATTCATATTTACTTTTTAGTTTGCATCTTAGTCTAGATAATCATTCACAACCCCCCCATATTAGTTACTTGGCACTCAAGTTAAACACTTTTACACGAGTCTCTGTGGGATCGACCCTTAATTACCATTCTACTAAGTTTGGTTAAGTTATGATGTGAACCCCGTTGAAGGATTCACGAAGGATCGACCGTTGGACTCGTAATTGGTCTTCTCTTGCGAATTTGGATAGGTTTGAGCCGAATGAACGACTAGACTTTGATGAGAAAGAAGTGAAAGGATGAGAAGGTGATCTCTTTGGAGGGAGACCGGAAGAATATGGGATGAGAAGAGAATAGGGATGACGCCTTAACAAGATGGTCTGGAGAAATCTCGACAGCAATTCGGTATCTAAATTCAAGCGTAAGAAATAAGGGAGGGGCGTGCCTCTTTTATAGAGGAAGGGGCACACAAACCCTAGTCTTTCAACCTAGTGGCAAGGGCGGCGTAAGGGGAAGGCACGGCGGCCCAAGACGCAAGCCCAAGCCCAAAACTCCTAAAAATAGAAATGACTTAATAGGAAATGTTTCGGAAAGGAAATAGTACTAAAAATAGCAAGAAACATAGGCAAGTCACGGTGGCCTAGTCGCGAGTGTCGCGACAAGGCCGTGACAAGGCTGTGGCGCGCCAAGGGCGTGTCGCGACGCTGGCAAGCGCGCGGCACGGCTTCGGCAACGCCGAGGCTGGTGCGCACCCGGACCTCAAGTGTCGAGGACGAGGCGCACCGGAACCTCAAGGTACCATGCCGGGGTGGCTTGACGTGACATGAAGCTCGGCGGTCGCGATTGGGACGGTGTCGAGAATGGGGTTCTCGGCACTGCGGTGCGATGCATCGTGCTGGTGACTCGGCGCATCTGCGATGGTGACGAGGCACGTGAAGAGGGACGCGCCAGCGGTTACGCCATGGCTTGCGACGGCCCGCGCGATGATGGACGAAGTGGCTCGGGTTATGGCCCGAGTCCTGGCTCGTCTGATCGGTCCATCGGAGCGCACGGACATGTCATCCTCGTCTTAGCTAGCCGTCGTGGTGGGGCTCACATCACCCTCCCCCCTTGGGTGGGAAACGTCCCCGTTTCCTCGTCATGATACTCGGAATCCACATAAGGAGAGAGATCCAAGACATTAAAGGAACCGGAAACGTTGTATTTACCCGGGAGGTCGAGGATATAAGCGTTGTCGTTGATGCGCCGGAGGACCTTGAAGGGACCGTCCCCCCGTGGGTGAAGCTTTGTCTTCCGAGCAGTGGGAAAACGTTCTTTCCGGAGATGGACCCACACCAAATCTCCGGGCTCGAAGATCAAAGCGCGGCGCCCCTTGTTGCGTTGGGCCGCGTATTGATCCGAGCGTCGCAGCAGCTGCGCCTTGGTGCGCTCATGTAAGCGTCTGATATGGTCGGCGCGGTTGGCCGCGTCAACATGCTCCTCGGGCTTGAAGGGCAAAGGCACCAAATCCATAGGCGTGTGAGGATTACGCCCGTAGACCACTTCGAAAGGGGTCATCTTCGTCGCAGAGTGGAAGGACCTGTTATATACAAACTCAACATGACAAAGTAAGTCCTCCCACCGACGTGGGTTTGCCTTGAGCATCGTCCGAAGAAGAGTGCTCAAGGTCCGATTGGTCACCTCAGTCTGACCATCGGTCTAGGGGTGATAAGATGTGGAAAATTGGAGTTGTGTCCCTAACTTCCCCCAAAGTGTTCTCCAAAAGTGGCTGCAGAATTTGGTATCCCTATCACTAACAATAGTTCTAGGAATACCATGTAACTTCCCCACATGTTCGAAGAACAAATTAGCGATTTCCACCGCGTTGTTTGTCCCCTTACATGCAATAAAGTGGGCCATTTTGGAAAAGTGGTCCACGACTACAAATATGGAGTCCTTTCCACGCCTTGACGTCGGAAGGCCCGTAATAAAATCCATCGAAAGATCTTCCCACGGGGCGTCCGGAATTGGAAGTGGCGTGTAAAGTCCATGCGGTTGGGACCGAGACTTGGAAATATGACACGGCACACAACTTTGACAATACTTGTTAACATCCCGAGCAATATGAGGCCAAAAGAAATGTTCACGAAGTGCTGCCAAGGTTTTGGCTATGCCAAAGTGGCCTCGGCCATCATGAGCCTCTTGGAGCAATAGGTGTCTCATCGAAGAGGCCGGAATGCAAAGCTTCCCAGCTCGGTAAAGAAAACCATTGTCCAAGAAGAAGGACTCATGGATCCGCGAATGCTCAAGCTCTTTTATGTTTTATGTTTATTTTGCATGGTTTTGGATTAGTTTAGTATAGTTCTTAGGTTTTTAGGTTTTGTTGGAAATTCGAGTTTTGCGCTTGTTTTGTTCGGTTTTGCATATCTTTAGGTAAAAAAGGATGAAAGGGATGGATCTTAGATGATGTGGTGGAGTTTGATGAAGCTTAGAGTGATACAAATGAAGAATAAAAGAGCTAAAGCCCAAGTGGTTGTGGAAAAAGAATGCTTTAATTCGGATCGTGCATTGGAGTTCTTGTTTTGACACCTCTAACTTGCAATGCTTGGTTTAGGAGCTTGATGAATCTGAATTTGTTATCATTGGAAAGCTAATTCAAAGAGCTACAATTCATGTTTTTACTCTGACTCCAAATTCCAACTCCCACGGGGTCAAAACAGCCTCTGAAGTGTCACTTGAATGCTGAACCGAGGGTAAAAGCGCGGGTAAGAATGTAAAAGCGCAGCCGCGCTTTTGGAGGTCAAGCCGCACAATTGGATTTCTACGCGAAGATGTCTTGGGACGAGAATTGGGCTTAGTTTTGGGCTTGGCTTTATCATTCCAACGTGTTGTCTTGTATGACTTGTGAGGATTTATTTCCTTGGATATCTTTAGTAGTTTTAAGAGATACTTTAAACTCTTGTTAGTTTTATCTTTTTCATAATTTAGATCATATTTTGGAGGCTAGGGTTTTATCTTTCAAGGAGCAAACTTTGAACCTTTGTAAGTTTTTCTCAATTTAATTATGCATTGCTAAATTCTTTGTGTTTGACTAGTTGTTGAAATCATAGATTGCATATTATTGTGAGATTTGATTGATTCTCAACAACTTGAATAGGTTTTTGGGTTTTTATTGCTAAATTCCTTGTGCTTATTTGAATCAGAGATATTCTAGGGTTTTGTTAGCTTGATCACCTAATAGAATTTCCAGTTTGATTTACAACTAATCTGAGTAATGCCCGTTCGGGGTTGATTAGATAAAGTAACAACTATAATTGTTTGGACCCGTTCGGGCTATTCAATTGTAGAAGGGAATAAATCCACAAATAACTTAGATGTATGTATGCTCTAAGTGTTTGCTTCTATTGATAACTTGATTCGTAAAGTTGTTGTTTAATTGAATCTAGATGTTGTTTTAGGTTGTTAAATGATTAGGGTTGTATAAACTGTTAGTTCTTGGGTTGTATAAACTGTTAGTTCTTTCAACTAGAATTGAAGTTTGGATCATAATCCTTAGTAGGAGTATAATCCACAATAGAAAATTCAAGTGAATTGAGAATCAAGAGAATCAATGATCAATAATCATATCTATGATAGATGTAACTAGTTGAACACGCTTTCCTCATACTTTTTTAACACAATCATCTTTGCATTCATATTTACATTTTAGTTTGCATCTTAGTCTAGATAATCATTCACAAAAACCCCCCATATTAGTTACCTGGCACTCAAGTTAAACACTTTTACACGAGTCTTTGTGGGATCGACTCTTACTTACCAGTCTACTATGTTTGGTTAAGTTAGGATTCTTTGATAGGTATTACGACCACCGAAAATACCTCATCATCTCCTTACTTGGGAAGTGTTTTTAGAGGCCGTTAAACAGCGCTTAGACCCTCACCATTATGAAGATTACGTGGGTCATTTCGCCAAGCTACAACAACGTACAACAGTGTTAGAATATCAGACAGAGTTCGAATCTATTTTAAATAAATTGGAAGGGTTGTCAGTAGAGACTTTGATTTCATTGTTTAAAGCGGGTCTCAAACAACTGATAAAGCGATAATTAATTTTGCGCAATCTGACTTCATTGGCTCAAGCTTTCGCCTTGGTTTGTGAATTGGCCGCTTCTTATGCCGATACAGTTGGTAGCAAAACAATCGGCCTACTTGGTCTACACCAGGGTTTAAAGCCGACGTTTTGGGCACCCTAGCGTTAGTGCCAAACACTACGGGAGCCGCATCCACTAGTTCGAACCCTAAGGCACAGGGCGAAAATTTTTCCTGGCTTCCTATTAGGCGCCTTTCTATCGTCGAGCGCGCCGAGTGTACCAAGAAGGGCCTCTGCTGGCATTGCGATGAATAGTATGCCCCGGGACACCGCTATAAATATCGTTTCCTGGCCTTATTGGGTTGTGATGATGCTGATGGTGATGAGATTGCACCTTTGGATGATAACCTCGCAGTCAAGGGAGACGTCTCAAGCATTCATGCGATGGGGGTCTTGCCAACCCGAAATCCTTGAAAATTTAGGAGTCGATTTCAGACATGACGATATAGATTTTGATAGATGGAGGCAGTACCCATAATTTCATCCACCCGACAGTGGCCGAGAGATTACAATTGCCTTTGTCTGTAGTCACGCCCTTTCGTGTGTATGTTGGAAACAAAGCCTCTCTATTATGTACACATCAGTGCGCGGCTACTCCCCTCGTTCTACAGGGTCACGCCTTTGTTGTCGACCTCTTCGTATTGAATGTGCATGGACCGCAAGTGATGCTTGGAGTACAGTGGCTCCAGACTTTAGAGAAGGTGTCGCATGATTATGCTCAACTATTGATGGAATTTTCATGGAACGGAAAGCTCGTACGGCCACAGTGCGATCGTCAAGTCCCCTTGGTAATTTCGCTCCATGCTTTACAATCTTTATATGATGCTAATGTTATAGCCGAATGCTTTGAGATTTCGCCTCTTGATGCAGATTCCGTTCAACCAGCTTTGACGCAAACCATGATTTGGCCAACCGATCTCAATCCGGCCATATGCGATGTTCTATCATTGCATGAAGATGTTTTTCGATTACAGCCACCTCAGCAACCTTGGGACCATCGGATTCACTTGCAACATGATTCTAAACCGGTGAATGTGACGTCATACCGCTATTCGTACTTTCAGAAGTCTGAAACTGAGAGGCAGATTCAGGATATGTTACAACAAGGTATCATTCAGCATAGTACGAGTCCCTTTTCTTCGCCCGCTCTTCTCGTCAAAAAGAAGGACGACAGCTTCTGATTCTTTGTCGATTACAAAGCTCTGAATCAAGCTACAATGGCTGATAAATAACCTATTCCAACGGCTGGCGAATTGTTTGACGAATTGGGGTCCGCAAATTTCTTTAGTAAATTGGACTTCCGTTCTAGCTGTCATCAAATTTGTATGCACGCATCGGATATTTATAAAATAGCTTTTCATACTCACGATGGGCATTTCGAGTTTTTGGTCATGCAGTTTGGGTTGATGAAAACTCCCTCTACTTTCCAAGCGACAATGAATCAGATTCTTGCGGCTTACCTACATGAATTTATGATTGTCTTTTTCGACGATATTCTTGTTTACAATGAGTCATTGGAGCTTCATGTTCGGCATCTTGGTGTGGTGCTTCAAATTCTAAAGGATCATCACTTCTTTGTTAAGGGATCCAAGTGCTCCTTTGGCACATCGTCCGTTGAGTACCTTGGCCAAAAAGTATTGGCGGGACAACTTCTGGCCGACCCAGGAAAACTCGAAGCTATGGGTAAGTGGCCGACTCTAAAGACGATCAAGCAATTATGGTTTTTTAGGTCTTACGGGTTACTGTTGGAAATTTATCCGGAATTATGCTACCCTGGCCAAACCACTTACAATTTTATTGCAAAAAGACAAGTTTGCTTGGTCACCTGCTGCTGAGGAGGCATTTGTTCGTTTGAAGTCGGCTATGATGAATCCACCTATATTACAATTGCTTGATTTTTCTATTCCTTTTGTGGTTGAAACTGACGCATCAAATGAGGGTATTGGTGTATTTCTATTCCAAAAGGAACAGCCAGTGTCGTTCTTACGCAAGACCCTAGGAATCCGCAGCAGGGGTTCTTCCGCTTATCATAGAGAATTGTTTGCGATCGTGTCAGCGGACAGCGGTACAGAAATGGCGTCAATATATGCTTGGCTTTGAGATTTTGATTCGCACAGATCGAAGAGCTTGAAAGAATTACTATCACTAGTGATCCAAACACCGAATTAACAATTCTTCATTCGGAAATTAATGAGCTATAAGTTCCGGATCGAATATAAGACAGGAGCTAGCAACAAGGTGGCCGACGCTTTATCACATTCTATGATCAATGACGAGCCTTCTGTCCGACAATTCCTTGCTCTTTCACACCCGATGCCAGATTTACTATATAAAATCAAGTTGGAAAACTCGGTTCTTACCGATTTGGTGGCTTTGCATGTCGCCATGCCGGACGGGAGTCTCACGCCTCCTTTTTGAGTGCATGATGGGGTATTATATTATGGGAACCGGCTGGTATTAGGCAAGAATTATCCATCAAAAATCGACATTTTGAATTAGTTCCATGCATCTCCATCGGCTGGCCACCCGAACGTCGACAGGACTTTCCGCAGGATTGCTGAGGTTTTCTATTAGACCGGCATGCGTAGCGAGGTAAAGCAATTTGTCAAATCTTGTGTTACTTGTCAATCTACTAAATATAGCACCAAGAAATCGGCGGGTATTCTTCAGCCGCTACCTATCCCGGCTAAGGTGTGGGATGAGGTCTTGATGGATTTTATTACCAGACAACCACCATCTCGGGGCTTCACGACGATATTTGTTTTGGTGGATCGTTTGTCCAAGTATTCTCATTTTGGATGCCGCCAAGGTAGCTTCCTTGTTCGTTGACATTGTGGTCAAATACCATGGCGTACCGGCTTCAATTCTTTCTGATCGAGATGTGATCTTCACGAGTTCTTTTTGGAAAGAACTCCATCATTTGAGTGGCACAACGTTGCGCCATAGCACGGCCTATCATCCGCAAACTGACGACCAAACCGAGGTAAGAAACCGGGCGTTAGAGCAATACCTCCGCGCCTTTACTCACGCACGTCCTTCCAGCTGAGCTGCCTTTTTACTTTGGGCAGAACTCGCCTTATATTGCACCTATCATGAAGGGATCAAGATGAATCCTTTTCAAGCATTATATGGGCGAGAAACTCCTCCGCTAATTCGGGCTAACCTTCCGTCATCTGGGGACTCCGCGATCTTTGCTAATGTGCAAGAATGACAAAAGCTAGTTGACTTGCTTCGGGCAAATCTCAAAAAGGCCCAGCAACGTATGTGTTCATATGCTAATGCACATCGCCGCGAAGTCAAGTATAATCTCGACGATCTTGTCCTATTGAAACTTCAACCGTACCGACAACATTCCGTTGCCAAGCCATTATCTTCCAAGCTGGCTCGGCGTTTTTATGGGTCGTTTAAGATCACTGATCGCGTGGGAGCAATAGCATACAGATTGGAATTGCCCAAAAATGCCAGGATTCATAACGTGTTTCACGTGTCCCTTTTGCAGCCCTTTGTTTCCAGCGGTTCAACACCTGTTCAGCCGTCTTTTCCCGCTGAGTTTATCCATGATCAACCCATTTCCTAGCCCGTGAAATCCATTAAAGAAAGCCAGGTTATAGTCGATGGCTTGCCTCGGGTCGAATGGCTCGTAGTGTGGGATGATGGGTCCGAAAATGATGCTTCATGGGAAGCGCGTGATCAAGTACGCTTATCTTTTTCTAATTTGCAGCTTGAGGACAAGCTGATTGTCATCGGGGGAGAGATTGATACGGATCGAGCGACGACATCTACCTTAAGTTCTCGATCCGTTCGTGATAGGCGTAGGCCTATTAGTTTACAAGATTATTATTAGTATTTTATTTCAATTAATGTAATTTTATAAATCTTGAGTGAGTCACTCCTTCTCAGGTTTTCTTTATGGTTCTTTCCCGGGACGTCTTTCTTGAACCGTTAGGGCTTAGTATAAATATCCTACTTTATTCTCAAAATTAATAACACGAAATAGTTTGCCCTAATTGTCTTTTCTCCCTCCCTTCGTACGTCTCTCTCTCTCCCTCCTGGCCGCAGGCCATTCCCTTTTGTTCTATAATCTGATCTCGAGCTTATTTGGTACTCCCAAGGTATAGAACCAAACAAGCTCTTATTGGTTTTGTTTGTTAAGAAAATGTTCCTTTCCCAAATTTGACCTTCGTATTGATGTTAATTGTCTTAGGTGATCGAGCATGCTCCGACAAGAGTAGTGATACATGAATCATAAAATCTTTCTTCTAAGGAAAAGTGTGAAGCGAAAGCTAATTAGATAGATTAATTGCACAGATGCATGGAATTCCTAGAGAAAGTTCCACAAATTTTCTGTATTCAATTAGTGTGTGTTGTACAAAGACGATGAAGCGTGAATAAAAGCTAATGTTCACAAACTGAGGTTACTAACTACAGTATATAGTTGAAGGAACAACTATCGGGGTTAACTAGCTAGCTATCCATAGTTAGCATACTATATAATGGTTTATATAACTCACATCCCCCTCGAGGTGGATTTGAAGGAGTTGAGACAAGTCCTAATTAAATTGAAAATTATAAACTTGTGTTGCTGCTCACCAAGAGCATTGGTAAGTATATCTGTCAAGTGCAAAGAGGAAAATGCATGTTCCTCACCAAGAGCATTGGTAAGTATACCTTGTTCATGACGTAATGACAATCGATGTTTAACGTGTAGGGCTGAGCAAAAAAAATGGTAACAAAAAACCAAACTGAAAACCAATTTATTATTTCGTACCAGAAAAAAGAATCGATTAAGGTTAATCAATAAATACTTTTTATGGTTTGTCAATTCAGTTACGGTCATGAGTTTTTTTATTAAAAGATATTATAATAAATGTTTTAGAAATAAAAAAATGTATCTTAGATATCCTAGTGGTAGTAGAAACAAACTTGCTTAGTTGCTTGTCTTCTTCCGTTCCCTTTTCCCTCGTGTGAACAGTTCATCAATGAATAACATCAACCCTAAACCCCCAAATCTCATCCCTTGATCCCTTGTTGTTGTATCATCCCTTGTCTTGCTTTAAATTGACTAGTCCTTTCTCAAATAACAAATGAAAGGATATGTCCAACAAATTGTGAGCCGATTTAGGTTGCTTCTACACTCAATTCGAGTCGAATATGTAATGGCTTCAACCCTAGGCGGAGAAATCGTATTGTCCATCCGGGAAAGTTTTCAAAGAACTAGATGTGGTAGGAAATCAATCCGTAAACAATAGAGGGGACAAGGGAATCGACAAGGTCTGATGTTCTTGAAGAGGCGCTTAGACGCTCTTATGGGTCTAACCCTAAAATCCCATGGTTCTTGGTGTAGCCATGGTTCCACAACTACTCATAAGGGATGGAGGGCGATTTTTCCACTCTTCTTGCCAGACAAAGGATGTGAGCGGCGTCACAGTTAATTGGCCCCTCCTTGGAGGATTGTTTGCCACAAATCATTATCTCCGATTAAGGAGCTTTCTTATCTATTGTGTTAGAGAATATTTCGAGTTTGTACTTTGCTTAGAAAAGGAATCTGATCTTGAACAACCTCTTAGCTAGTGAACAAACCCCTCAATTCTAACCCATTGAACAAACTGAACCACAACCCACTATGGTTGAGAAAACCGCAAATAGTGGTGATAACATGAACAAAGACAAAACTAGTTCTTTGCGAACTAAGAAGGAAAAAGGGAATGGGAATATGAATATTGATGGAAGGATAACTAAAACGAAATATATGAGAAATGAGAACCGTTGTCTTGAAGTAGAATTAATGCCTCTTAGCAAAATGATCTGGATGCTACAAATTTACGAGATGTATCAACCAAAAGGTACAAAGAAAGCAATGATAAAATTGAAATCCACTTAGGTTGTAAGCATGTTGTAGTAATCAATGCTAGATGTAAGCTTGTGGGCTTAGTAAATATATGCATATGTCTTACCTATGAGAAACCATGCCTTGTTTGGATGATACTTAGAGCTAAGATTGTGAGTGTGTGGTTTTCCTTGAATTCAGAAAAATGGAGTATAATTAGAAGTGTTGTAGGATGATACACTTTCTTGGTATTGATCAAAATGAGGATTACAATGCCATATTGATAACGCCTATTTTAGTCATATTTTAGGGGTCTAGTTGCATATTAAATTAGGTCGTATTCATTCATATTTTACATATTTTACATTCATTTTTTATTTTATTATGTATTCGGAATCTACACTGTGTTTTTATATTTTTCAGGTATTTAGAGCTATTTTTGGAAGAGATTTAAAGATATTTTCAGAAGTCAAATAAGAAGAATGGTTATATGGCAATGATGATGGGCTTAATCTGATTCTTGATTATTGGGCCAAGGCCCATATTAATCAAGTGGTTGGCGTGACTTTGGAGAGCCTGGACGTGCTATATATATATATATATATATATATATATATATATATATATATATATATATATATATATATATATATATATATATTGGGAACGTAGAGGAGGGGGGAGTGAGATTAGAATAGCATATTAAGATATTAGTTTAGATTTTATAATTTAGCTTGCTTTGAAGGTTGTACGTGGATTTCATGAAGGCGTTTTCGGCCGACGTTGAATTGAAGTTTGCTATTCAAGTTTCTAGCTCTTTGTTTTGGATGATCTATTTAATTGAGACTAAGTTTTCTTACTCTTTAATTGTATTGAATAATTCTTTGGTTAGTTTATCTATTGTGATTATTTCTTCAATCATGGTTGGCTAAATTCCTAGTTTTAGGGTTTTGGTGATCCAATTTAATGTGAATTTAATTAAAGTTATATTTTTGCTTAAATTGAAATATATTTGATTCGATCCTAAGTTGCGTTATGCGCTACTTGCTTTTGCATATAGGATTCCTATTAGGGTTTGAGACCGAGAGGAGATAACAATAATAGGAGATTGATTAATTGAATATATTGTTTGTTCATGTTAGATCCCTAGGATTGGACTAGAGAATTATTTGCGCGAGAGCGACTTAATTTCTCTTGTGTGATTTCTTAACTATCGTAGTTGTTTTAGGGTTAGAGTAATTTCAGCGGAGCGCGAGAGTGGATGTTGACTTTATTTTTCCCTAATCTCTAAAGAGCCCAAAGGATCTAAATTAGACTTGCTTTGTGCGAGAGTGACTGCTAGTCGAGTTTAGGTACATGTACTTGTCGTTCGAGAGGAGTTAGTGTTTACTTTAGATAGTTGGTCCTTCAAATAAATTCAGGCAGAATATAATTTTATTTAATTGAAACGTTGTTGTGTGATCCTTAACCTTAGACACATCTATCCTATAGTTTTTATCCTTTATTTTATTATTGCTTGTTATCTTAGACATAGATTCCATATTTCTCTATTTTTGGCCTAATTTACTAGTAGGGTTACAATTGGTATTACATTGGTCCTTGTGGGATCGACACTTGAGGTACTACGATTGACCCCATTCGATTGCTGTAGTTTTGGCTGCATCACATATGCCTCTATTTGAGATAAGATCGAATGGTAGATGACTTGAAACATCTGTATAATATAAATAGAAGTTTAAGGCGTAACATGTATTCTTTTATGTTGGCTTTTGAAAAGTATTACTCTAGACTATGGGCTCAACCCATCTGAGCCAGCCCAAGCGGCCCACTATCCTTTCTTTTCCTGCTTTTTGTATTGCATCTTTCCGTTAATTGCTTTGCAAGAACAACTATATATAGCGGAAAGCTGCCTCTTTTTAGTAGTTTTTACAGAGAATGAAAACCCTAGTTGTTTCTTGATTTCGTCTTCCTCACGAATTAATCATCTGGAAAACTCATTTTGTTTGATCGATTATGCTTTATCTTGAGCTTGTTATGGCTCTTTTGTCTAGTTGATTTCGTTATTTTATATGGAATCAGAGCAACCAAAATCTCATTTCTACAACGTTCCTTGTTGTGCTCTTTGTTCATCTTCTACGCTTGATTTGCTCACTGTGCTTTTGTTATTGTCCGATCTTACTTCCTGAGTAGTGATGGTGCTTGAAGATCGTGAATCCGTGACCAGAGGAGGTGGGAAAGGATACTAACACCTCCTCTGAGTAGTGTTAGTACTAACTCTTTTGATCCGTATAATCTCTCTAATTTTGATCATCTTGGAATGCAACTTGTTACCGCTCTATTTGATGGTACTCGCTTTCGTACTTGGAGTCGTAATGTCAAAATTGCTTTGGGAGCTAAGATGAAGCTTGGCTTCATTAATGGGGTTTTTCCAAAACCAGATGATGACTCTGAGGAATTTGATAAGTGGGAACACTGTGATTGTATGGTCCGTAGCTGGATTATCAATTCTATGACTAGTGAGATCTCACAGAACATTGTCTTTGCCACTAGTGCTCAGGAATTATAGGATCAATGGGTCGAACAATATGTTGAATCTAATGCCCTAATGATCTATCATTCGCAGCATGAATTATGCAACATTAAGTAAGAAAATCTCTCTATCACAGCTATACACAAAGTTGAAGCGAGTGTGGGACGAACTCCAAGCTGTCGATGGTGTTCCTCTTCGCTCTTGTGGAGCTATTGGTCATTCTGGTTGTGCATTAATGGCATGTATTGTGGAACGTGGGGAAAGTTGAAGCGAGTGTGGGACGAACTCCAAGCTGTCGATGGTGTTCCTCTTCGCTCTTGTGGAGCTATTGGTCATTCTGGTTGTGCATTAATGGCATGTATTGTGGAACGTGGGGAAACTACTAAGTTGATGCAGTTTTGGATGGGTCTCTTTGATGCTTATGAGGGAGCTCGAAGAACTATCCTATCTACCACTCTTCGGCCTAAGGTTGGCATTACTTATCACACGATGCTTGGTATTGAGTGCTAGAAGAATATCACTAGTACTGGAACTGTGCTTCATGATGCTTTATTTGTGAACTGATCAGGGAATAATGCTTACAATGGACAGAGGAACTACTCAACTGCCAACAAAGGAAATGGTTATGGATGAGGATCCAGCTTTGGACATCAGGATTACCAGAAGAACACTAAGCAAGGATGGCAAGTCTGATTTTACTCGAGATTTTAAAAAAGCCAAGTTTGACACTCATAATTTTAAGTCGTATGCTTGCTAATATTCAAGACACTCATAATTTTGAAACTTAAGTCGTATGCTTGCTAATATTCAAGTCGTATGCTCAAGACGTAATGAGAGCTTAAGTCGTATGCTTGCTAATATTCAAGACACTCATAATTTTGACAACGCTCTGAACAATGATGACAAAGAAAGCTCCAAGGCTGACAAGAGTCTCGTGAATGCAGTTATGCAGGAACTATTCAAAGCAATGAAAGGCAAAACATCAGCTGAGGACACTAGTGAAGTTCTTTGCAAGTAATGCAGTTCTTTTTTTTTTCTCCTACCTGGATTATAGACTCTGGTGCAATTGACACTAGTACAATCAAAGCCTTTTGTGGCGGGTTAAGGTGGCGGTTAAACAAATATGACAGTTTTAGCAGCAGTCAAATATATTGTAGCGGTTTTTGGTTGTGGTTTCTACTATAAGGGTGGTTTAGGGGGCGGTTTTATAATTTTCCGGATATTGCAACGGTTATTTATAATATAGGGGCGGTAACCAAATAATAGGATAAAGCAGGCTTTTTTATTAGGCGCGCGAGGGAGCGAAATTTTATAGCACGTGTTTTATTTTACATTGGCTGAAACACTAAAAAATTAGGGTTCAACACAAACGCAAGGGAGGTGTAGAGTGAAGCTGGCGGCGAACCAATTGAAGGAGCATAAGGTCTTTAGGGTTCAGTCGAACAAAGAGGGAACAAATAGCTCACTTAAAGATTCAATCCAACAAAGGAATTGCAATGTGTTAGGGCTTTGGAAGAGGAAGAGAGAGTACAAGGCTGATTAATTGAACAGTAGTGGCCGGGGAAGCTGCAGATGAAGTAGTGATTTCCTCTTCTGAGCCAAATATTATCCTTTTCTGATTTGAACATTCTAGAACCTTGCGGAATTAGGCATTTCTTGTACCCTCGTCTATCATTATCACGTCCAGTCCTTGCTGTATACCTTGTCTAGCAACTCTCCTAGTACCAATCTGCATACACCCATATTTTTACATGTCACCATCTCTCACTCAAATTTATTTAGAAATTTCTTATTTGAATCTTAATCACCATAAATATATACTCTCAAAATCGTTTTTCTATACATGTACACTTGGGTAAGAAGTTTTGACATGCCATATAAATTGGAAAAGTTGTTGAGTTTGGGTTGTACTGATAATTCACATGGCACAAATTGGAAAAGTTGTACTGATTTCATGGCTCATCATTTCACCTCCAATTAGACTTACCTCTCTTTCTTTTGTATTTGCATGTAGAATCATTTGTCACCTTTGTTGATTAGGTTGGGGAAGAAAGCAACTCAAAATAGCAATATTGGGTAAGTTTTTTTTGTCTCTTTCTCGTTTCATTGTTGTACTGTCTGTTGTTTGGCTGAGAAAAAAAAAAGATAGCTATTCAAATTGTTTGTATCTTTTCGAGCTATTCAAAGTTGCATCATTATGGAGCCCTCTTGTTTCATAGACCATTTTTTGTTTATCATCCTTTGAGATCATCACTTTTGTTCTTTTATTGCTTCTTGCTTGAATATTATGTCTTCATGCTAAAATGTATGCCACCTTTGTATATCCAGGGAATTAGTACAAAATGAAGTTGTGATATTAGTCCTAAGGAGAAGGAAAGTAACCGCCTATCATTTATATTTGACTAGTTTATATGCTTAGTCAGTTTGTTTCAAGAAACACTTTGTGATTTTAGACCAAACTAAGACTAATATATCATGATCAAAAATTAAGATAGATATATACAGAAAACGACTTTGTAGAGGTAATCAACAACTAGCATATAAGAATAAGATTTATAAAGGCTGATGATGATCATGAAAGTTATAAGTAATAGTAGTATATATATGTACCTGGAAGAGTTACTCCAAAGGACATGTTGGTAATTATGATCCTTGTCTTGTTCTAAATTTTTTGGTATGGCTTGTTGAGTACTACTAATGGGAAGCTCTGAGCTCCTTCTATTTTTATATTTTTTTCTCCCAAGAAAACAATATTTAAATTAATCATGGTTTGGTGGTGTTTGTGTTGGTAGAAAGAATGATGCATACTTAATTAGTTGTTATTCATACGAGCTATTCTATCAAACAAGAGGGCTCCATAATGTTGGATACTTAATTAGCTTTAAATGTGATATTGATACTTACATCTTTGCAAAATCTTCGACTGCTTTCGGTTGGCCTAATTTCTTTCTTGGATTGCTTCAAGTTGAATTTTTGGCGTGTGGTTGATTTCTTGCTATTGTAATATGTTAGCATAAGAAAGCTTTTTCTCTCTTTGAACATTTCAATCAGCATACTCTTCAAGCTTCAATTGATAAAGATTTTAGGTTTTAATCAATTAGTTCATTCCATTTTACTTATGCAGCAAGAGGTGAAGAACCTGCTAACGAATTTGGGTGCCACTTTGAAGTCCATCGAGTTGGACACTGAGAGTTAATCTTCTCTCCCTTATCCTTCATTTTTGGCCAGAAATTCAATCTAATTTTCGATGTGAAGAGCCAGCTGTGAGATTACAAAATTAATTAGAGACTAGTCTTATGTTTTGTATTTCATGTTGTGTTTTCTTATGTTCTGTATTTATAAGGGTTGTTAGTAAGTTTATATTAAATGGTAGTGCACTAGTGCTCCTTTTATTACTGCTTTGTTTTCGTGAGTGCCATATAGTTAGTCTTGAGCTGCAAGAATACCAATTGAAAATTAAGGTGCTGGTCTTTTTCTACTATTTTGCAATTGAAGATTTGGTGATTTGCTTATGAGTGGTGACATCTGCATTCTAAAGGCTTTAGATTTCATTTGTCTAGGTTGTAGGTTTGTATATTAATAGTAGAAATAACACAGCCATGTTGATGTGAATGAAAACTTGATTTATTCCTATTTAATTTAATAAAAACTAGAGCAAGTTTTAACCATTAAATTAGTTGGGAATGACTCGAAAACAAACCAACAATCTTCTTAATCATATATGAATTCATATTTGTAAAGTAAGTTAATTCTATTTAGGGCTTAAATCTATAACCTATAATAGTAATTATAAGACGCATATGTTATATAATATGGTTAGTATACCTTTTTGGTTTGGACAACCTATATATGTTTGACCCAGTATAATCCAGAATTTTATATAATATGCTATTACTTCTTGTGTATGTTTTTTTTTAATTTTGTAATTAGTTTCTAATAATTGCACTTGGGGTAATCAATCTACTTTAGGAACGGATAAAAGTGGATCAAAGTGGTGGATGTTTCCTAGATGGAGTAAGGAATATGAAAAAGGTGTGGATAAGTATATAGTAAAAGCATTTGAGAATGAAGCACAAGGGAATGAAATTTGTTGTCCTTGTCAAGTATGCTTTCGTCGAAATTGGTTGCAAGGAAATGTAGTTAAAGATCATATGATTGCAAAGGGTTTTCATCCAGTACCAGAGGATGAAGACCAAATAGAGGAGGAAACAAGGGCAGTGAATAACAACAGTACGTGGGTATATCTTTGATTAGAATATGGATGATATGTTAACATGATACATTTAGAAATGGTCTGAATGAAGATGCAAAGAATTTTTACAAGTTAGTTAAAGAAGGAGAGGAGGGGTTGTACCCTGGTTGCAAGAACTTTTCCAAATTGTCCTTCATAATTCAACTATTTGTTTATAAGCGAGACCATAACTTGAGCAATGGTGCATTCACTGATTTATTGAAAATTTTAAAAGCTATTCAACCGGATGCTAAGTTGCGTAGTTCTTTTAATGAAGCCAAGAAGGTACTTAAGCTCTTGGGTCTGGATTATGTCAAGATAGATGAATGTCCTAATGATTGCATGCTGTACTGGGAAGAGAATGCTAAAGCGACATGTTGTCATACCTGTAAACCATCTCGGTAGAAATCAGAAGCAAAAGATGAGGAAACTGGTAGGGTTCGTCGAATTCCAGCTAAAATTTTGAGGTACTTCCCCATCAAGCCTAGGTTGCAAAGATTGTTCATGTGTCCGAAGACCGCCCGCAAAATGACATGGCATGAAACTAGACGGCCAAAAGATGGGCTCTTAAGACATCCGGCTAATGGTAAAGACTGGCAGAACTTTGATTTGATATATCCAGCATTTTCTAAAGATCCTCGCAATGTCATATTGGGTTTATCTAGTGATGGATTTAACCCATTTAACTCAATGAGTATTTTGCATAGTACATGGCCAGTGATATTAAGCACTTGCAACTTACCACCATGGATGTCCATTTAACCAGAATTTTTGATGTTAGCATTACTTATCCCGAGTCCCTCCTCCCCAGGCAACAACATTGATGTATACTTGCAACCTTTGGTAAAGGATTTGAAAGAATTATGGGAGTGTGGCATAGACACATATGATGCTTCAAACAACCAAGTGTTTAAAATGCATGCAACTTTGTTGTTCACAATAAGCTATTTCTTGGGATTAGCAATGTTATTCGGATGGAGCACAAAAGGGCCGTTGGCATGCCCAATTTGTCATTGTGAGAATCGTTCGGTATATTTGAGGAATAGTAAAAAGACATGCTACACAAGACATCACAGATTTTTGAGAGTGAACCACCTGTATCACCGTAATAAGAGGAATTTTGATGGGAAGATTGATACAGAATGTGCTCCAGCCCGCTTGTCAGGAATTGAAGTTTTGGAATTATTGGCTGAATTCAAAAATGAAATCGGAAAGAATAGACCCAAGAAGAAGATTAATAAGAAGAGGAAAAAGAAGAACAAGGACAAAGATGACATTTGCCCTTGGAAAAAGAAGTCAATTTTTTTTATTTACATTACCGGATGCATATTGATTGTTGTCACTGGCTTGATGTGATGCACATAGAGAAGAACTTTTGTGATACTGTTATTGGGACATTGTTGGATATTTTTGGAAAGACAAAATACCATGTGAGAGCACGGATGGATCTAGTAGAACTTGATTTGATGCCAGAACTTCAACCAAAATCTGTTAATGATGGTGAACACATTGAAATTGCAAAGGCTCATTTTTGGATGACATTGGCTGAGAGGGTCAAATTTTGTGCTCTGATTAAGAACTTTAAGTTACCGCAGGCATGTGATTCTAATATTGCACGCTGCGTAAATCTCCAACAAAGAAAAATTATGGGGTTTATAAGTCATGATGCTCACTTCCTAATGCACTATTTACTTCCCATTTGTGTGAGCCAAACATTGCATAAGGTTGTTGCAGCTCCGCTCATTAGGTTGAGTGCTTTTTTCAAGGCGATATGTCGTAGAGTGATTGACTTAGAAGAACTTGATTATCTTCAAGACGAGATTAGTGAAGTTCTTTGTCAACTTGAAATGATTTTTCCTCCTACATTTTTTGACATCTTGGTTCACTTGCTTGTCCACTTAATTGAAGAAATTAGACTTGGAGGACTTGTTTCTTCTAGGTGGATGTATCCGATTGAGAGATTTCTTAGAAAGTTGAAGTCTTTTGTTTGCAATAAGGGTCAGCCTGAAAGATCCATGGCTAAATCCTACTTAGATGAAGAATGAATAACCTTTTGTGCTTGATATTTGCAAAAAGGATCCCCTGGTAGGGTTAGACCAACGATCGGCCTACAGAAGCCCAAATTATTTTTCCAAAGATGGGTCATCCTATAATGGGGTGAGGGAAGAAAAAAAAGAAAGAGCATGACAAGATTGATCTTATAAAGTGGGGTCAACCACACCGATATGTTCTTTTCAATTGTCACAACGAAGAAATTGAAAGATATATTAGGTAATAAAATGCCCCAAGTGAGACACTTTAAAATTAGCATTGTTTGAAATTTCTAATTTTTGAATATGTCCTAACTTAGTATTGTTTATATTTTGCTACAGTGAGCAAGAAACAATTGTTAGCAACAGGAATAAACGAAGGTGGGACAATTTTTCAGATCCATAATAACGATTTCATAGATTGGTTTAAGGAGAGAGTTGAGTTTGAGGTTGGTCAAGGTCAACAAGTGCCCAATTTTTTTAAGTTGTTATTCGTTGGACCTTCTTTCATTGTTAAAAGATATAGTGGATACTCGATAAATGACTACAAATTTCACACTTTGAAGCGTGATAAAAACGGTGTGACTGAAAATAGTGGAGTGACATTATCGGCCTTAACTCCAAGTTTTGCTTGTACTAAGGATCAAAACCCTATTGTGGGAGATGTCACCTACTATGGCTCTATTGAAGAAAATTATTGAGATATTCTATGAAGATCAATTAAGTGACATGATCATGATCATGTCACTTATGATAAAGATCTCTTGATGTATTTTAAGTTGTTGCAACACCCCATTCGTATTGGTTTACCAGATGGCACAACACATTTAGTTGAATATCATGGGATAGTCTCTTTGACCCCTACTTTGCAATTGAGGAATTTCCTTTATATGCCAGCTTTTAAAGACAATCTTCTTTTAGTGTCTCGATTATTATCTTATCAGAAGTTTCTATTTTCGTTTGGAAAACACGACTGCCATCTGCAGAACCTTATAACTAAAGAGGTGTTGACTTTAGGCACCAACTAGGGAGGGTGTTACAAGTTTACTATGCAGTCCAATAAGTCACATGCAGTCAAGCAACATGATGTTGCTAATTTTGATGGGAAAACCAGTTTTAATTCCAATTTTATATCTATTGTTTGTAATAAGGCAGACACATTGGATATGTATCATGTCAGACTTGGACATGTCTCTTTATCTAATATGCAACAAATCCCTTTCTGTAATTCCCCTACTTTGACTAAGTATGATTGTGTTATTTGTGCTATGGCTAAGCACCATAATTTGCCTTTCTCTCCTAGTTCTTCTATCACTACATCTTTGTTTGATTTGATTCATATTCATGTATGGGGTCCATACAAAACTCCTATATATGGAGGGGCAAGATACTTCTTGACTATTGTTGAAGATTGTTCAAGAGCTACATGGACATTTCTTCTGAACAACAAAGAATAGGTCTGCAGACAGCTTGATCAGCTTCTGAAATATGTTCAAACTCAGTTTGGGGTCACAGTGAAGTGTGTTCGTTCTGATAATGGTACAGAATTTGCCAACAAGAATGTGGCATCCTATTTTTGCACATTTTGGAATCATTCATCAGAAATCCACTCCTTATGTCCAAAGCAGAATGGTCGTGTAGAAAGAAAGCATAGTCACCTTGTTGAGATGGCAAGGGCTCTCAAGTTAATTGTTGGTCTACCTTCTCAATTTTTTGGGGTGATTGCATACTCTCTACAACCTATCTCATCAACCTCTTGCCTTCTTCTGTGTCACAGTGGAAGAGTCCTTTTGAATGTCTTTATGGCAAGTCCCCTGATTATTCTAATTTGAGAGTCATTGGTTGCCTTTGTTATGCCCTTGTTCCCAAATCTCTTCATACCAAGTTTGATCCCACATCTAACAGATGCATACTACTTGGTTATCCACCTGGTCAAAATGCTTATAAGCTCTATGATCTCTTTACTAAACAAGTCCTCATAGAAAGACATGTACTCTTTCAAGAGACTGAATTTTCCTTTAAGGATTCAACAATTGGCCTCACATCTCAGCCTCTACCATTGGTCTCATTTGACTATGATGATTTAGAGAATCCATCACTTCCTTCTCATTCCCCTGCCCCTTCCTCTCCTCCCTTATCTGTCATTGAGCAATCTGTCCCCTTCTTCTTCACCCACTTCCTCATCTAACTCTCCTACAATTCCAACTACTCTACCACAAGACATTAGAAAATCCACTAGAGCTACTAAGACCCTTGCCTATTTGCATGACTTTGTTCATCATGCATTACCAACTGGAGTTGTTTCTGACCTGGTGATTGCTACAGATTCTATCTCACCTTCCTCTGACTCCTTTTCTCAAGCCTTTCACATTGTTTCCATCCATGATTTGTAGGGGCATTCACCTGATTACATACATTCCCTTTTTAATGTGTTTTCTGTAGCTGAACCAAACACTTATTTCAAAGCTAAATTGGATCCTTCATGGATCCAAGCTATGAATAAAGAGCTGGCTGCCCTAGAGGATAATCAAACATGGGATCTTGTTGATCTTCCTCTAGGAAAGAAGGCCATAGGCTCAAAATGGGTTTATAAAATTAAATTTAAACCCAATGGAGAAGTGGAGCACTATAAAGCACATTTGGTGGCTAAAGGCTACAATCAAATAAGGAATAAGGACTACAAACATACGTTTTCTCCCATGGCAAAATTCTCCACTATTCGTGTCCTTATTGCTATTTCTGCTGCATTTTAATGCCTTTACACCAACTTGACATCAACAACGTCTTTCTCCATTGCTTCTTAGATGAAGAAGTCTATATGACACCCCTCCTGGCTACTCTAAAGCTCAACAAGTTCAGGTTTGTCGCCTTAAACGTTCCATCTATGGGTTAAAGCAAGCAAGCCAACAGTGGAACATTGAGCTCACCAAAAATTTGATCGCACTTGGCTATCTCCAATCGAAACAAGACTACTCTTTATTTGTCAAGATATCTCATGGCTCCATCACTCTTGCATTGGTTTATGTTGATGATGTTCTCATCACTGGCAAGTATGTTCTTGACTACAAGGCTGCTTCATTTCCTATGCAACGCAATCTCAAGCTCCATATTGATCATGGTTAACCTTAGAGTGATCCAGAGTTATAGACGCCTACTTGGATGTCTCTTATACCTTAATCTCTCTAGGCTAGACATCTCCTACTATGTCCAACAATTGAGTCAGTTTATGTCTACTCCCAGACTTCCACATACGCAAGCTGCTCAATATCTTCTTTAGTATCTCAAAGGCACTATCAACAGTTTCTTGTTCTACCCAGTTCAATCTTCTCTTCGCCTATTTGCTTAATGTGATGAAGACTGGGTGGGGTGCTTGCACCTTCTCATGTCGATCTTTAATTGGGTATTGTGCCTTCCTTGGACAGTCCTTGGTTTCCTGGAAAACCAAGAAACAGAAGGTTGTCTCTAAATCCTCTGCTAAAAGTGAATATCGTGCTTTATCTCAATCTGCTAGTGAATTGGTCCGGCTTGATTGTCTTCTACAAGATGTTGCAATCAATCTGCCTCGCCCAATTTCTCTCAATTGTGACAACACTGCAACCCTTCAACTAGCTGTCAATCCGGTATTTCACGAGAGGACTAAACATCTACGAGTGGATTGTCATTATATTCGTGAATTGGTTTAAGAAGGATTCATTATTACCACTCACATTCTTTCCACTCTTCAGCTTGCTGATGTTTTAACAAAACCATTAGGCGCCCATCAACTTCATTTCTTGAATAGCAAGCTCAGCCTTGTCATCCTAAGTCCGACTTGAGGGGGGTGTATGGGCTCAACCCATCTGAGCCCTCTTCGGCCCAAGCGGCCCACTGTCCTTTCTTTTGTTGCTTCTTGTATCGCATCTTTCAGTTAATTGCTTTGCAAGCACAATTATATATAGCGGAAAGCTGCCTCTTTTTTAGTAGTTTTTACAAAGAATGAAAACTCTAGTTGTTTCTTCATTTCATCTTCCTCACGAATCAATAATCTCTAAAACTCATTTTGTTTGATCGATAATGCTTTATCTAAACCCCCAGATTTCTCGCAAGGGGAGCCTCACTGGGTAAATGTTGTTGTTGTTGATTATGCTTTATCTTGAGCTTGTTATGGATCTTTTGTCTATTTGATTTCGTTATATTATATAGACCAACTTCTATGGAGAAATCTTGTCTTCCTAACAATCCTTATAGATAAGTATAAGAAACTGTATAAAGGTGTTGATAAATATGCATTGTGATAGTTTGCATTTAGGTATAGCTTAGGATGCATATTTTATTTTCCTGGTTTTAGCTTAGTCTAGTCTAGTTCTTAGGTTTGTAGGTTTTCTAGGAAATTCGAGTTTTGCTCTTGTTTTGTTCGGTTTTGCAGATCTTTAGGTAAGAAGCCCATAGGAAAGAATCATAGACGGGATGGATCTTAGATGATTGTGGTGGAGTTTGATGAATCTTAGAGTGGTACGAGTGAAGATTAGAAGATCTAAGACCCAAGAACTTGAGGGATAAAAACGCTTAAATCCGGACTATGTATTGGAGTTCTTGTTTTGACACCTCTATCTTGCAATGCATGCTTTGGGGGCTACAGTGCTCAGATGAAGCTGAATGACTGGAAAGCTAACTCGAAGAGCTACAATTCATATTTTTACTTCGAGTCCAAATTCCAACTCGAAGGGGGTAAAAACAGCCTCCGAAGTGTCGCCTAAATGTTGAACCGTGTCACGGGCTTGAGTGCCTACATGCGCAGCCGCACCACCATAGGAAATGCCCGCGCCATCTATCTTCGTGTGAGAGAGTTGGGCCGCGTGTTTGGGCTTTGAGATGGGCTTAAGTTAGGTCTTGACCGACATGTTTTAATGTATTTTCGGGATATCTTGGTCTTTGGATATCTTAGGGGTATTTAAACATTGTTTTTAGTTTCTCTTTCATAACTTAGAACATAATTTTGGAGGCTAGGGTTTTGGAGAGAGTTTTCTCAAAAGAGCCATCTCTGAACCACTTGTAAGTTTTTCTTTAATTTAATTATGCATCGCTAATTTCTTTGTGTTTGACTAGTTATTAAAATCATAGATTGCATATTATTGTGAGGTTTGATTGATTCTCAATAACTTGGATAGGTTCTATTCCTTGTTCTTAATTGAATTAGAGTTATTCTAGGGTTTTGTTAGATTAGCTACCTAATAATATTTCTGGGATAATTTACAACTAATCTGATTAAGTCCCATTCAAGATTGATTAGATAAAGTAGCAACTATAGTTGTTTAGACTCGTTCGGGCAATTCATTTGTAAAAGGGAATAAACCACTGATAACTTGGTTAGATGTTTGCGTCGAGTATTTGTTTCTATCGATACTTTGAACTTCAAGTTGTTGTTTAATTGAATCTAGACGTTGTTTTAGGTAATTAAATGATTAGGGTTGTTTAGACTGTTAGATCTTTCAACTATTTTTGAAGTTTGGGTCATTATCCGTAGTAGGATCATAATCCACAGTAGATTATTCAAGTGAACTAAGCATCAAGAGAATCAATGATCAATAAGCATATCTATGACGGATCTAACTAGTTGAACACTTGTCTCTCATATATTTACAATCAACTTTGCATTCATATTTACTTTTAATTTGCATCTTAGATTAGATAATCATTCATAAAAAAAAAACCATAATTTGGTTACTTGGCACGCAAGCAAAAACACAACTACACGAGTCTCTGTGGGATCGACCCTTACTTACCATTCTACTAAGTTTTGTTAAGTTAGGATTTTTTCATAGGTATAACGACCACTGAAAATACCTCATCAAATTTAACATCGTTGTCGGGGACTCGTCATTATTTGTGTTTTTACTTTTGTGCTATTCTTGGTGTTGCGAACCTATCTTAGGTTCATAACACCCGTGCTACTAATTCATGGCTTTGGTTGAATGTAGACAACTGTAGGATGAACACTTCCATGACTATTTTTCTAGATTTCAAGACCATGTGTTCGAGCATGGTACTTGGGGGATACGATACACTGATGGAGAGGTAAACATGGGAGTTGTCCATGGTATGAATCTTGAGACAAGAGGATTGGCTGACTACATGAGCAATGAGAGGCTTTTGTTTATGGGACCGAGGAATGCTGGGATTTCTTATGTTTCATGAGCCATCAGAGCTTTTTGGTTGAATCATCTTCCCTACCACCCAGCCGGTTGATAAGTGATGTGATTCCATCTACTGAGTCATGGCCCCACGGTATAGTGCCAATCGGGGTGCCGTTGCACACGTTCATTTCCTACCTTGGCGTGCCTTGGCCTTTAATGGATGGTACCACTTCTTCGGGCACTTTTAAAGGCACTATGCTCCATGATTTGAGTGAAGATCTCATCCCTAATGACAGGTTCAATTTGCACGACAAAGGAGGGCCTTCACTTGGACAAATATCCAAGGTCGGTGTCCGAGGCGCTAAGAAGCCAAGTCAAGGTACTACGCCCTATTTTGGATGCATCACGTGAGCCCGAGTTAAAGCAATGCTTGACAAGATCAAGGAGGAGATCATGCCTCATAAGGGGATTTTGGCTTACAATGGAGAAGGGTGGAGTATTATTGTGACTTTTGGTGAAACTAGTGCACAAACTTGACTTATGTTTCGTTAAGGGCTTTAAGTTAGTTTCTTTAAACTTTTGGGTTGTTTTATGTAATAACGAGAGGAGTTATGACTGATATGAGAGTGAGAGAGAGAAAGAGAAAGAGAGAGAGAGAGAGAGAGAGAGAGAGAGAGAGAGGCGTGGCCTACGGTATTAAGTCTCATTTGTGGCCTCCTTTGAGGTTAGACTTGAACGATGAAAATGCTCTCTTTTTACTTGTTTCAATCTAAAGTTCGTTTGTTTGTTTTTCGTTCAATCTCTTGTTAGAACGTTGGTGAGTCATATTCGACGCTCTTGCAATCTAGTTTGTTGTTCTTGGTGAGTCATATCCAAGGGCAACATCCATATCCATCACTTCGTCGTTCCATTTGCAATCGCTCCATTTCCATCTCGGTTTCTGCACCACTTCAGTATAATCGACATATCTTTCAATCTAGAATTCATCTGGCTCCAAACATTTGCGGGGTTAAACTAGACTCAAAGATATAACTATAGGATTTGGAATCACTCAATTCTGAGTCTGGACGAGGGAGACCTACCATTTTATTCCCAGGCAAAATTCAGCCACCGAGCTCCATCATTCCACGAACCAAGTGAATGGTTTTCCGGGTTCTCTTGGCGATCCCTTTGCATCATCATCATCTACACCATCGATCCTCTCATCAATAAGTGTCTTGAGGATATAATCAGGGATATCTCAAAAGGGGAGGATACTATAATCAATCATGGTGTGTGACCTTCCCGGGTTCCAATATGTTTCAACTAGTGAAGAAAATACAACTACTAAAAACGCAAGCAAAAAATGGAATAAACGGACTTTTGAAAACACCTTTGAACAACTACAAACAATTGAGAAG
Organism: Fallopia convolvulus; assembly: GCA_964016875.1. NCBI lineage: Eukaryota > Viridiplantae > Streptophyta > Magnoliopsida > Caryophyllales > Polygonaceae > Fallopia > Fallopia convolvulus. The sequence continues at coordinate 19,829,222 of OZ024724.1, forward strand.
AGTTATTAGATATTCAACAAAAAATCCACAACGTCCCTGCACTTGGATAATACAAGAACAAATTCCACTAATAAACAAAAAGGAGACTATTGTAAATTTTTACAAAATATATTGGAAACAAAGACCTAAAACAAAACACATTAAACTAGTAGATACAAGTACATGATACTTTCACAAACTGGCCAATGGTAGAAGAAATAGAAAGATCATTAAAGATATTAGAACAAATGACGGCACAGAAATAGTAGGTGAAGAAGAGATTAGAGATGAAATCTGAAATGAGTTTAGGAAAAGATATAAGAACGAACAAATCGATCAGTCATTGTAATAGGAATACTTAAATTTAATTATTGTCAAAGTTTTGGAAAATGATAATATTGAATGAAAAAAGCCAATTAGGAATAAAGAAGTGAGGAATGCAATTATGTACATAAGATCAGACAAATCTCCGAGACCAGATGGTATATCATCCGGTTTCTATTAAAAATTCGGGGACATTGTGGGCCCAACAATAATAAAGGATGTCAAAAGTCTCTTTCATTCAAAGTGCTCAGACAAATTAACCATACATTCATTACATTGCTACCAAAAAAATCCGAGATCAACCAATCAATATCGACCAATAAGTCTATGTTCAATAGTCTATAAAATCATTGCAAAAATAATAACGGAACGGTTGAAAAGCATTATGAGCAAATTGATTACTTCGATTGCAAGCAACCTTTGTTGCAAAGCGTACAATACAAGACAATGTACTCATAGCCCATGAAATATTCCACTCATTTAGAGGGAAAAAGACAAAGAAGGGTGGGTTGCTATAAAGCTAGATGTGTAAAAGGTGTATGATCGCCTTGATTAGGGATTCCTTTTCACAATAATGTAAAAAAAATCGGATTCTGCCAGTGCATATTGGATTGGATAAAGAAATGCATACAAATGGTCTCAGTCTTGGTACTAGTAAACAACGGATGCACGAAACCATTCCTACTTGAAGGAGGGTTAAGACAAGGCGACTCATTATCACCATTCTTATTTTTGATTGGAACGGAATACTCGCAAGCAAACTACTACTAGTCATTGATACATCTAAGAACTCGATCAGTTTGCTTTGGCTAGGGTGGGAACTAAAATCCCCTTTCTCGCATTTGTAGACGATATTATTATCTTTACAAAGGCAACCCAAAATGCATGCTCAAAGGAAAAACAAATTATTGAATTGAAGACTGCAAAATCTCAAGTCAAAAAGTTAACTACGATAAATTAGCCTTCCAAACAAGTTAATAAACAGCAAAAGCAAAGGATCCAACAAACCCTTGGCACCACGACAATAACTGACTCGGAAGAATATCTCAAATGTCTCGTTATAAGTGGGAGAGTCAACAAGGAAACCTTTGAAGGAACTATAGGAAAAGCCAAGGCACAACTAAGTAAGTGGAAATCATATGCATTATTGCAAGAAGGTCAAACGGCACTAATATATACGATCAAATCTAGCTACAAAACAAAATTATTTTTTAATGGAAAAAATAAATATTTTTATGGGATTTTTCTCTTTAAAAACTATTTTTCTAAAAAAAACTAGTTTTACAACTAGTTAATATATTTTATCGGTCAAATCAACGATGTTTTATGAGTTTGCACAACCAGTTAACTCCAACTAGTTTTTAAATATATATAGTTGGGGCTTTTAAAGATATAGTTGAAAAAAATAGTTTTAAAAGATATAGTTGGATTTTTTTTAGTAGCTTTTTCATATAGGCATGGATATTTTCAAAAAAACTATATGTATCTTATCTACAAAAAAAACTATCATTCTTGAAAATAATTATTTTAAATTAATATAGGCAAGAATATTTTTAAAAAATATACGCATCGTATCTAAAAAAACTTATCATATCCAAAACTAAAACTAATATATTAAATATTTTGTTTAATATAAAATGACAACTATTTAAAAATAATCCATATACATTTCATCCAATTAGATAGATTTTAAAAGATGGATGTTGTTGTTTAATGTGAGCTTGTCTTATATATTGTTTTAACATCTATTTGAGTATATAGGAATGATAGATTTTTTTTAATAATTACTTTTTTTACAAAAAAAATAACAAGGCTTTAATTACCCAAAATAACAATTCAAAAAAGTAGACTATAGTCCACATTCAATCATATATGTCAAAGACTTTATGTATAGAGTTTGGCATTGTTAGTCACGACATATTTTTTTAGAAAGTCAAATTATTTTTTATTATCCTTCTTGAGGTCAGTCTAGATTACACAATTTAGAACAAACTCTTAGTACTTCTAATTGATTCACATTATTGTGCATGACCCACATGTGCTTTCATCTAATATTTGAATTTGGATTATGTCGAGATTTGTTAAATGGCACCCTTACTTTGTTTTAAGACTTTCATTAATATTTCTATTCCTTGTACACATCACCGCTCTAAATATAAAAATGCTTATAATTTGTTTCTTATTAAATGATGAACATATTCATTTAGAAATAAAAAATTTAGTTCAAATGAAACAAACTCTTATCCTTAAATTAAAAACGAATGCACTTTTTTTAGTTTGTAGTGCATTTTTTATACGAAAGTGCATTGCAAAATAAAAAGAGTAAAATTTGAAAAAGTACACTACAAAAAGTACGAAAAGTGAAATATAAAATACGAAAAGTGCAAATCCGAAAAAGTGTAATCCAAAATAGGAAAAGTGCACTACGAACTAGAAAAAATGCATTCATTTTAAGATAAGAGTTTGTTTCATTTGAACCAAACTCATAGTTCTCGAGTGAGTTTCACATAATTATTGTATTATTTATTTTTATTTGTTATTTGATTAAATTAATATAGGTAAATATATTTTTTTAAAACTATACGTATCTTGAGTGTGTTTCTTGTACACGTTGGTCTTATCCATAAAAATACGGATAAGTGATAGCCATTGGATGATCTAATAAAAATTTAATCCACCGTCCAGATCAGATATCAATCTGTATAACAAAAAATAGCAAAAAACATAGACGGTGGCAAATTTACAAATAGGACCATTCAGCTAAATTAGGAAAAATAACTCATGCTCCTCAGAGTAACGCACTCGGAGAGAATCGAGGCTCCACTCTCGGAGAAGGGTGAAAGGGAGAAGGAAGAACAAGCACTCCACAATCTAATATTTGATGGATTTCTCGTTACAAAATGCCTCCAAAATCAAAAGCAAGAGGTAGATCTAAGACCTAAAGCCCTAAAATTATATGTTTGGTGCTAATGCTTTACGCTAAGTATTTATAAGTTTACAAGTTGCGCGCCGCTGAGTAAATACACGGAGAAACAAGTTCCCATGGGCAATGAAAGTTCCCATGTCAAGGGAACTCGATCAGGATGAGACCAACCTCAGAAGTGAACCAGAGTTCCCAAAGAGTAGGGAACTGAGTGAACGAAAGTTCCCACAAAATGGGAACTAGCTAAGGAGAACAGAATTTCCTCAAGTCAAAGAGAGTTCCCAAGACAAATGAACTAAGAAGATGAGAGTTCCCTTTGGATGGGAACTGGCGCATGCGTGAAAGCGACATCTCAGCGCAAATCAAGGGATCTTGTCTAACCGAACAAAAGAACTTCTTAGTGTTTCAATCGACTTCAGACCGCGAGACAGGTTGAAGATGACCATCCAACTGTCCAATGTGAACAAGAATTGACAAGATTCAAATTCAAACAAATTCACATGTCAACCTTAAGGATCAAGCTTGGAGGGCACGACAAAAGGGCATTTAGGACAAATGCCTCAAATGGATTAGGGTTGCATATCACTCCTATATATACTATTAAAAATTTACCTTGTCCACCACTTTTCACAATACACATATTGCCAAACACTCAAAGAGAAGAGCTAGAGAGCTTCCCTAAGAAGACCATTCAAGTGGTGAAAAGTCTCTAGCGGCGAGCCAACTCAACGACGTTGAAAGGAGAAAGAAGGAGTTCATAGATCCAACGGAACTAGTTCGCAGAGACAAAAGGTTGTAAGGTTTGAGTTTACTTTTGCTTTTGATTGTGAGCGTTCGACAGTGTTAGGGTTGAGAGAGTACAATAGTGTTCCCTAGGGAGAGAGTCCTTGTAGGAGCAAAGAAGTTTGTATTCTGCCTTGTAAACAATGAAGGGAACTAAGCAATAAAATAAAAGGGAACTCATTGAAAATCGTCCAACAGGAGGTAGAGGTTTACCCACGTAGTTAGTTGATCGCGGTGGGTTCCTTTATAAGGAATTGTCTCTTTTATTTTTATTTGCCTGCTTGTTTACAATTTCCGTTGCGTGTGGAAACTGTCCAATACAGTTCTCATAACCGTTTGAACTAACCTCGATCCAACACATTATTAAAGTTCCAAAAAGTGGATTCTAGAGTTGCAAAAAGTTTATTCCATATAGATAGAAAAAGTACATTTTAGAGTAGTGAATTAAACGCAAAAATGCATTCTAAAGTGGTAAAGTGCATTATAAATTAGCAAAAGTGCATTCTAGATATTAAAAAAATTGCACTCTAGAGTAGTAAAATTGAACTCTAAAGTGCATTAAATAGTTGTAAAAGTGCATTCCTAAAAGATAAAAAAAAGTGGATTTAAGATTAGTAAAATTATATATATAGTAAAAGTGCATTCTGTGTTTCTAAAAGTGCAATCTATACTAGTAAACATGCATTGCAAATAAGTAAAAGTTTATGCTAATTTGAGTTACTCGGTGATTAGTAAAGTGCGTTTTAAGTTAGCCTATGTAGGAGTCGAACCTACATCTTTGTGCACACACACAACACTCTCTCATTTGAGCTAATAGGCTAGTTGTAGCATGTGTATACAAATGACATTGAACATTGAATAAATTTCTTCAGCATGGGTTGGGTTAAAATATATAAGAAAAGTGTAGAAAATTCAAAGGGTGAAATCAAAAATTTATTCTTTTTAATAATACTATGTAAAGAGCATCACCAAGCTTATTAGAAGATCTCATTCTCAACAGCGGGCAATCCAAAAGCATTTTCGAACAAAAGACTAGTCCATGCTCTTGAACGTGGTGCCAATCCATCTTCAACAAGTTGATCAACGCTTCTTATCTCCATGTAAAATCCTCATTTTGGTTGTTCCATTTTTGTTTACTCGATCCATCTAAAATTGCACATGCTGTCCTATAATTATGAAGGTGTCAAATAAGAAATATCATTAGGAAGCTATAATCAGCCTTTAAAAAGGAATTACATCAGTTTTAGAGATAATAGATTAAACATCTATACATCGCTAGCTCACACATCAAAGATATAAGATTGCACATGTAAAAGAACAAGCATAGACATTTTAACTTTAATTTCTATTAAGCATGAGAATTATCAAAACACAACAAGATCAATTGCAATCCATAGTTACTCAAATGCTTAGTCAGTTCCAAGTATGAACTCAATTAAGGAATTAAATTGCATTGGATTTAAACTTAAAACAAGCATGAATTAAATTAGGTTAAAAAAATCAAAATTACATAAATGGATCAAGATCGAGGAAAACATGCTCGAAACCATTTCAATTGGGTTTTTTAATTACGACATTCATCTCAAGAGCATTAGAAGCCCTCACAATGTTATGGTAGAGCCTAGACAGAGTCAAACCTTCCTTCTCCGATCAAGAGCGCCCTACTGAATCATCTGGTCAACTATTTCAACATGCAGAAGGCAAAATCAAAATTCAGGAAAATCAATGGGAGAAGAAGATTGTAAAATCGATTTAGGCGGACACCTTGCTGGTTGAGATGAAGGGGCAAAAAAGATCAGATTGCTAAAACAATCCTCCTTCTCTGATTTACGCGGACACGTTGTTCATGCCTACAATATCAGATGGGAAGAAGAACAATCAATAGGGCAGAAAAGACCAGATTGCCCTTGTTAAATGAAATGAGGATAAAAGCTCCTCCATTAGATTGAGTCAATCAGATGGATATCAATTCTCCTCATGTTATAAGATAAGAGTTGGTTTTTGAACCAAAATCTACGTGTCTTATCTATAAGAATCTATCATTTTCAAAAAATAATTATTAAAAAGTGATATAAGCAAGAATATATTTAAAAAAATTATATATATTTTTTATCTAAAAAGGCTATCGTATTTAAAAAGTAAAACTAACATATTGATTGTTTTATTTAATTTATAAATACATTTAAATAAAAATAATCTCATTAAATTTAAGCCAATCATATTGATTTAAAAAACTATAATGTGGTTCAAATCGTGTTATATATTATTTTAATCTCCATTTTAAAATATAGTAATGATTATTGATTATTTTGCATATAATATAAAGATATTTGCTTCGGTTTTTGTCAGAGAAAATGACTTTTTACCAACTTAATTAATTTAGGTCTGGGTTAACTATATATAAGGTAAGAGTTTGTTAATTGAGAACTGTTTGTAGATGCCTTATATTAGAATTTAAAAATTAAGGTGATTCTTTGAAAATAACATATATAAGGGGGAGGGATTATATGCTATTTGCTTAAACAATGAAAACGTTCTCTTCTTGGCACTTCATTATGTCAATCGTATCTTCTCAGTTGCCAACTCATGTCTGCTGGATTTCATTTGAAAGTAAAGCACTCTACTCGCTTTCTTATGATTCAAGGTTCTACGCCGCCCAAATTCACACTTTAGTAGCTACCTGAGACATCACCGGTGGCGGATAAAGGGGCGGGAGGGGGGCGGCTGCTCCAGGAATAATTATTCATTAGTACATATTTTTTTTAAATTTGAAGGACTTAAAGCAATATTATCATTAAATTTTATTATCTCATTCACTATATTTTCAATTAAAAAATCTTTATTAATAATTTTCTATCCATAAATATGAAAACTATAAAATAGTTTTATATCTGAAAATATAACAATTATAAAATAGTTTTTTAAACATCTCAATCATCATATATATGGATTTTTAATATTAAATTTCTATACAAATATAAAATATTATTTTTAGTATTGAAACTACCAAGATTTTTAATTTAGTATTTCAATTACCATATTTTTTTATTATAAGTTTAAAAAATTAAATTATATAATAATATCATAAAAAATTCATAACAACTGTGTATATATTCTTTAAAATTTTTAACAATAACTTTACATTTATAACATTAACAAATATAAATTAGGGTGAAGACCCGAAAATTTGAACCCGACACCCGAAATAAACTGAACGCGCTAGAACCCGAAACCAGCTGGGTTGAAACTTGAAACCCGTTGGGTTGACCGATTTATTATATTTATAGAATTTATAAAATGTATTTTGAAACTTATAATATATACATTAGCCTTTGTTTTCAATAAAAAAAACTTGAAATTTTAAAGCAAAACATATACAATCTTCATATGTTTCATTAAAACCAACACAAATCAGTCTAAAAACACACAAAACATGTAAATCGTAGTACCAAGCTCCCAAATTTGAAAAAAAAAACCAAGTGTGAATTTGAAACCATACAAAAGGGATATATACCAAAATTTATGAAGAGAGATCACAAGTTGGAGTCGTTATCAACAGAAAAAAGCGAAACAAAATAGAAGAAGAAAGGGGCAACAATTCTAGAGAAGAATTCGATTGAAAAGAGTGAATGAAACTCCACGTTGAATAAGGAAGATCGAAGATGTCCTCTATAACTTGTGTTCTAATTGAATGGATAAAATACAAAAATGTTCCTCCGTTTATAAATATTAATTGAGCACGTGTGTAGATCATGACCGTAGATGTATTATGATCGAACGGATAACATTGCTCACATATTTCACAGTTGCAATTAGATACATCTGATCGTGTATATATATAGAAAGGTAGTAATATATATCTTTGTCTACTCGATCTCGAAGATGTAATTAAGGAGGTTGGTCCTTGTTTGTTGGTAGCATTTTTTTTTTTTGGTAGAAGGAGAAGTAGCACTCTTCGTTCCCTCTAGGGGAGTTTTATTAATAAAAGTAAAAATGGGCTAAGTAGTCACTAAACTGGGGATAGCCCGACCCCTAACATCATCAAATAGCAGAAAAGAAATCCCCTCCGGCGGGGCAAGCAATACATGAGACCCTAGCGGGAAATTAAAAGCCATAGACGCGAGATGATCGGCAACGTCATTCGCCTTACGAAAAATATGACGGAATTGGATATTCCAATCCCTACTTAAAGAGCCTTAGCTTGTAAAACCAGGCTACACAACGAATGACCCTTGTTCAAATTAGACTCTAAAAGACGAATAATAACTTGAGAATCCGACTCTATAATAACTTTCTTAAAACCTTGATCCCAAACAAGATTGATCCCGTTCAGCACTCCCCACAGCTCCGCCATCGGCACCGAGCAAACACCGATGTTGTGATCAGAACCGACTAACCACCGATGTTTGTTGGTAGCATCTAATTATTATTATTAGGGCTTCTCCAAATTTTCAGCAAGCTAGCTAGCCTTGACTAGCAAACTTAATTATAGAATACTAAGAAAGTAAGAAGCAACAAACATATGATCCCTAAAAAAAAAGTCAGAAATCAATATTTTAGGAAAGAATTGAAAGTCGTACACGGGGTTTCATATTTGCACGTAAATCGTAAGCGAGCTGAGACGTACTAATATTTAATAACATGTGCCATACGCTTGGCATACAAGGCTGCATAACATGGCGCGCATTGGGTAGAATGTTCAAGATACCAATTGACTATTTGTATATACTCCGTACGTATTTAATATATTAATTAATTCATTGCTAATTAAAGACGTACTAAACCAGAGGTTTGACATGTATTAAACAAATAAACAAAATCGGCTATTTAAACATGCAAATGGCTAGCTAGTCTTTGTCCTCCACGCACATCTAAGTATCTAGCCTTAAGAGCCAAGTAGAGAGCTCTTCTATATCTATATCTATATATATATATATATATATATATATATATATATATATATATATATATATACCTAGGCAATAATATAGAAGAGTGTAGTTATAATAACCATATAGTACGTACGTATTTCATTTAATCAATGGCGAAAGTTGCAGGCGAGTTTTTTTTGCTTCTTCTTGTGGTGATTGGCCTGGCGGCCATGGTGACGGAAGGAGCCGTTTTTCTGCCTAAAACCGATCTGGTGCGTCAATTCTACAAGAAACACAACATTTGCGATAATGTAGAGGCGTACGTGAAGCTCCAGATGAAGGCTTTCATGGGAAAAGACGCAAGTGCTGCTCCCAAGCTCGCCCGCTTGCTCTACTCCGATTGCTTTGTCACGGTACGTGCATGTACATATATACAGGGTTAATACTGTTAGAATGTTCAACTCATATCTGAAAGTTGTGATTAAACAAAATTAGCATATAATCGATCCAGTGAATTACTCCTCTAATTGTCAATTGGTTTTAGGATGATCAATTATGATAATAAAACTGTATGTAGGGTTGCGATGCATCCATACTGTTGGAAGGAGCAGACTCGGAAAGGAAGGCCGCTCAGAATGTAGGGCTTGGAGGATTTGCCATTGTTGACAAGATTAAGAAAGGTCTAGAGAGTGTCTGCCCTGGCGCCGTCTCCTGTTCTGATATTCTCAACCTTGCCACCCGAGATGCTATCAGCTTGGTCAATCTCGATCTCTCTTCCTTCGACCCGATCTCTGTCTACCTCCATGTAACTAACTTATGATTTTACCTACATATGCAGGCTGGAGGACCATCCTATATAATCCGCACGGGTAGAAGAGATGGATTCTCTTCGAAGGCTTCAACGGTAGATCTACCTTCCCCCTCCATTTCATGGCAACAATCCCTTGGTTTCTTCCAATCAAGAGGCCTAGACGTCGAAGACATGGCCACGCTATTAGGACTTCACTCGCTAGGAAAAGCAAGGTGTCGATATATAAGAGACCGGTTGTACAACTACAAAGGCACAGGGAAGCCAGACCCGAGCATGGACAAGTCGCTGCTAGACGACCTAAGGAACAAGTGCCCGAAGAAGAAGGGGGGCCACGAGGGGATTGTGTACATGAACCCGGAAGCCGGGCCCAAGTACAAGCTGGACACGAGCTTTTACAAGAGGATCTTAAGTAACAAGGCTGTTCTCGGCGTTGACCAGCAACTGGCGTACGGCAACGACACCCTGCAGTTGACCCAGGAATACGCGGTTGAGTTTAAAGATTATAAGTTGGAGTTGGCGTTGGCCATGGCTAGGATGGGCGAAATCGGAGTCCTCACTGGTTCACAAGGAGAAATTCGGAGGAATTGTCAGTATACTAATAAGGATAACCCCTATCTCAAATGAGAAACTTTATAACATACAAAATATATCATCAATTAATATACATTTATTATGAATAAAGATGTGTCAATGTATTGACCCATAGAAATGGATGATCGATCGATTAATGTTCGATTATCACCATGTGTATGTACGTACGTCCATGTTTGTTTCATTGTTTGTCATCGAGTTGAAAGATTTTGATCGATGATTATTTCTAATTAATGATGTTATAATCAAGCAATTACAATGGTTGATTGTTTTTTTCATCATGAATGCTTCACCTTTTCTTGTCTTACGCATACCCACGGCAAAGTTTAAATTTTGTGGTACACGCGCCCGAGCGATCGAATCGATTCGACCGATCAAGAACAATTGTGCATGGATTCCTCGTAAGTTTACATGTCCTATTCTCTTGTGCCGGAGATCCATCTCATCGGCAATGGTCGTAAAACATAAATTCTCGCGTGGTTACGTTGGAATTAAACTTGAGTCTTCCTACCAAATAAAGAAATTAGACTTGAATCGACAAATTATTTGTTGCGTCTCTTTCCCTTCAAGACTACTTGATTTATTTCTCTGTTTTTAATCACACAATCATCTTAGATAAAGGACACCTCATTGTCACACATTTGTGCTATGTTTATAAGATTGTACCCAAGACTGTTGATGTGGCTCACATATATAGTTTACTTTCACTCGTTCATTCAGATCTACATCACATGTACTTCTGAACTCTTTTTGTTTCTTGATGCCAAAAAAAATACTTCTTCTAACCCCTTTTGAAGTAAGGACGAAAATTTCTCGTTTCTCGTCATGTCACAAGAGCACCCACTGTCAAAGATCTAGTGGATGTCTTGGCACACATGTATTATTCTTCAATTATTTGCGTATTTTTAGAAAAATCCGTTTCTTGAAAATGTGTGTACATCGGTTTCATTTTGAAAATGTATCAAAACTAACTCAATGTCATCATAACTCATTGTTTGTGCTCAATTTTTTATGCATATTGTGCATCGATTTTGAACTCTTTTATTTAAATTTTTAACCTTTAATTATAAGAATGAATACTATAGCTAGCTAGTTTTGATGCACATATTGTTAGTTTCGATTGTTTTGATGCACATATGGTTAGTTTTGATGCACATACGTAATAAGATACACTTTTGTGCATCTGTTTTGCCTTGGATGTGCATCAAAACTAATTATTTGTGCATCGATTTTTTGATGCATATTGTGCATTGATTTCAAACTTTAATTATTTATTTTATAATTTAAACCTTTAGTGATGTGAACGAATACAATAGTTAGCTAGTTTTTGATGTACATACCATTAATTTCAATGCATATGCAAAATAACATGCCCTCTTTGGTTGTTTTGATGCACATATGGTTAGTTTTGGTGCACATACATAATACACTACAACAGAAAAGCTTATTTGCGACCAACTTTTTAGCGAGAAATTTATTTTCCTCGCTAAATGTGGCTTTTGGCGAGATATTTAATTATTCCTCTTTAAATGTGACTTCATTTTTAGTGAGAAATTTATTTTCCTCACTAAATGTTGCTTTTAGCGAGAAATTTAATGATTCTTCTTTAAATGTTAGTTCACTTTTAGCGAGAAATTTATTTTCCTCGCTAAACGTGGCTGTTGGCGAGAAATTTAATGGTTCCTCTTTAAATGTTACTTCAGTTTTAGCGAGAAATTTATTTTCCTCGCTAAATGTTATTTTTAGCGAGGAATTTAATGATTTCTCTTTAAATGTTAGTTCACTTTTAGCGAGAAATTTATTTTCCTCGCTAAACATGGCTTTTGGCGAGAAATTTAATGATTCCTCTTTAAATGTGACTTCAGTTTTAGCGAGAAATTTATTTTCCTTGCTAAATGTTGCTTTTGGCGAGAAATTTAATGATTCCTCTTTAAATGTGACTTCACTTTAAGTGAAAACTTATATTCCTTGTTAAACACCACATGCTATTACATATAAAAAAATACTAATTTAATATATTAGATTAAAATATATAAGTTTTTTATCCATAAATATGATAAATATAAAATCATTTTATATAATTTTACTGTCCATAAGTAAATTTTTAATTACATATTATTAATATTAAGTTTTCATACGTATGAAAAATATAAAATAGTAATTTAATATCCCAACTACCCTTTTTTAATTTAATATCCCATAATAATTAATTTTAACATCTCTTAATGAAATAGATAACTTTTATATCCATAAGTATGAAATATATATGGACCATAATTTAAATTATGGGTTTTAAATATTAAATTTTACGATTCTTTTATATTAACTTTCTAATCAAAAGTTTAATAACCATGTATTTTTATATTAATTTTGGATTTTTTATTATTTTTTTATTTATAAGTATGACAATGTATTTAATTAATATTGACCATATTTTTCACATTAATTTATAATTTTCAATATTATTTTTCTATAAATAAGAATTAAAATTTTTAAATTTCCATCAATATTAATTTTCTATCCATAAATATGAAAATATAAAATATTAATGTAATATCCTAACCACCCTTTGTTAATTTAATATCTCATAATAAATTAATTTTAATATCTCTAAATGAAAAAGATAGGTCTTATATATATCCATAAGTATGAAATATGAATCATAACATAATAAATTAATTTTAATATCTCTAAATGAAATAGATAACTCTTATATCCATAAGTATGAAATATGAACCATGTTTTAAATTATGTTTTTTAAATATTAAATTTTCAGATTCATTCATATTAACATTCTATTTGAAATTATAATAACGTTTTTAATTATTATGAACCATATCTTTAAACACGTATTTTTAAATTAAGTTTTTAGATTTTTTTATATTAATTTTTTATTCATAAGTATGATAACATATTTAATTAATATTGCCCGTATTTTTTATATTAATTTCAGATTTTCCAATATTAATTTTCTACACATAATATTTTCATCAATAGTAAGTTTCTATCCATAAATATGACAAATATAAAATAGTAATTTAATATCCAATCTACATTTTTCAATTTAGTGTCCATACTCCATAAATTTATTTTAATATTTCTAAATGAAATAGAAACTTCTATATCCATAAGTATGAAACATGGACCATATTTTAAATTAATAGTTTTAAATATTAAAGTTTTCAGATGCTTTCATTTTAACTTTCTATTCAAAACTACAATAACTTTTTAAATAGTAAGAACCATATCTTTAATCATATATTTTATACAATTATTTGGATTTTTTATATAATTTTTTATAAGTATGCCAATATTTATACTTAATATTGACCATATTTTTCGTTTTAATTTCATACTTTTCAATACTAATTTTATGTACTTAAGAATACAAGTTTTAAAATTTTCATTACTAAATATGTTCAGTAGTATATTAGTTTTCTATATATTTATGTGATAGTGGAATTCAATATTATCATTAAATTTTAATGTCTTAGTCACCATATTTTTAATTATGAAATTGTTTATGTTAATATCGTTTGTATCCATAACTATGGCAACCTTTTTAATTAATATGGACCATGTTTTTAATTGAAGACTAGTTCAAGTCTTGTACAGTGTATGAGTAACAATGGTATAATTTTAAATATTTCACATATTTTATTGGGATAAATCTAAACAAAATTATATAATATTAAAAGTAGAACTTTTTTTACATAAATATATAGAAAACAATTTAATTAAAATGAATTAAACATAATAATTTTTATTCATTTTATTTCACCCTTTCTATTTAATTTTATATTATTTATATTTTTACTTTTCCTAATATATATATTTTGCTCAACTATTTTACAGGATATTTATGATAAGATTTTTTAAATATTTTTTTAATTTTTGACACATGGACTTACATAGTTACATGTGATCAATATCATTTTGCTTATGTGTCAATATTATTTCACCTTTTCTAATTAAATTTTTATTATCTATTCATGTTAAAAATAATTTAATGGTCAATTATTTTTGGTAATATTTTTATATTCCAATTACCTATTTGAAATTATTAATTTAAGATTGGGGTGATGTCGTGATAGAAATTACTACCGCTTTAGTTATTAGTAACTAGTAGTTCTCGTGTACTACACAAGATTTTATACAATTATTGAATTATTTATTTGTATTTGCTAAATTTTAAATAAATTAATATATGCATGGATAATTTTAAAAATCTATTGTATCTTATCTATAGAAAACTAACATTCCCAAAAAAATATTTTTTAAAAACTAATATTAGCAGGAATATCTTTAAAAAAATAAATATCTTATGTAAAAAAAAACTATCATTTCCAAAAATTAAAATAATATATTAATTTGTTATTTAATGGTTAAATACAACTAATTAAAAATAATTCAATCAAATCTAAACTAATCAAATTGATTTAAAAAGATAGATATGTTGTTAAATGTGGGACTGTTTTATATATTATTAGAGTGCTAACCCGTCCGTTGGACGAAACAAAGCTTATATCACGTGTTTTTATTTTCCTAAATGTTCGGACTTTTAGATATGATAACATGATTAAGAATATTAATTAATTCTGTTATGGAATATTATAATTGATTATATACAAAAAAAACAAAATATTAAAAAATATACATATATAAATTATTTGATAATTTAATCAATGTAGACTATTTTAAGATACATGAATTTCTTTTACGTTCTAATTTCATAGTCTAATCATTAATTTCACTTTTTATACTTAAACTATTGCAAATATTAGGTTTATTTTTAATCTATATTTTTATATTTAGATTAATGCGATTCTCATTCATATAAAACTGTGAATAATCGATACATGTATTGTATGTTTCATTTACTTTCTAAAAGATAAATATTATTCATTATGTTATTTTATTTTGAAATAAGGAAATTTGAAACCCTTAAATAATGAATAGACAATTGTAAGTATTTATTTAATTTCTTCAAAAAACTTTTATATATTATTTGCAATTTAATATTAGTAGAAGTAATTATAAGAAAATGGGGCATTTATTGGACATAGAGGGACAACTTTTATAGTTATTAAGATTTTAACCTTCGCTTTAGTATATACTATATAGTAATAGTAATGATAGATAGATTAGGGTGGATTTTATAGAATTGCGATAGGATGCAAACGCCCGTTACGGTGTATTATGCGAGCACAGTTAAGCCGTTTGATCGAGTATTTTTAAATGATCAAGATCAAGACACGTCAATTAATGATTTTTTAAACGGAGGAGTATTTTCGTTTTTCACCCATCAAATTAGAACAAAACTGCTGGACTCGTCTTCAACCTTCAGAGCGTGCATTTTTCTTGGCCTTTTCGATCGAATCTTCTCCATTCTTGTTCTCTCTTGCTTCTTCTAAATTTTATTCCTTTTATTTCAACTTTCTCTTATTAAATTCCTTTTGACCTATTTAAATTTATCTTAATATCAAATCAATTCTTATTTAGTATATTTTAACTTTTAAAAAATGAAAACATCATAATATATTCAAAATAAAAAATATTGATATCTTTTGACAAATTCCTTATACAAATGTTTAAAAAATAAAGATAAATATTAAAAATATTAAAAAAATAAGTATAATATATTTTATCTTTTAATATGATATCTTTGATAAATTTCTTTATAGATGTATGTTGATTTACTTTTTACAATATAAAAATTATTGATAAATGCATATAATATTTAAATATAATAAAATTATAGATAAAATAAAATAAAATATTAGATATATTGAAAGATTTTATAATCTCTAAGTTTACATAGATTTAAATTCTAATTGACCTTCCTTTAAAATACCAAAGAGATTTGAAATCAATTAGGCGCTTAATGAAAAAAATAAGCGCTAAACCCAAATTTACCCTAATTAATTGGGCGCTAAACCCACATCGACTTGCTGCCTTTAGTCCATCACCATTCTCTTGCTCTCCAATTTCTCCATCTTCTGCAATTTATCTCGCTCTCACATCCGGCTGCCTGCAATCTCATCTCTCCGCCCGATTTCTCCATCATCCTTCCGTCCTTTCGTCGGTAAGCTTCCGACATCTGTTTTTGGTTGAACCCTTGTCGTCTGAAGTCGGTTGTTTTCAGTGTTGGTGCTGGGTTCGTAAAAATTTTGGGGATGAATTATACAGTTTGGTAGGAGCTTAATCATAGGGCTAGTCGGTTTTGTTTTCGGGTCGGGTTTTGGGTGCGTTGTTTGGCTCACAGACGCATGACTGTTGGGGCGTTGATTTGTTGGGTCAGTCGGTGTCAATCCTTGTTCAAGGTGGGAGGGGTTACGAGTTTGGGAATTTTGTTTATTGGTTAATAGGAATTGGAGTTAATTAAGTTTGGGTACTAGTTAGAAACCGGTAGATTAATCAATTAGTTAAGAAAAGTGAATCGATTATCTTTGTTGAGTTAGGCTAATTAGTAATGCAGGTTGGTTAGTGGTGAATAAGAAAAGTGAATTGATCATCTTCGGCTCAGTTGCTTTCGATTTATTTTCTGATTGATCTGGTTTTACAGTTACTATTTTGAGTTTTCTAGAGCTTTTAATGTTAAGGTTTCTGATCTGGTTTCTAGGGCTCTTACTGTTAGTAATTGCACGTTGATTGATCTGGTTTTATTGTGTACTTATTTTGTTGTATGTTGAGGCTGATCTGGTTTCTTGGGATTTTACTGCCACATAATTGCAGGTTGATTGATCTAGTATATATGCTTGTGATTTCCGATTTGTTTGTCTAAAACCATAAATCTGGTTCTTGTTGTTCCTATTGTTTGTTGGAACTTAACTGAATTGTTCATTTAGCTAGAATTCAGCTTCAAAAATTCAACTATTATTCCTTCAATTTCAGAATTCTGATGTTCATTTTGTTAATATTCCTTTAATTTTAGAATTCTGATGTTCATTCAGCTATTATTGCTTCAATTTCAGAATCAAACAAAATCTTGTTAGAAATATGAATCAGAACTAATTCTGATGTTCATTTTGTGCACTTGGGCATCTAAGAAGCATCATAGCTATGGTGTACAAAAAATTGTTGATTAACATTGAAGTTACTGATCCTTTGCTAATCTATGTGAAACCTAATTTTGTATTTTTAAAATTGATGATTCTAAATTTAAATGCTATTTATTCTTATGTAAACAGGTTGACAATAATGTTTATAGAGAGACATTTGATTTTGAAGGCTCACAAATGGGAACTGAGGGTGGATTAGGACTTGATGTTATATCAAGTTTAACTACTGAAAGTACTACTATTTTTCGTTTACCGCTTCTTGGTCAGTCATTGCTTTGTTGCTTAATACTTTCAGAGAGCATGGTCTTTGCACCTGAAAAAGTGAACAAAATTTGAAAAATTCTTACCTTCATAATTAGGGGAATCCAAACCTCCATTTAATTCTATATAAAGGAAAACAAGTTTCATATTCTATTAATGTTATTTTTGCAAGTAATTCAAGTGCTTGGATCTTGTACTGCTCGTGACTGGCTTATTTGCACTTTGGTCTTGTTTGCTTGAGTTAATTGAGTTGATTTTGATTGTCATGCCTTTGGTGATCATGTGATCTCTAATATCCTTGAATAAACATGCCATCAGATGTTGTTTGATTTAATTGGATTGTTAATTAAGTGCTAATTTCATAATTGGAAAACTTTTGCTGTAAAATGTCATCTCAAGCCTTGTAATTTTTGAGATGAGTAACTTATTGTTAATTACCACTTGTTTGTTTTTTTAGTATTCTTTTTTATATTAATATTGTAGTATTCTTTTTTCTTGATATTTTGTAAGCTTTATAATATTTTTATAAAGTTTTCTTGCTAAAACATTTCTTATATCGACCATAATACATTTTCTCACTAAAGGATTCATTTAGCAATAAAATATAATTTAATGATGTTAGGTAGGGAAATAACGAGGAATAACTTTCTGGCTAAAAACTATATTTAGAGATGATAAAAGTAATTCCTGATGAAACCCGAAATAACGGCTACGCTACGAGATAAGAAATAATATTATTATATTTGAGTGCAAACACTTGCTCCTTTATTTATGATTTTTTCGTGGTTGCGAGGTTACAAACCTACGAGGTTGATGTACAACTTCGAGAATCACACCTAGACCTCCTACCAGGTTCCGAGATCGCACTTATCGTTGCGAGGTCGATTCTAGGGCGAGGTAGATTTGAGGATATGAGGTAGGGAGTTTTGTGAGTTTCTGTAGCGAGGTTTTAGGCGTGAGCGAGGTCCTTGTGCAACTTTGGGGTCTTTCTGTGGGTTTTTCCTATCTGTAGCGAGGTCCTTTGACGATGTTCCTATCACGTCGATCTTTAATTAGCAAGAGGGTTCTTGAGTTCAAGTGGTTTTTCGACCCCCTCTTCCTACGAGGTTCTTCTCTATTTATAGAGAATTGGGGGGCTGAATTTAGGTCCATGTTCGATGTGGGATACTCGAAATAAGGGCTTTTGATTGGTCCGTGAGTGAGGCCACTTGTGATTGGTTTGGGAGTGAGGTTGTCGGTGATTGGTTCGAGCGGGCGGGCGCATTAGCAGAGTCGGTGACGAGGTCGAGACCTCGTCCCGGGATGTTTGAGAGACCTCGCATTCGTCGGGAGTTTTGTTTTTAAATAACCACGTGGACGTGGGTCCCCAACTTGCCTATGGGGGTCCTCCTGGGCCCACTTTTTGCTTTTACTGTTTTGGACATCATCAATTCCTACACCAACAAATTAATTTTGTCGTTAAAAAGTGCTTGTACCGAGAAAACATTTTCTCGTTAAAAAGGGTATATATAACGATGAATTTGATTTTCTCGATAAAAAGTACATATCTCGAGATAAAAAAAAGTGTCGCTAATATTATTTTAAATATTTTTATTATATTATTTTAATTACAAGACATTTTTAACGAGGAAATAAAAGTATTAGCGAGAAAATTTATTTGGTCGACAATAATATTTAACGACCATTGTCTAATCCTTCATCTTATTTGGCAACGAAATTGTATACCTTTTTGCGAGAAAATTAATTGTCGCGAAATTATAATCCCGAGAAAAATTATTATCATCGCGAAAAGTTTTTTCCGAGAAAATATTTTTTTCCTCGTTGAAACCCTTCCTTGACGAGCTTTCTGCGACGAACTTGCGAGGAAATTAATTTCCTCGCCAAACACCTTTAGCGACAAAATCTCCACTTTTAGCGAGAAAACTTTTTCTTGCTAAAACACTTTTCTGTTGTAGTGATAAGACACTTTTTTTTATCGACTTTGTCTTAGATATGTATGAAAACTAACTTTATGTACATCAAAATTAATTGTTTGTGCATTAATTTTTTGATGCACGTTATGCATCGATTTTGAACTATTTTAATATTTTTTTTACCTTATTTATGTGCATGAATTAGGTTTTTGCTTGTAATTTAGTTAGTTTTAATATAGATACCATTAGTTTCGATGCATATGCATGAATAATACTATGTACTTTTCGGTTATTTTGATGCACATGTTCGAGCAATGTTGGGAAGTCCCATGTTGATAAAAAAATAAGTCTCACCAATCTTTCTACCACTAGGTTGAGCCGGTTGGTGTAAGCCGATTTACCTAATTTATACACATTGTCGGCTAGTCTATGAATCCGGAGTTTACCGGCAGTGGCGGATCCAGGATCGCCTGGATGGGGGGCAAATTTCAACAAGCATAGTAGTAAGAAAAGCTTAATAATTACTAAATAGTTAATTAATTAATAAATAATTACCTTTAAATCTACCAATATTGAAAACCCTAAGTAGCAAATGCCCAATCCCAATTTCTCTTGCTCAAAAACCCTCGTTGAGGAGCAGCGAGTCACGGCCTTACACAACCGTTGAGACGGCGTCGGCGCCTCGGCGGTGGTCGGCTCAAGCATCAAGCCAAGGAGGGTTTACTGACCTCACTCGAATAAAGGTCGAAGGCCTCGACAGTGGAACGTCCGTTTTTTTTTAAGAAATGAGCTACTAGATTATTACATAGCCAAAACTAGGATGCCCATACAATACAAGGCCACCTAAGTGGAACGTCGGATTTTTGTCTCAACTCTACGTTGAATAATTTGATTTGGACCAATTGGAGCTTTTCTTTTGATCACTGTTCTAAAAAACGCCCTAGGCGGCCGCCTAGGCGCTGGGCGTTAGGGCACCGACCCGATTATGGCATAGGCGGACAGACTGGGCGGTTTGGGATCTGGTCGGGCGTCTGGGCGGGTCTAGGCGGGTCTGGGCGGATCTGGGCGGGATTTAAACGGGTTGGGCGGGCTAGGCGTTAGGCGGGCTAGGGTTAAAAAAAATTGAACTTCAATTCACGGGCTTGGATTTTTACTTCTGCTTTCACGATTGTTCCTTCCTCCTCTCTCGTTCATTGACCAGAAACGGCGGGCCTCAATCTCGTCACCATCGGCGAATTGCTTTGCTGAATTGCCGTCAATCTCGTCACCACCGGCGGGCGTCAATCTCGTCACCACTCACCTCGCCGGCGAGAACTCCTTGAAACCGAAACCAGTCCAGCACTCCAGGCTCCAGCCCTCGCTTGTTGTTCGCTGAAACCAGTCGAAACCAGTCCTGCGTCTCCAGTCCAGCGTGGCAGCGTGACAGCGTCGCACACTCGCACCGGCACTCCCAATCCAGCCCTCGCCGAAACCAGTCAAGCGTCGCACTCCCAAGTCCCAATCCAGTCGAGCATCGGTCCAGCCTTCCAGCGCACGCCTGCTGCAGCAGCTCCGCGCCTCCGCTTGTATCGCACTCCCCTTTTCTTTTGGTTGGTAATCAGAACCGAATTATGAATGTTGAATATTTGTTCCTCTGAAATCTGAATATCTTGCTAAAGTGTCTTGAGCAATTGAGCTACTTGCATTTGTGATTATGAATTTATGATTTATGGATTGAACTCATCAATTGTCTTGCTGAATTGTTGTTGTGTACTTGTGTGCCTTCGTGTCTTGCTATTCTTTTGCAACTCAGATTGTGAATTGCTGTTTTTTTTTTCCAATGAGATTGTGAATTGCTGTTTTTTTGTGTAAATTAGTAACTAATATTGTGAATTGCTCATTCTTTTGCAACTTGCATTTGAATTGAGCGTGTAGCATACTAGCATTGCACTTGAATTGGGAATTAGCATTATTGCTGAATTTTTGTCAACTGAGATTGTGAATTGCTATTTGTTTTGTATATCAGTAGCTAAACTAAGTTTATAGCCTATAGGAAATTGTCAACTGAGATTATGAGGATTGTAAATTTCTGTTTTTTTAACTCAAGTAAATAAACCGAGTTTATATGAAATTGCTAAATTATTGTGAACTTTGTTTGTTAATTTTTTATAGGGAATTTAATGTCTTCATCAATGGCTTCTAATTCCGATACAACGACTTCTACCACTTCTACAAAATTGAAGCGGAATAGTGATGATGTTGGATGGGACTTTGGAATCCTATCTAATCCCATGGACCCGGACAAATGGAAATGCATCAAATGTGGGAGAGAGTTTAGTGGGGGAGTTAACCGAATCAAGCAACACATTGCCGGCAAAAGAGGAAATATTGCATCGTGTAAGAAGGCTTCAAATGAAGACCAAGAACGATGCAAGAATGCGCTTGAGGCCGTGAAAAAGAAAAAGAAGGCATTGAAAGAAGCTAGTGATAACGTTGTAAGTGAAGTTGAACTTGATGAGTATGAAGAAATTGAATGTCTTGAAGGTCAAAACACCAAAAGGCCACCTCGTTCTCTCGGATCATTGGATAGATTTGTTGCAAAAATCAATGTTGATGACCCCTCTTTGAGTGAAAGCCAAAGAAAAAGACAACAAAGCATGAATGATGTTCTCTTCAAAGAACGAACTCATCAAGTGCATCAATACTTGGCTAGGTGGATGTATTCGCATGGTGTTGCTTTTAATGCGGTGGACAATGATGACTTTAAGAGATTTGTTGAGGCGGTTGGACAATTTGGCCCCGGTTACCAACCACCAACTCAATATCAACTTAGAGAGCCTCTCTTGAATGAAGAAGTTGATAGGATGAAGACATTACTCAAGGTTCAAGAGAATGAGTGGGAAACAAATGGGTGCTCTATCATGACCGATGCTTGGAGTGATAGGACTAGGAGAAGCATTATGAACATGTGTGTGAATTCTCGAAGTGGGACCGCTTTTCTTGAGTCCAAAGAAGCTTCATTAGATTCACATACCGGCCAATACATATTTGATTATGTGGATGAGTGCATTGATAAAGTTGGTGAAAAAAATGTGGTGCAAGTAGTGACCGACAATGCTTCGAACAACATGGCGGCCTCAAACTTGTTGCTTGAAAAAAGACCTCAAATCTTTTGGACTCCATGTGCTACTCATACTATGAATCTTATGCTTGAAGGCATCGGTAAGCTCCCTCTTTTCAAAAATGCAATTACAAAAGCCAAGAGTTTTACCGTCTTTGTCTACTCTCACCACAAGACTTTGGCATTGATGAGGAATCGTACGAAAAGAAATATAATTCGACCCGGAGTGACTAGGTTTGCCACCGCTTTCTTGACATTGCAAAGCTTACTTGATAAGAAAGAGGAGTTGAGGCAAATGATGAACTCTAAGGATTGGGAAGACACTAAATGGTCTAAGAGCAAAAAGGGAAAAGCCGCTTATTCTACTATAGTTCAACCGGCCTTTTGGAATGGTGTGACTACTTGCTTGAAGGTATTTACACCCTTGGTTAAAGTGCTTAGACTTGTTGATGGAGATGTGAAACCGGGCATGGGCTTTGTTTATGGTGAGTTGAAAAGGGCAAAAGAAGAAATCAAAGAGGCTTTGAAGCATAAAGAGGAGAGGTATAAACCTATACTTGACATAATAAATGCAAAGGGAAAGGGGCGTGTTGATACTCCACTTCACTTGACGGCTTACTTGTTGAATCCGTATTACTACTACAATACCGGTTCTTCATTGTCAACCGATGAGAATGATGCTATTATGGATGCGGTCTTTAAATGTATGTAGCGATTTTATCCGGATTTGGATACACAAAATAAAGTGATAAATGTGGAGTTGGGGAAATACAAGAGTCGGGAAGGAGCATTTGGAAGAGCTTTGGCGACAAAAGGGTGTGAGCAAAATGATGATGACTATGATCCGGGTATGATTATCTCCCTCCTTTAGTCTTTTTTTTTTATAGATTTATAACTTTTATGTAATAATCTCATATTAATTCTAGTATTTTGATCTCTTCTTTTTAAATTTATAGTTATATGGTGGTCTAATTATGACAATGGTGTACCTAATCTCCAAAAAGTTGCAAAGAGGATTCTTTCTTTAACAACAAGCTCATCCGGTTGTGAAAGAAATTGGAGTGTCTTTGAAGGGGTAATTGAATTCTTCTTACAAGATTATTATGTGAATGTGATGAATGATTATTTAGTACTTACAAATTGTTCATTTATTGTTTGAAGATTCACACAAAGAAGAGGAATAGACTAGACACCACCCGAATGAGCAAGTTAGTGTATGTTCAATTCAATTCAAGATTGATGAACAAGAAAACGAGGAGAGTGAAAAAGGATGTGCTTGAAGCAAATGATTCTACTTATGCACAATCATGGATGGTTGATGGAGTAGGTGATGATGATGATGAGGAACATGAGGTAAATGAGGAGGTTGCACCGAGTCTTACTCCTACATGTGATATGGAGAGTGAAACACCGGGAGCAAATGATGAATTCCAACTAAGAAGGAGTGCTCGCCATATGCAAGAAGTGAGGGAGCCCGAAGAAGATGATTTTGTATCCGATGGCACCGAAGATGAGGGAGATGATGAAGAGTTTGAGTTTGAGTCGGACAAGGAGTATAATATTGAAGACTATGGCAATGAAGAGATGGAAGACTAGTATTTTGTGTTGATGAAGAGTTAGACTATATGAAGTTATGAACTATCTAGTATTTTGTGTTTATGAGATATTATATTTCTAGCCTGTGGATTTTATGGAATTATGGGATAATTAATTAGCATATGAAGTTTATGGTATGAGGTATCTTATATCTTATTTGAAATCATGATTTATCATTTTAATATATAGATTAGAGATTTTCAACAATAGGACAGGTGTAAAATATAAGAAAATAACTAATATCGTCTAAATCCGCCTAGGCCCCGCCTAACCGCCTAGGCGCTAGGCCCCCACTCACCGCCTAGCTCCCGCCTAGCATTTTTTAGAACACTGCTTTTGATCAATTTCTATTTCTTTTTTTTTTTAAGAAAATCAAAAATGAGTTGGACATTGGAGTATTGGACAATGTGAAACGATGCGTTTCAATTAAAAAGAGTCAACACTTTCAATTTTTTTAAAAAGAAAAATAAAAACAATTGCCCAGTAACTTATCTAAACAGTGCGTTTCAGTGTTTCATCTTCAACATCATACCCTTTCTTTATTCAGATCGATCTGCATCTGTGTTTCAATGTTCAGATCTGCATCTGCGCCTCCATTCCGCGGCTCCGTCCTCCTGCTGCCTGCAACTCGCCGACTCCAGTGCCTCGCGCTTCCCACGCCCTTGCCCCTCCGCCCACTGCCCCGAGTCTGCCCCGGTGCCCGACGGCTATTCCACTACTCCTAAAAAATTTTCCGACGAACGGGGGGCAAGTACCCACCCATGCACCCCCTAAATCCGCCACTATTTACCGGCCACCAATTGCCGATCCCTTGTTAAAAAAAAATATACTAAAATATTTCCGCACACCAGGGACATAAACTAGTAAATAATTTTGGGCAACCAAAAAAGAATTTGACCAAGAAAAATCGCCCTTCGTGCACGGTCAAAACTCAAAAATTTGACGGAAAACAGAGAAACATAGTTCGCGACTGGAGGAGGGAGCTGTGAATTGTGGTATGGATTTTCCCTTTCTTGCATTTGTTTTTGCTTTCAGTTACAAAATCATTCTCTTTTGGGTTTTCCAGGATTTGTTATGTCTGATTTGCGAAAAGTGCAAGGTTTCGATGATTCTGATGAATTCTTCTTCGATTCAGCTTGTGACTAGGGCGCTTGATGCTTTTCTCCGCTCTATGATTAGGGCGCTTGGTTATGTGAAGTTGCAGAATAACAAGGGGGTGAGCGATCGGTTTCTTTGACGGCTAACATGAAAAACTGCGATTATCCGGAATGGACGGAAACGGACCACACTATCCTGCAGTTACTACTAGTAGGATGAAATAAGTCGTGTTACTCATCGAGTTTTCTTTGTTGAATACTTTGCCGATTTTATGTTTTCCTTGTTCCGTTCTTTCTTTGTGTTTTTTTTTGGGTAATATCTTGGTTGATTGGACGCCATTACATGCTGTGAAGTATCTTAGGTACTTAGAATGTTCATATTGCTCAATAAAGCTGGAAAATTTGTGTAGTTCCCTGTCTGATATATTTAAAGGCTTTCTGTATATTTTTTTTGTTCAAACTCCTGAGCTTAGTGTATAATTGATGAATCTTCTTGTTATATAACCAATGCTGGAATTCACTTCCAAGCTCCTTTGTTACATATATAAAATTGTACAGTTCTACTTGATAAAAGGATTTCAACAAACTCACAATTTCTTATGATCACCGATCCCACCATACATTTGTGTTTGGAACTTAATATATAACTTCTCTATGTCATCACCCATGCCACTGCCAAGGCGTGTTTAGTAGACATGGTTATAATGTAAATCATGCTGATAAAGCCCGGAAAGGGAGTTGATAAGATATGTGATTAGATAATTAATAAGGTGATAAATGCCGATATGGGAACTGCATGTTACTAAACACGCCCTAAGAATTGCCTATGATATTTTCCCATTACATAACATGCTTATAACTGAAGAGGCAATTGATGAGATGGATAAGTAATAAGGTGATAATTTACTGCTTTATATACTTTCTATTGATATGCCTGTGTATCTCTTTTTCTTCTCTTAATTAAGAAGGTAGTCCTCCACCGAAGCCTTGGGAAAGAGCTGGTTCATTATCCGGTCCTGCACCCTTTAAACCACCTGCTCCTGGTAAAACTAGTGATGTTGTAGAGGCTTCAGGTACTTCAAATCCAGGGGAAATAGTTTCTACTTCTGATAGAAATGGCGTTGCCAATACAAATGCACTTGGTAGGCCCCTTCCTGCAAGGCCTTGGGAGAATACCCATGGAAGTAACAACTATGGAGGTGATATTCACTTTATTTCACACCAAGCTTGTTCTTGGTGGCTGTTATTCCTCTAGATGCTGAAGACTTTTTTTAAACGCAGGCTATGGTTCTGGTCTGAGTTATAATTCTACCTATGGTTCTGGGACGTATAACTCATACAGTCAGGGCTACGGAGGCTATGGTTCCGGTACCTATAATTCGTATGGCGGAGGGATGTATGGAAACAACATGTATGGAGGAGGAGGAGGAGGAGGAGGATACAATAGACTGTATGGATCTGGAATGTTAGGTGGTGGGATGTATAATAGTGGTCTTGGGGGTACTTTAGGTGGCTATGGGATGGGAATGGGTGGTCCTTATGGGGTTCAAGATCCTAATAATCCATACGGTGAACCACCATCTCCACCTGGATTTTGGATTTCATTTCTTCAAGTGGTAAGTTATCATTTATGTCAGCTTTACTGGACGCAGCGAGTTGCTTAAAGAGAACATTATATTCATTGTCTTCTGTTCTTTTCTAATCTTCTTGCATGTGGAGTGTTGTCCTGTACAATAATGAAAAACATGAATTTGTCTGCCACGATTAACATACCGCATGATTTATTTGCAGTTATGTACTTATATGTAAATGCTATTATTTTTATCTTCAGTTGCTCATTTCATTACTTTCACTGTTGCAAATAAATTGAGAACTGTCAAGATTAAATGAAGTCCTATTTATTTTTAATTTTGCAACACTTAAAATTTAAAAATAAATAATTACAAAACTCTTACTTTTTGTACTTCAACTAATAAGCTCTTTTTTACTTTTCAGCTGCTATACTTTATGCTTCTTGCCTTCGATGCTGTCTTGCTTTTATTTTTTTGTGATGGATTTTGTAATTTTTACTTTATGCTTGTGTTACCTGAAGGTATTATCTTAGATTCTCCTCATTGAATGTTCAAATAACATCAAAACTTGAGTTGAAACTTATATAGAAAAAGAATATAATCTCTCCCAGCCTCCTCAAAAGTACATTTCATCAAGATGTGGGTAGCGTTAAACACTAACAACCTAGATATATGATAATATCAGGAGATACCATTTAAAATAGTTCAAAACTTTAAATGCATTTGATTCACTGCAGTAGACAAATGGGTTTGTTGTGTACTTTTAGATATCTAGACTTCAAGGTTATAACATAGGACCAAGGTAGTGTGTATAGCTCAACATCTATATGGGGATGCCAACAATCAAGTTGAAAGCCCTATAAATTGTGGTAAAAGACTTGATGGTTGGTAGCCATATCCATAAGGTGTATGTATGCACAAATCTCAATCAGACCTATATCTATTGGAGAGCATTGACTAGTTTACGCATTACATAATGCGCTCTGCCTTTCAGTGGAGAATAACAAATTTGCAGTATGGCATGGATTTGGTAAAATCTTTATGATGCATACTGGATGCAGCTGATATTGCTCCTGCTGCGCTCTTGGAAGTTCACATTTATTAATGTAGTATACTGCATATGAAAGGAGATTAGACGTTATTTTGAAAACATTATACATATTAATGCCATCAGCTAAATAGCTCTGCACATCAGTATTTTTTTGATTTTTTATTCCCACATGTTAACTGTTACTTGTCATTTATGCTAGATGGAAGGTGTGGTGAACTTTTTTGGACGTGTATCTATGCTTGTAGACCAGAATACACAAGCAGTTCACCTTTTCATGTCTGCTCTTCTTCAGGTACAATAGCCCTTGTCCTCATCTTGTCTCTCTTAGCTAGTATATTTTTCCCTTATGCATTGATGTTTGTCTGGTCTGAATCTGTTAATATATGAATTAGATTTTTATGCTCTTACAATAATTGCTGCTTCTAAGGTGCATTTGGGATGGTTCTTTTAGTCTACATTATTCTGCTTTGATATAGTATAAGCATATCGTCCTCAAAACTACTCTTATAAAATATGAACAGAGTTGTATTTAACTATCAACTTCCCACATTTACTGACAGGTCAATGCATATGCCTATATTAACTCTATAAATTTTGGAATAAAACAATTGAACATCCAAAATACCTCTTAGCTTTAAATATGCTTGAATGAGGGATATTAGCTTTAATTTTTTTATAAATAAAATATGACTTTGGGTGGTAGCAGAGTACTAGAGACCATTTTCAATGAATGGTTGATAGCAATTTCACGTACAACGGGTAATATTGTGCAAAGAGGTCTATATTTTGGAGGTTTTTGTTTAGTTTTCCCTTTAATTTCATGCACCTCTCCCTTGCTCAAAACTATCTGTTGTTATAGAAACCTTGACAAAGAACAGATATTACCTGTATTATATGATCTAAAATCCTGATGTGCTTATAGAATGAAGACAGGGGATCAATTTCTTATAATTACATAACGTGTCACCTAGTTCCTTATACCCTCAAGTTTGCTCAGTTGCTTTATATGGCTTCCATTAGCCTACCCTTTTCTATCCAACTTTATATTTCTGTTTTTACTGGATGCGGTTGATAAACTAATTTAAATTCATCATTTTAAAGTATCTCACTTCTTGACGACGGTATGTTTGATTCAGCTTTTTGATCGTGGTGGCATGTTGTGCGGTGAACTGGCAAGATTTGTAATGAGACTGTTGGGAGTCAAAACAAAGCCCCGAAAGGTGCAAACACCTGCGGGCCCTAATGGTCTACCGTTGCCTGGCCCACAAACATGGGCGGGCATTACTGGCGCCACCCAAGCCCACACCTAGTGGGTCCTGGGACAATGCATGGGGAAATGAAGTAAACAAATGAATGAAGCCTTTGGTTTAATTGTATGTCCTCACAAGTTTCATGTTATGAAGAGGTACCTTTCCTCTATCTTGATCTTGTCATGGAAGCTGTTATGAACAAGCCTTTAATTGTCTTGAAATTGCAGTGGGGTCAATTGAGACCCAATGTTTAGCTTTTCCATTCTATCCTGTATGTATTATAGCAGTCTAATTCCATAATGAATGATGATGCTGTTCCAAGTACAACAAACATTTTGTCAAAACTTCACTCGATATCAACAAATCATACCTTGAATAATTTTGATATTAACTTGCGAAATGCTGACAAGTACAATCAGGCATAATTAACACAACTTACATGCTACAATTACCTCCATCAGAAAACATTGTGCAGCAAGTATGACCTGCCACCAACAAATGCTCATACGAAAAACATAAAAAGGGCAGTCCAATGTGTTATGTGTAGGAGCATCATTCTACTTTATATATTAATTCGACATATAAGAGAGGTAGCCCTAAAACTTGGAATGAAGAAACAATCGTTGTCCGGCAACAAACTTGCCCGTTTTGAGCTGGTGAGGGGGAAGGAGGGCAAGCATGGCCCCAACATGGCCCGCCACATCGGGGGTGCGACTTCCCTTGCCACCTGTCATGGCGGTTTGGGTAAACCCGGGGCAGAAACAGTTGACACAAATGTCGTATTCTTCCAAACGCCTCGCTAGCATCCTAGAGTAGGCATTCAGGGCCAGCTTAGATACCGCATAGTCGGGCCATATCTCTGGCCACCCTTGGCAGTCCCAACACCCGTTTCTTATGCTCTCAAGGAACAAGCTTACGAACCTCTCGATTCGTTCCTCTGTCAGGCCTTTGTCATCTTCGAGCATGGATCTTAGCTCTGGGTTCTTCAGAGTCTGAGAGAGAGGTCATGGACATGCAGAAAGTCACAACATCTCAGTAATTGAACGACTTTAAATTTATGCATTGATCAATAAATATTATATATAATACATATGAGATGGAAATGAATTACATGGAGGGATCCGAGCCTGGAAGAGAGGTTGAGAATGCGAGATTTGGAGTGGGGAGAGCGTCGGAAGAGCGGGAGAAGGGCTTCGATCAACGACTTGGCGCCATAGAAGTTGGTGGAGACAACGGTTTGGGCGTGTTCCTCCGTCACTAAGTTCCCGTTCACATCGTTGAATGACACCCCTGCATTATTCACCTGCGCCCCATCCATCCATCCATCATAATCAGATTCAACCTCATATATTAGCCGATTCATTTTTCATTAACAATACTCTTCTTCTTCTCCTATGTCATTTATTTTTATTCATGCCTATCTGTATTAAGATAGAAAAATAGTGATAAAATCAAATCTTCTCTATTTATGTACATTATCTTTCTTATTTTCTAAACTTGTGTATTATATCTTTGCATCCAAGCTAATATGTAACATACTCTCTATTAATACATTCACAACTTTATGTGAGATCTCAACAAGGGTTTTCACAATTATTCTAATATTTTATTATATCAGAGCAGGCTTGGCCTTGGACCATTATCTATTATGGATTGGGCTTAAAAAGTTACTGATACTCGCCTATTTATCTTCCTTACTTAATTACCGACTACCTTGGGTTGGGCTAAAGGAGTTGCTAGCCGCCTCTACCTTTCTTAACCTACTGATGTGCAAGTGTCAAATGTTCATCCTAGATACACTTGAGGGTGTGTGTTGAGAATAAAAACTATTCAACATCTGAAATCCAAAAAAAAACCATCCTAGTATACATACCCTTAGGTTACTCCTCATATTGTCAATTGATTTTAGGATGGACCCTTGGCTTATGTGCTAGGCCTATCGCGCATGTGTGCTCATACGGACACATCCTAGTCTACCTACCTACCGGCCCACAAACTTTCTTCATGGTATCACAACCTCCTTTTTTTCTACGTGAAACCCTACTTCTGGCCTCAAACACCAACACCGCCACCAACTTTCTCACATTCCAATCATGTTTCACTACTCCCTCGCCTCATCTCAAACTCGTGCTAGTGGAACCAACATTCTCGCGGCTGCCATTGGTGACAATATGAATGCCGGTCTTCAGTTCCCAATATTTCCTTTCAAACTTGAATGAACCAACTATGCTATTTGGTGTTCTAATATTATTGACACACTTGATGCTTATGAGTTGAAAAAGTTGTCGTTTACTTATTGTGTCAAGTCATGTGTCAAAACCTGCTCCCTTCGAGCTTATCTACTTTGTTGTTTGGAGTCCCGTTCCTTAGTTATGTATTAATAGTTGTTGTTATTTTGTGTTGTTTGTTAATGACTGAACACATTTCACATGGATTTATTTTATGACATACAAGTCTCAAGTGTTTCACTACTTCCAAATCTTTCATAAAATGGTTCAAACTCAATTTAGCACAAATCAAAGCCTTACAAACTGATTAGGGGGGAGAATTTCACATTGTATCCTCTTTCATGCAAACACATGGAATCCAACACCCCCTCTCCCGTCCTCACACGCCTAGCCAAAATGGTATGGTGGAAAGAAAAATCATACAATCCAAGAAAAGGGACTTACTCTCCTAGTTCATTCCAAATCACCTCTTGAATTTTGGGAACATGCCTTCCATACAACCATTTATCTTCACAATCAAACTCCCATCACCTGACTACTCTTTCTTGAGTTCTTTGGGTGCTTATGTTTTCCTTTTTTGGGTCCTTACAGGCAAAATAAACTTGAGTTTAAAACCATACCCTGCATATTTTTCGAGATATACTTCAAATCATAAAGGTACTTGTGTTACAATGCTAAGTCAAAACGTGTCTATATTAGGCGTCATGTCATTTTCCATGAGTTAGTCTTCCCATTAGTGTCATCTCTTATTTCATCCAATTTTGAATTTTCCTCCTCCAAACCGGTCTCCATAATATCTTGTCTTCCTCTATCTTTAAGTCCCCGTGCTCGTTGCCTCAATTTTCTTCAGATCTCTCAACACCCTCGACTCTTGGTAACACCTCTTGGGATTCCTCCCCCTGCCGCTATCCAAGCATGCCCCTGTCGAGCCAACACCAAATCCCAAACTCTCTCTTGCTTCCACACATGCACACAATCACCATTACCTAACCCAACCCTCCCTCATTTACAACGAGCTGAGAATTTCACCAATCCATGACCACTGGACTGCCAAGGGTAGCCTTAAACCAAAAGCCTTTACCTCAATGTACAAAACATCATTTGCCTCTGATCCTTCACCAGACTTTGAACCAAAAACCTTTGCCCTAGCTCAAAAAATATCCTCATTGGTTAACTACCTTGAAGTCCGAATTCGATGCTTTGCAAGGTACTTGTACTTGGTCTTTAGTTCCTCGTCCTTTTAATACTAACTGGATTTTCAAGGTCAAAAGGAAAGCTAATGAGTTTGTTGATTGATATAAGGCTCGTCTTTTGCAAAAGGTTAGCATCATGAAGAAGTCGTAGATTATTTTGATACCTTTAGCCCGGTTGTTCGTCCAACAACAATTTGGCTTGTCGTTACTATTTCTCTTACTAAACAGTGGCCCATTAGACAATTGAACATTAAAAAAGCCTTTTTGAATGGTGATCTTAGTGAATAGGTCTTTATGGAGTAGGCTTTAGGCTTTGTTGATCCAACTCATCCACATCAAATTTGTCGTCTTCACAAAACTATGCATGGTCTTAAACAGGCACCTCAAGCCCGCTTTAGTAAGCTAAAAGCTTTTTTTGTTCCGCTTTGGTTTTCAAGCTTGTCAATCTGATTGTTCTCTGTTTGTGTTCTTTCAAAAGGATGTAATTATCTAAGTGCTTGTCTATGTGGATGACCTTATTGTTACAGGAAACTCTCCTAAGCTATCTCCTCGTTTATGACAAAACTGAATGACACTTTTGCCTTGAAAGATCTTGGTCCTGTTCATTATTTCTTAGGCATAGAAGTGTCTCGAGTTGGCGACAACCTTCATCTTTTCCAGCAAAAGTACATATGTGATGTATTGACTCAAGCTCGAATGGCTAATGCTAAGCTTATTGCGACGCTTGCCGAACCTCACTCACACCTTGTTCAATCTGGGGATCCCATGCTTGATCATCTTACTCTTTATAGAAGTGTGGTTGGAGCTTTACACTATGTCACAACTACTCACCCTAAGATCTCGTATGCAATAAAATGTGTTTGTCATTATATGCATAAGTCGACTGAGTATCATTGGTGTGCCGTCAAGTGTATAGAGCTATTGTTGCCTAATTATCTATGTCTGCGTCCTGCTTCTCGTCACTCTAGCTCTAGTTGTGTTTTTAGACGCATGATGGGCATTTGACAAAGATGATTGATGATCTCAATTTTTGTTTTCCATTTATTTTGGCAACTTTCTCATCAAATGGAATTCTAAAAAGCAAAAGGTGGTTGCTCGTTCCAGTACAAAAGCGGAATATAGACCTATTGTTGCGGTTGTTGCCGAATTATCTTGGATTTTCTAGCTTCTTCTCCATCTCTGGCTTCGCCTAGTCACTCAGCATGTTTTGCTTTCACTTTGTTCGTGAAAAAGTGGAATCAAAGGAGCTATTTGTTCATCATATAAGTTCTCATGAGCAAATTGCTGATATTTTTACTAAAGCACTTGGATCCAGTCGATTCCTCATTCCACATTCCAAGCTGCATGTTCGTACTCCTCTATGAACTCGCGGGAGATATTAAGATAGAAAGATAGTGATAAAATCAAATCTTCTCCATCTTTGCACAACATCTTTCTTATCTCCTTATCTTGTATATTGTATATTGGCTTCCAAGATAATATTATAACCTACTCTCTATTTTTTTTTTGGTCTTGCCTTTTGGCTCGCCCGGTTCGATCGACCGGACACCGCTCTACATTCGGACCGGGTGCTTCGTGACCCCATTTTGAAGGAGGATCCTCCCAATATCAGTTTCTCCATATATAACTTACTTTCTATTAATACATCCACAATCCTATGTGAGTTCTCAACAAGGATTTCCACAATTATTCTAGTCTTTAATTTTAATCTTAATATAAGAATAGGGTTGTCAATTAATAAAAAATGTCCTTTGTAACATCCTCTACAGAAAGATTAGGGCCTTAAAAGTATTAGATTAATTGATTTAATTAACTGAAACCCAATCATCTCCCTTGCTCGTGAATAATGCATGCATGGACTGCTTTATTTATTTTGTTTCGACCTTATAGCTAACTTGTTTATTGCTAGCTACTGGCTAGCCATCAGCTTATGTACACATGCACAACTATCACATATGCTTATACAAGTAACTTTTAACCCGTTTGACCAAACCCAAATATAGGAAGAAAAAGCAAATTAACCCGTTTGACCACATGATTAAAGTCTCAATTTATATACAGATGTTACTATCTATTTCATCCGACCAAAAAAGAAACGTTACCATCTACTCACACTACTTATTTTATATATTTTTTGAAAAATATGAATAAGACTAACAACAAAGTGGTGATCGACTTTATATGTACTAAGCACACATGTGGTTAGATGATGTCATGTCACTTTCACACGTTTTCATATTGAAAGCGATTTTGTATTTGTTCCTTGCATGCTTCCATTCCCTTTTGCAAATTACTTACCAAACCCAACGGATACATTTACATGTAAAGTTGTTATTTTAATTTGAGTTGAGACATTCGATATAAATATAATTTTAATTTAATGCTTAAAAGTTAATTTAGATGACTAATAAAGCAGAGCATAAATATTAAATGATGATGAAATTAATAGAGGGAGAATAGAGAGGATTTGGACAGGGATTATGTATAGTGTATAGTGTATAGTGTATACTTACGAGGATATCAAGGAGGCGGAACTGAGCCTTAAAGGAGGCAACAAAGGAGGAAATAGAAGGAGGGTGGGCGACATCAAGCATCATCAAGTGCACGTTTTTGAGGCCTTGTTTGGCGAGCAGCTCCACGGCCTCCAGGCCTTTGGCTTCATCCCTTGCGGTGAGCACCACCGTCACCCCCGCCTCTGCCAGCTTCTTGGCTATCTCGAACCCGATTCCTCTGTTTGCGCCCGTCACCACCGCCGTCGTCTCCCTCGTCCACCACCTGCATACATATCATTATTATTAACTAATTAATAATGTACGTTTCCATGTATACTGCACTTGCACCATCCAGAACGATTAACCAGTTAATACCTAGAGCCAATTAGTTAACCCCTATTCTTTTTCAACTGTAAATTGAGACTAATAATAATAATAATAATAATAATAATAATAAAATTAGGTTAACTTTAGGGATTCCTCACACAAGGGCGTTCTCGCCATCTTTACACATCGATCATCACCTCCGATCTATTACTTTTTATACTAACCCTCCGTTGGTATAACAAGGAAAGAAAAGGAAAAGGAAACAAATTCACATATAAAATGGCATGGATGTTCTCTTTTTTGCAAGAAAAATAAGGAGATGTGGGTAATGGTTATAGGAGAATAGGGGATATGTTTATCTTATGTTAGAGGGGTGGGAAAAATTATGTCAAGTTTGACATAAAAAAATAGGAAAGGAGGGGAAATGGTTACTATTTTGATCAATTAACCATAAACTAAAAATACACTCTTAACCATTTCCTTTCCACAACAAATACCAAACGAGCCCTAAGTTTGACTTGACAAGCGTTTGGACGTGTTTTATACAACATTTAACAATATTTACTAAGTGTGGCTCCCCATGTGGGAAATCTGGGGTCAAAATGGGGGCATCCATTGCTAAACGCAAGGGTGCGCACACAGGACCACAACACGCAGAAAAAAAAAGCAGAAACGAAGATCGAAGCAAAAACAAAGAGCTCAAAAGTAAAAGGAACTTAAAACAAAAAATATGGTGCCGAAGCCTCAAGGCCCCGAGGACCAGTTTGCTCTATCCTTTTAATATTTCTTCGGTTGTCCTTTCCTTCTACGTACTTCTTCAAAGACTAGACTCTTATATTTGCGAACTAGCTCCCCAGGATCTCATCCCTGGACATGAAATTGGACGTGTTTTATGTTTTTTTTTTTCTGTTCAATAGTTTTCATGATTAGCAACACGGTAATTGCAGCATTTTAACTCGATAGACGCAGACGTTGCACATCGAATTCAAGTGGGCTAGCGAAAATATAAAAAAGAGTCACTTGAGATGGAGAATGAGCTGATAATTACATAAAAATATAGAGGCCGGTAGTCTGCAGAATGAGCTGGGTTTGACAATTAATCCATTTGAGATGGAGCATAAAATGTACAAGGAGGAGTATCGTATAGATAATAGATCTGACCTGGCGGGGGAAGAGATGGAGGAGAACTCATGATCAGGCGCAATATTAATTAGTGGTGGGTGTGCCTCTTGCGCCATTTATTGCTCAGCGCGCTTCTTAATTAGCTAGTGCTTGCTAATGCTGTTGATCCATCTGCTACTTAACTAGTTGGGCAAATGCCAAAATTCAGCTCTGGCATATGTACATTGACAATGTTTATTAGCCGATACAGATATGTGTGTATATATATAGGTTGGAAGACTTGGTTGGAGGGGATGACGGACAACGATAGAGGTTCCCCATTTAATTAATTAAATTAATCAAACATTTATAATGACTTCTCTTTTTTCATTAAAATAATGCATTTCTAATATATAATTTATCGTAATTTCTTATAAATATCACATGTTTATAAGAAATACAATAAAACACGCATGTTATGAAATATTTATGTTTTAATTAAATTGTTGGATCGATATGCGTTAGAACTGAGTAGGTAACAATCTTATATATATAATTATTCCCTAAATAGTGGAGTAAAATAAAAGTAGGTAAAGGAACTAAGTAGCATACCATTCCTTGCATAGGAATCGCACAACAACTAACTAGTTGCGTCGATAAACCTATATATATCTCTGTTGAAGGATTTTAAATAATTCATTTATATTATTGATTGTTTCTTAGTTACAATAAGCAAGACTTAAAATTTTCTGCTCCTTGAAGTGTCCGCACTAACGAGTCTTCTTAACTAAGTTCTTAAGCGAACAACTCAACTAAAACAAGTAAATCAAACCTTACGCCTGAATTCAACTACTTAGTTCCCTTGCTCCGGAGAACTCCTTCCTTCCTTCATCAAAATCGAAGACTCACAGCCAATGACTTCTCTAAATCCTCCTTCATTCTTTCTCAGCTCACTCTAGGGTTTTGTTTTTGTTCTTGGAGAGAAGTAAGTAGCAAACTCACTATTCACATATATGTATAGACCTCATGCCTTGGAGTCCAATCCTTATCTTTATAGGCATTTATCTTAAATGCCCTTGTCGTTCTCTCTAAGGATGTGTACTTCTTTCACACGTGACTTTATTTAAATTTCGTTAACTCGAGAAGATCATCAAGCTGTTGGATGCATGGGATCAATTTGATACACAGACGGTCCCTAGTCAGCAATTTCATCTAGGGTAGTACGGATGACAAGCGGCGAGTGCAACTTGCTAGTTGGGAGGAGTTGTGTAAGCCTAAAGATTTTGGTGGCTTGGGGTTGAGATTGATGAATGAATTGAATTTGGCCTTATTAGGCAAGATTGGGTGGTGTTTCATTAAGGGATCCAATGCGCTTTGGATTGAAATCCTTAGCATAAAGTATGTAAGATCATCTCTTTGTGATCGTGCTAACCCTTCTAATATTTGAAGGAGTCTTAAGAAGAGGTCAATCAGGTTGTTGTTCCAAGTTCGAGATGGTATATTGGTAATGGTGCAGCTACATGGTTTTGGATGTTATCTTTGGCTTGATGATGAGTGTATTGTGGACTATATTGATGGGTTGGTTGATCATTTAGAGCTATAGAGACTCATTTGTGATTATTGGGATGCCAACGAGTGCTGGAGGTGGGTTGACTTGGGCCACCTTTTGCCGCAGTCTCTTCGCTTTAAGCTTTCTGTTGTTTCCCTTTCTTCTGAGGGCAGTGCGGAGGATGCTTTGAGCTGGAGATTTGAAGCTAATGGTGAGTATTTCGTTGCTTCAACGTGGATCTAGAGATGGCGAAATATTGTTGCTTTTAATCAGTTTCCCTTTCAAGGAGATCGTGTGGCTTTTATTAGAAGGCAAACAAGAGACTATGTGGCTTCTACGGAGATTCTTCTGCAGTCAAGTCCTAGTAGACACGTGGAGGAGTGGTACATTTGCTGGAAGAGGCCTCAAGAAGGGTGGTACAAGCTAAATACAAATGGATCAGTCCAGGAGGATGGACTTGTTGCGGCCGCAGGTGTTATCAGGGACAGTGATGACAGATGGCAGGTGGGTTTTGTTCATAATATTAGTATTTACATTATTCCCATTTCAGAGTTGTGGGGTGTTTTGCAGGGTTTGAGTCTTGCATGGAGTAAGGGCTACATGAGGGTTGTTTTAGAGATAGATTCACATCTTGCAGTTCTTCTGCTTGGACTGCCTATAGAGCATAGTCATTCACTTACCTACATGATACTCCGGTGCCTAGGCTTTCTTAGTAGGAATTGAGAAATCCGATTCCGTCATATCAATAGGGAGGCTTATATTGTTGTTGATTTCCTATGTTCTTATGTTTTTCCTTTAATTTAAGAATTCATGCATTGATTGACCCGTCGGAGGTTGTTTTATCTTTGATATTTGATGATGTTAGGGATCGAGGCCTCGTTTACTGACTACTTAGCCCTTGTTTTCTTTAATTAATAAAATGCTCGTTAAAGGTCCGGAGAGTAACGTCTCTCCTTTTACCAAAAAAATATAAACCATAAAATTCATAAAGTTTTTCATCATCAAAACCTAAAAAAACAATCAGTTTTCCAACAAAAACAATATTAATTAAATTTAATTTTGTAAGGTTTTCTTAAATCATACCTAAAAATAATTAACAAAAACAATTTTCATATCCATTCTTAATTAAATGCCTTTGAAACATAAAACAACATATAAGCTTGATTAAAACAAAAAATAAATTACTT
This sequence comes from Fallopia convolvulus, assembly GCA_964016875.1. Classification (NCBI taxonomy): domain Eukaryota; kingdom Viridiplantae; phylum Streptophyta; class Magnoliopsida; order Caryophyllales; family Polygonaceae; genus Fallopia; species Fallopia convolvulus. The sequence continues at coordinate 19,868,481 of OZ024724.1, forward strand.
GATCGGATGGTGTATTAAGTTTGCTTGACAACTTTCCCAATGTCTTTTTTTTTCTTTTTTGAGAAATTCCACAATCTCTTTTCTTTTTGTTAGGGTGGAGTATCCAATTCTAAAAAAGAATGGATAAATCACAGCTCGTGGGGTTTGAAACAATAACCTTGGAGTACCACCCCAGAATTTAACTGCTAAACGAAATGCCCAAAGGCATTCCACAATGTCTTGTTCAACTTTTGGCAGTTGATCTTTTATAATACACTGCCTCTCCTTTCACAAGAGCCTTTTTGAGATATAAATTAAAGCTCTTGTTTCTTGCGAGGACCACACATGCATTTACACTTTAATAAGTACTAGTTAGAGACACTTACCCGCACCTAGCTATTTCTGGCCATTCTTTTTGAGTGGTGTTTCTTTTATACTAGAAATATATATTTTATATAAATAGGCACGTTTGTAAAAATGAATTCTTTACCATTTTTATACTAGAGAAACAAAGAATTCTTAACCTAGCTAGGTTGGAGTTTGTAGCTGCTGACATCGGAACTGTAAAATCGATTCCGGTCCGGACCGACCGAACATCTACGACGGTTTTCTTCGTCACGAACATGTTTATCATGATTTGATTTAATTTGTATGCATTGGGGAAGGGATTGAACCGTGGAGCAATTTAAACTTGGAAAGTTAATTGGTCGATCCCGAACCGGACTGGAACGAAAATTTTTGGTCCAGACCTCCGTCCGACTTTTCCAAAAACCATTACCTGTCCGTTTTGGAACTGACATCAAAAGATGTCCGTTTTTTCCAAAAACCATTAAAATGGTGAGGAGAAATAAAATTGGCCCTAATTAGCACCAAGCTGGTGCCCCAGTGGGTGAGCATAAGGCTTTTCAAATCTCTCCGTTCTTTCTTTTTATTTAGTTAGGACGTAGGATTGATTGGAATTTTCAAGAATCGACAGCATAGAGATTTATGCCATGTAAGTGCAGGTAATGTTACCAACACAAAGTATACTTCTTGATGGAGAAGTTTAAATTTTTATTAGAAATTTAGTTATTTTTTAGTAACAACTAACAATTGCCTTTTATTGGAAATTTAGTCCTCACTCTCTAGCTCAATCTCAATGATTCTAATAATATATATCAGACCACGACGACGACGCTATCCATTATATGATTTATATCTCCCCGCGGCGAGGAATAATACATATCACACTGACATTGAATGTAACGTGAGCTCAATTTTAGTAGTTACTAGTTTTATCCGTCATGCCATACACGATTATGACTCAGCAATTTTTAGATATATTATGAATATAATATTAATAAAGTAAATGTAAAAAAAAAATAAAAAGTCAAAAATAATGTAAATTATTAGAAAATTTTAATCAAATCCAATTCTTTAAAAATCTTTTCAATAAAAAGTTAACAAGATAATTAATAACAAAATATAAAAAAAATATAGAATTTTTTAATGATAAAGAATCTTCTGTATTTACATAAACAATCCAAAAAGGAAATGAAGGAAAAGATAATGTACTTTTTTATAAAAATTTAATTTAGGTAAGTAATTATATAGATAATTATATTTTTTTGCTTTTTTTTTATCAAAATTTGATTTAAGATAAATATTTTTTATAAATAAATAAAAAGATAAAGATAAAATAATTTTCATTATTTTAATTAAAATTTGAATTAATTTTATCCACATAAATAAATAGAAAGGGATTTAATTGAAAAAAATAATAAAAATAATTTTTTTTAATATAAATTGGGGCAAGAATCAATGTATTGGTTAGAAAAGTTACAACTTTAATTAACATATAGTTATTGAGAGGTTGATTCTGGTGGATATAAGTCTTATCATAAAAATTGAAAATGAATATTGTCCGTTGGATGCAAGAAATGGAAGGTTGAGATTAATGTGGGAGAAATAAATAAAATCGGGAGGAGACACGCTAGATTTAAGGGGTTTAATGGCAATTTTGTAAATATCACTAAACAACGTCCTAAAATAGTAAAATTCATCCTTCTATTCCACAAAACACAAATTGTCGTCTCTTTCACACACTCTTAGATCTCCCTCTCAACTTTCTCCCAAAAACAGCTCCAATGCTTGTTTCATTCCATTCAAAGGCTTAATACCATCATTTGGAGGCTAAAATCAATTTCCATGGAAGATGAGAAGAAGCAATCGTCCAAATTCGGCTTCAAATAAGGTAAGAACACTCTCTCTACTTCGAATTTGTGATTATAGGGTTTATACCTTCTAGGGTTTTGATATTGTTTGAATCTAAGGTTTATTTGATGAATTTGGATCTGATTTTCGATTTGAAATTGTTTGAATCTAAGGTTTCTTTGATGAATTTGGATCTGATTTTCGATTTGAAATTGTTTGAATCTAGGGTTCTAAAAACGATTTGTATTTATATTGTTCATAAAAGGATGAAAGAATTTCTAGGATTGACAATAAGTTGAATTTTGGATAGATTCATGATATTTTGGATATGAGACTCATGATTCGTTATGTGTCGCGACTATGTTATTTTTCGTTAGAGTTCATGTATTTTATCTATATGTTCATGTGCGGTGACTACGAGGTTCACGTTTTGTTGTTTGAAGCATTGGGTGCTTGTTTGATTATTATTTTTGAAATTTTGGTTGATTTTTCCTTCTAATTTTAGGGACATAAATTCTGAAGTTCGAACTTTTGTTTCTGGATTTAATTTGGGATTCATACGATGGTCAGGGGCGGATTTAGGGGATCGGGGGCAGCCGCCCCCACATCGATCCGGAGGAGCGACGAATATTACTTAGAGAGCCTGGAAGATTAAAAAAAATTAATTTCGCCCTCATAGGCAGCTCGGGGCCAGTGCGAAGGCAGAAGGTGAAGTACTAGAAGAGGGAGCGAAATTTAGTAAGGGAGCTCAGTTACAGTCAAGCATCAATGGCAATGGAGAAATTTAGCTCATTTGAAGAAGAAGACTCGTCTAAAAAAACTTCGTCGTTTTATTTCTATTTCTGGTGCATTTTTTTTTTAAAATTGGGATTTGTAGCTTGTAGGCCCCCGGCCAACAAACGTGGCAATCTAGTCCATTGTGAATTTACAAGTTTTAATTTTTAATTAATGGCAATTTGTCAAATTGGGATAGTACTTAGGGAAAATTCCATTTAACCACCCCTTATTTTACAATTGTTACATTTAACCACCTCTTATATTTTTTTCAACAAATAACCACCCTTACTTTTAATTATAGAGCATTTAACCACCTCTTGACAGATTTTGTTATAATCTCTGTTAAATAAAGTGAACTATATTTTTTCAATTATTTTTTAATTTTATTAAAAAAACTGTTTCCATAGAAGAACAACCCCATTAACAATCTGCATTTTCTCTAATGTCTGGCTCGAACCTGCTCCATCTCACTATCCATCGTTCAAAACCATCTCCCTCGTTTATTTCTAGACTCTCTCCTCTCTCAACTCTCACAACTCTCTGCCTTAATTTTGTGAGTCTCCAAATCTCCGCCGGCCATTGATGGAGCTCTCCATTAACTAACGAAGTTCCGTCTTTGCACTGTCGTCGAGCGGCGAAAGAAAGACCCAGATCCCTAAAACTAAAAAAGAAGAGATGAATTGAGGAAATTGCAAAGATATATGTTCGACCCTATTAATTTTGTATGTGAAATTGGGAAATTTGTAACCTTGCAAGAACCCTAATTTTTTATAAATTGGGTTTTTTTTTGTGTTCAATCGATTTTTGTGATTCAAAACAAACAATTGTTTGTTTGTGTCTTAGACGGTATGAAAAGCAGTAGGCAATAATTAATAAAAGAATTGCTAACCTTTGAGAGAAGCTATCAGATCCAAACTAGAGGAAAGAAAAGGCACATGATACATTCTTGATACAAGCAGGCTAGAAATGAAGAACCAGACTCCAGAGTTGTAAAACGAATTTTTATTTTTTTGCAAATCAAATTATAAAATAAGGGTAAAATGGTCATTTGCTTACTTAACAGAAATAATAACGCAATCTGTCAAAAGGTGGTTAAATATACTATAATTGCAAATAAAGGGTGGTTATCTGCTGAAAAAAAAATAAAGGGTGGTTAAATGTAACAAATGTAAAATAAGGGGTGGTTAAATGCAATTTCCCCTAGTACTTAATACAGTAGCAATTACTATAGTGGAAATTCTCAATTCCTCTTCCTTCCTTAAAGTTAAATCCCCTATTTTTAATAATTAATGGCAATTTGTCAATTTGTATAATTATGTAGTTTGTATTTTTTTTAGTTTGTAAAGAAATTGATAATAAATTTGATAGATGATTGTCTTGTTAATTAATTTAATAAATTTAATAAGAAATTTGAGAATTGAAATTGTTAAAGTCGGCTATAAATCCGAATTTTCTCAATTTAGTGAAAATGTGTGTGAATTTGTAAATTGTAATTTAATTAATTGTTAATTTTTGGGAAAATTGATAAGAAAATTTGATAGATTTAATAGATATTAGAAATTAGAAATTGATATATTGAAATTTTGGATAATTGCGTTAATTTTTGTTGAAATAGTGTTATTTGTTGAAATTAATATATAGGTCAATATGTGTTTAATAAAATGGAGACGTTTTTCTTTAAAAGGCAAAAAAATTCAGCCGATTTTTATGTACAAAGTCCCCCCCCCTTCGGCTTAGTTCTGGATCCGCCCCTGACGATGGTTAATAGACTTTGTGGACGGTTGGGTTGTTGTATTACATTAGACTATTCATATATATTCATAGAAGGTTCGTATAAAGCAATTTGAAAATGTTCATGTTCTTACGTCTGTTGCCCCTCTTTTACTAATGTTATTGGTGCTTTTCTCTACTAATAGTTACTATATTTTTGTTGGTCACTACTTCGTTTTTTTTGTAATGCTTGCTAGTTTCTTTACATAGATAATGAAATTACTTAACTCAATAGAAAAGACAAGGATTCATGTGTTATATGTACAAATAAAAGATTTTGTCATAGCCTATTAGCTCAAATGGTAGAGCGATGCGTTTGTACACATCGTTGTGGGTTCAAATCCCTCATGGGCTACATATAATGCTTTTGATATTTCAATTCAAAGTTGATTTCTCTTGTATCATGTTCAAGTTCATATAAATTACCTTCACATTCACATATTGACTTTGCATGTTCACATATAGACTATGTATGTTCACATATTTTCGAACAACGTCCTTATATTTTACGAATTCATTTACTTGCATTTGAGCCTTAACCTGCAATTTCTCAGCCATGACTTTCATAGTGGCCTCTCTTACTACATTAACCTTGTTTCAAAGTCTCATTGATGACGTCTCTTAGCTTCTTTGTTTTTTCTCTTAATTTCTATAGTTTAAATACACAATACAAGTTTAAAATGGTAGATTTTGTGTCAAATTTATGAAGTTGCACAACCATGTTTTCATGTTCATAAATATATATTACTTTCGTATTCACATATTGTCTATGTATATTCACATATTGATTGTGTATATTCACATATTAACTATATATGTATATTCACATATTTTCAAACAAGGTCCCCATGTTTTACGAAGTTAGGTACTAGCATTCAAGCCTTGAGTTGTAATTTCTCAGTATTGGCTTTCATTTAAGCCTTACGTTTCATACACATCAATTCCCTAATCATCACAAATATAAAATACAATGGGAAGAATGTCTATACTTGTCAACGTAAGCAACTTTTAAATTGTCAAATACCATGATAAGAACTTAAATCTACATGTAAATTGTCATTACAAGATAAAATGAGTATAGAGGAGCAAAGAAGAATTTGCCCTCAAAAGAAAATGCATTTATGGTACAAGAAAGGTTGATGATCATAAAAAGTGCATATTCTTTTTCTACCATGACTCTCCAAAACTCTACTTAAATGTTGAAGGTAAATCCAAAGGCAAACTAATAGCACCATTGGTCACAAAAGAGCTATCATGAACAATTATTTCATGTTTTGTAATCGAAGCTTAAACTCTTTATTGCAAAAAGTCTTCGTACACACCCTTGTATTGAACCTTGTTCTTCACTTCCACCACCACCTACGAAGGAGTTAACTCAGTGCAACTGACAAGCACTACTAGATTCAAGACCAAATGCAACAATGTTTTGCAGTGGTTCGAGTTAAAGCAGCGGTTTAATGCAGCTGTATGCCTAATGAAGCGGTTAATGCGGCGGTTTTAGAATTATACAACTAGTGCAGCGGTAGGACGAACCTAATGAAGCGGTTTTTCAAAATGAACTTTAAATGAAAAATTGAACAGACAAGCGTGCCTAAAAAATTTTAAGCGCGTACTAGCCCGCCTTATCTTAGTCAGGCCCGCCTCTTTCACCAAAAAGAAAACCCTAGAAATCATTTCCGGAAATTTCACACACACACCCTTCTATCGCTCATCCCTCCTAAGTCCCAATCTCTTCTATGTCGATTGTCGACCCAGCCCCTTCAACGATTTCAAAATCGCACAACCAGCTGTCGACCTCATCATCATTGCCTCGCTAAAGCGCAACGAATCCTCCAAAGGATTGCAAGATCGACGATTTGTTGAAATGGCGCTCAACCCTAATTTATTCAACTATCTTCGATCTTTGGAGTTGCAATCGGTGATCGAGAAAGAAATCACGAGCTCGTCAGAGGAGTAGAGGCTGGTCGACGAGGCGCTCTAGGAGTCTTTTGAGATCTCTATCAACGGCGAGGCAGGGAAGTGCATGGCGGCGAGAGCAGACGCGATACCGGAGCTCAGGAGCGGCCTAGGCCACCAGATGGCCTTCAAGAACTGCGAAATGGGGCTTCTGAGGATGGGATCGGTGGTGTACAATGCGGTGGAGATGGCGGACCAAGGCTGGGCTAAGATCAGCCTCCACAGTGACGACGAGGTTGACACAACTTCTATCATCTCTCCTAATTAGAGTTTGTTTATCTGAAAATTTCTATCATCTTTTAATTGATTAAGGCTTATAGTGTTTGGATTAATCTTAGCTTTGGTTAGACATGGTTTTTTAGGCTTCAGATTTGTTAGTTCCTACAGCTGAATTAGTGTTTGAATGATCAGATTGTAACCTCACTTAGTAGGTAAATTTCTTCTACTTTCAGCTAATCTCTAATGCTTAACCAGGTTCTTGTTTTCTCAGTAGTGTCATATGCCAATTCTAGTAAATGAATCTAGTGCACTCCAACAGTTCATTATGTTGCCAAAAAGGAGATGATTATATAAGGGTGTACTAAATTTCTGGCTTTTACTCCATGTTATTGGCATTAAAAAGATCAAAATTCGCATTATCCATTGGCATTGTTGTTGAGAACAAGTGCAAGAACCGCTCTCTCGAGTCTCTTCGACCAATATTCAGTGGTCGATGACCTACAAGGTGAAATAGGGTACCCTCCTGCTTTGTTTCACTTTGTTCTTATATAATTTTCTTTTCGTAATTTGTTTGTCTTATTTATTTTGGAAGGTATGCTATCCAGTTTTGACATCTTTAGATCTTTCCCTCAGATCTTGTTGACTTATTTTGTAGAGATTTCGTCTTAGTGTTTTAAGGAAGCCCTAGAAAACTAAAGATAGTTTGAGCTTGGGATTTGCTTTTGTCTTCTTGCATGATTCGTCAAGAATATGGATTGACAAAGGTTGTTATTGATATATTGCTTAAAATGGAGTATGAAAATGGGATGAGCGTTTACCATGTGTTGCTTTTAAATATATATATATATATATATATATATATATATATATATATATATATATATATATATGCAGATGAAAGAAGTTGGGAATATGTTGATAGAGTTGGGTATGAACATCTAAGGATGGAAAGCATGAGAGATGTGAAGATATGAGATTTTGGGGTTAATTTAGCTAGCTAGAGTGAATGCTGATTTTTATGTATCATTTTGTAACACCCCTATTTTACAACATTGGGTATTACCGCCAGTGACCTCAGACTTTACCGTCCAAAGTCACCCAAGGCTTTTAGAATGATATAGAACGATTAAATACGGAATAAAAACATATTACATAAATAGGAAAGCATGCTCCCAAAGGAGACTTAGTTCATTACAAAATACCCTACATTGTCTTTAACTTTAAGACTACTTGAAAACAAATACCAAATCCGTTATGTCTCGGAGATAAAGTAATATTAAAACCAAAACGAAAATAAATGTACATCTTGAGCAATCTTGACTTCCTTCACTTCCCTTCACTTCGCCTTGCTATGGATTCCTGAATCTGACATAATTCGCGAAGGGCGATAGAATGTCAGGCAAACATGCAGAAAGAAGAATTAGTCTAGGAGACTAAGCAAGCGGGAATAGAACTTCCCGAGGGTAATTTGGTAATTTCACTTAACGGTATAATGAGAGAAAAGAGGGTTGTGTTTACGATGGGCTTTATCATGTGGAGCTAAGGTACGAACGATAGCGATAGCGTATCCAACGGGATAGCTTGATGAGCAAGAGAAGTACTACTAGATTGTAGTCTTCCTTAAGATTTCGATAGGATGTTGGGAACATTATTTAATTCATACAAGAGAAAACCTCTCGCGCTTTTGGGCGGACCGAGAGCCGGAACGATCATTTGAGACCGGCCCGGTTTTGATATCTTAAATGTGCATACGCACTTATCTTAATTAGTGATGAAAATATTCAATCTTGTTGATGACTTTTACAAGAGAGAGTGGTGGGACACGGATAAACCGAGCCACCCGATGGAGAACATCAATTCTCCTGCACTTAGCTAGAGTGCGCTCAATCCCTCCTTGCAATCGGAGCGGATGGAGATCATGATCCCGAAAGTCGTATGGATGTACGACTTAGTAAGGTTATATAGAGGTGTCGACTAACTCGCACCCCTTTCTAGTTTATTCAAAACAAATCTCTGAACGAGACTTGCAATCAATCAAGAGTACACACACTAGCAAATATAATCCTAACAAGGAAGATAATATCTACTAACAAGGGTCGTTATTTCTAGCAATCGATATTTCCTAGGTTCATTTTTATTAAGCATACAAGTAGTTCCCAACATCGAAAGATATCATAAAGACGGATATAAAAAAGGTACAAGGGGTAATTCCACTTGCCTTAGTGTTACTAGTTTAGTAACGAGCTTTGACGAAACTTAGGCGATTTCCTACTACGAGCGAGGATTCCGACCTAATGATAGAGAATTTACGAAAAGTTCAAAACACGATTCTTCTACTAACGTTCGGATCACCTCTTATAATATTTTTATAAGAGGTTTGAGTTTCTAAATTATTATAATAATAATTTAGAAAATTATTTTCTAAATAATAATAATATTCCTTTATTATTATTTTGGTTTTTGTAATATCCTTAATTCCGAAAATATTCTATTAAAATAATTATTTTAATTAATCCTTTTTATTAGGAAGTTTCTTTAGATAGAAATCTCTACTCTTCTTTATAAGGTAACTTGCCTAAAATAACTTTTTCCCTTATTTGTTCTATTTCCAAAATTCTTTTATACTTTAAGATTCATAAAACCTCTTTGATCATAATTATATAATATGATATATTATATTTCTTAACATAGAATATTTTCTATTTTGGTTTCTTTTCCAAGCAAGACTCTAATAATATTTCATATTTAAGATTCATATGCTAGTAAAATATTTTATTTTATTTTTTTCAACATAACTAGCATCTTTTGAATATTCTCTTCATAACTAATATATGTTAAGTTGATATTGAAAGATAACTTTGTACTAAAAATCCTTATTTTTATTCTACTTTATAATTTCTATATTTTATATATTATATGCCATGCAAGACTTTTCTCTACTTGAACTTTTATTATAAATCTTTAAAAAGATGGTATTATTTTTATTGCACAATCTTTTGATTTCTAAGGTCATAACATTATATCTTCTTTTGTATAAAATACATGCATAATGTCTCTTCAACCTTTTATTTTGATCTAAGGTAAGATAATACTAAATATGGACTTTTCATACTATATTAATTTTATTTCATCTATTTATATCTTGTAATAGCATGCATGTAATAAATTCATGAATATAATTACTTATATTTATCTAGCTTAAGTTACTATAGTAAAAACATATAGTTTCTAGTTTTTCCCAACTAACAAGATCTCCCTCTCATATTTTTATTTCATAAATTCTTAAATATATTACTAACAATTATAAAAGGCTTTTAATTAAAGAAATACATAAGGATAATATAATTTTTAAGGATAGAATTTTATACTTTTGGTATTCTGTAATTACAGAACACTTGGAACAAGGCAGAGGAGGAGGAGCGGCGGCCAGGGGCGGCGCGACCAAGCTTCCGGCGAGGGCAGGCGGCGCGCGAGGTGGCTCCGGCGGTCCGGCGTGGCTGGGGCGGTCCGGCTGGGCTCCGATGGTGGTCCGGCGGCTCCAAGGAGAAGAGAAGGAGGAGTTTTTGTGGTGTTTTGAATGGATAAAACTTTTGAATGGTGGCTGATTTTGAGACTAGAAAGGCAATTGATAGAAGAGATGGGTGTTCTTGCTAGAGAAGAGAGCAAAAGCTTTAAGTGAGGCTTGAGAGAGGCTTTATATAGGCAAAGTGATGAAGTCCTCAATCCATGGCTAAGGGAAGAGGCCAATGGATGAAGGAGAGGAGTCTCACCATTGGTCCATGGTGTGTTTCTTCCATGGTGAGGAGAGGTGAGGTCATAAGGGGTGGTCTACAAGCAAGAGAAGGTAGAGAGGACATGCAATGGCTGAGTTTCTAATCTACGTCACTTCCATCTGACAAAGTCTGATGTTCTAATTTGAATGAAGAAGGATTAGTTGTTATAAGATAAAAGAGTTGGGTTGAATGAACAAGAAATTGCAAATGGTCTAGCGGGATTTGGTGAGGGGCGTGTGAGGTTGGAGTGCAAGAGATCTCGGGTTCAAATCCCGGCTCTTGCATTCTTTTTGCAAAACTTGTATTTAGTTTTCTAGGTTCTTATGTAATTTATTTCCTAGAATAAACTAAATTGCCAAAGAATATTATTTTTATCAATATTCTTTTTATTGATTTACCTCACTTTGTTAAACTATACCCCTCGAGTTATTTTATTACATTTTCATCTTATTTCGACTTTTATTAATAGCCTCTTTCGAAAGAGAATAAGATAAATTAATTCGATATTCAAAAATCCTTCTTTTTAACTTAGAGAAAATAATTAAAATATTATATTTTAAATGCTTGGAATATTGCGGATATTACACATTTGGCTTTATAACTTGCATCTTATGTTTGGCACTGTGGAATGTGTAGGAGTAAAGTGTTGTAAGTATACTCTCTACACATTTTGTGTACTTGAGACCAATCTAGATATATATCGTGATGAAGAAATGGAATCCTATTTGTTAAATTTGTATGTGAATATGCTTTAGAACTTTTTGGAACTTTGGATTGTGAATTGGAATTTGTCAATTTGGTCATAGTTCATGGGGTATATATATAAGTACTCCATAGTATATAATATATGATTGAGTAATTAACCCATGTTTCAGGAGGTAAATGCTGATACGGTTTCCAAACGACTTCTGCATCAGGGAGCTGCATTTATGTCTCTTTTAAATTGAAAATTCTGTACTTACTTTCAATCTTATTTGATAGTGTGGATACTTAACGTAATTGTATCCATTTTATGTTGCCAGTTGTTACAGATGTCTTAATTGATGCAGCTGTAATTCTAGGGGGTGAAGCTGTATTTAAGATCCTTTACATGAAGCTTGTTGAGGTAAACTGCCCTTGTTTTTCTGATATGATATCATTCTTGGGTAATATTTTGAGTAAGTTCAGTATGACATACACTCTTAACACTATAAGAAAGAAATCTGTGTAAATTTTGCAAGAGGCTGGGAAAAAGTTTTGCTATGCTTGTGTTCTTGTATTTTTCAGCTGTAAAGGGTTTTTATAATAGATTCTTGCTGGATTTGAATACATTCTTGTATTTCACAATGCATATTCTTTGAGGGCTTCTCTTTTTGTGTATGGATATTATTCCCCATTTCAGTAGTTAGCTAAATCTACATGTGTGTTCTGCCATATCTTTAGCTAACAGCTAACTATGCGTACGATAGCATGAAGTGTGATTTAACTAAATCAAGAACATAATGTTATGGATGATGGCTAGCTTGAACTTTCCAGTGCTTATGATCATGGATAAGGAAGGATGTAGTATATTGTGTGATATGAACTGTAGATTGCTCTTGCCAAGATCCAGGTATTTCTCCATTTAATTAATATAGTTCACTTTGATGTCATTATCTATTTCTCATAATTAATTTCAAACAAGAAGCTATCACTTTATGACTGAAAATAACATTATCGATCTTAGTTCCATAGTTTGTAACAAAATGACCCTATATCTATTTGGACTCTTTTTGATGAATCTGTTTTCTATTTTAGGGATTGCTTAGATGATAATTAATAGGATTAAGTTGTTCCATCATAGATGGCCTAATTCATAAAGTATGGTTAAGTTTTTTGTTGCTCTTATTGAGCTTTGATCATAGATGGCCTATTTTAGGGATTGTCTAGATGAGATATTCTTACTATCGCAATTTCATCCTGCTAAGTTATTGACAAAGAAACCTGAACAAAGCATCTTCTAGTTGGGGTTTATGAAATTGCTAGCTACCAGCAAATTGATTGATTTCCGAATTTTTGACTTAAATCTTGCCTGGTTTTTTTTCTTGGGTTTTATTGTTGGTTCTGGAAGATCCATTGATTTCCCGCTTGTTCAATGTCTTGTATTCTTCATCTTCTAATCCTGATGTGATGATTGGAAAAAAAAATCCGCATGAGGAGCTTCAATTAACCTTTTTTCAAAATCTTAGGCCATCAACTAACCTCGGTATTAAATCTTGTGAAGTAGGCCATCATCTATGTTGTTGTTGCTACTTTGTTGTTTTGTTGGTGCTATTATGCAGCTATCTTCTTGTCTTCTAGCTATTGTCTTGTTGTTTTTGGCTATAATTTGTTGATTTGCTATTGTTGTTGAGTTGGTATGTTTTTAGGCATCTAATGAGTGCATAAGAAGTTTGCTTCTGCTTTCCCACTCATTCGGGCAATTCCTTATGAAATGGATGGTCTCATAAACTTCTTCATCCTCAAATCTTTTCATACATTTCTATGTGATATATTTCTATGTTTACTGTCCATTTTTTTTTACTTCCAACTGCTTGTTGTTGATGCTGTTAGTCCCTTTTTTTTGGTATTTTGTATGCTTGCATCTAGTCTTGTTTTCTTACTACTATTTTGCTAATTTGAAGTTGTTCTTGTGTTGGTATCTTGTTGCAGGTGTTTTGTCCTCGGTAGTGCCGTGCTAATGTTTTTTTTTTGCTATTTTGCAAGTTTGTTACTCTTAGTTGGCTTATGTTGTCAACGCTCGACTAAAACCGTTCAAGTTTGCTACTCTTGCTTTTTATTCTAAGTCTAGATTGAACAAGCAATGTACGAATAGATGATAGTTTTGTAAATACATGAAACTTTTCCTAATCTAATATTAAATTTAATTTTATGTGATTAATGTTATTATATTTTTTATTTGTCTTTAAAAATGCAAAACCAACAAAATAATCACATCCAACAGTTTATATTTTTGGTGCATAGATGTTTATATTTTTGGTGCATATTAAATTTTATATAAATTTCTTGTTTTTTAAAACCGTTGCATTAAAGTTAAATGATCGTTTCATTAGATAAATGATTTTGCTTCAATTGCTTTTTAAACCGCTTCATTAGGTATACAAAACCACTACATTAGAAACATGGACCGTTGCATTATATGGTTAAAACCGTTGCATTAAATAAAAAACCGCTGCATGATATAGAAAAACCTCTACATTAGCTTATGTTAAAACCGCTTCATTATACATTTCAAGCAGCGGTTTTTATACCTAATGCAGCGGTTTTCAGATGAAGCGGTCAAAAACCGCTGCATTAGGTCTAATGAAGCGGTTTTTTGACATAATGAAGCGGTTTTCGACCGTTACTTTAGCCTTTTAATCTAGTAGTGAAGTAAGTTTAGAGAATAATAAATTCAATTAACAAACCAAATCTATTTATAAAAATAACAAACAAACAAGTTGAAATTCAATGTAGTCAACATTTCAGAAATCAAAGGAAGAAAATCACACAAAATCGTCGGTGTTATTAATATTTTCTCTTATGTAATTCATAGAGCATGTTCAAAGCATATATGAAATCAACACTATCTACACTACAAACATGGAACATTTCACCCTCAAATCAACAAAAGTTGATGGACAACCTACAATAAAGGACAAGTGGAGGAAAAATTAGATAAACAACATACATTCGTATGTAAGGTTCACACAAAAGCATCACATGAAATATGATCATATTATATGCTTTTCATGAACTCTTAACTCGAAGGAAATTCATCAAACATGTAATATTTATCTCAAATCACTTGATCGAAGACTTCAAAACCCAAAATATTGGACATTGGAGAATGAAAAACAACATGAAAGCTGAAAATCGAACCTAAATTTATGCAGATTCAAACTCATATTGATGTCAATTTAGATTCAAAAGTTGAAATCAAACCTAAATTTAAGGAAAACAAAGCTGAAAATCGAAAAAAAGAACAAAACACATACCTGAACTTGAATTTATATTAAGAGAAAAACTAATTGAATGGAGATAAGCTAGTTAGGGTGTGATCGAAAGAAAAGGCATTGAATGGGTCGATCGAAAGACAAAGAAACAATCAATGGATTCAAGGGAAACAAGCGTTGTTTGAGGAAGAAGATAAAATGTGCAAAATGACGAATTTACCCTTATAATTTAAAAATTGGAATAAAATGCGTGTCAATCACAACCTTTATTGAGAAAGATCTAACGGATGAAAAACATTTTTAGTTTTCATGATAAAGAAGGTTTTCATTTGATTCAATACCTAGTTATAGATAGATATGGCTATTTTTATTTCGAATATATATGTATGTGTGTGTGTGATCACGTGTACATATTTTTTCTTATCTTCTTTTAATTTATCTTTTACAAATATAATAAATATAATGTTCTTTTTTTATCTATATTGGTCAATTCTACTAATATTATTTTATCTTTATGTTTATTTGGGGATAAATTTTTACAAATATTATTTTATCTTCATGTTTACTTGGAGATAACTTTTTTTGGCATAAATAACTATTTAAAATTATTATTTTAATAAATGGGTGATGTGGTGTAATGTGGTGGCAGAAATTGTTTCGGCTTTAGTTATTAGTAAATAGAATTCTTTATCAATCTTCTTTTGCGGTAAAAAAATCCATCGTTTAAAATCCTCGGCTTTTAATTTGATCCATGTAGTATAAATGGAACTAAAAGGGAGTTTAAAAAAAAGATGGAGAAGGGAGTGTATCTACAATATGTAGAGTTGTACGAGCCCAAATCCGAACTATTGCCACATCTATCTACCATATGTAGAGCTGTACAAATATGAGTTTGGGCTGAACATGGGCCAAGCTTTTCTCAAAAATTAATCTGAATGTTCAGGTCGAGTAAAATATAACTCCACATTTCAAGCCTAATTCCACGCTTGTGCTTGGTTGCTTGCCCTCGATTCTAATTAAAGTTGTTCGATGAAACGTCATTGATCCAGTTTGCACTACCTTAATCTAGGTTAACCGTTGTAGGCGCGATACTATGCTCCTTAGTGCTTTACTCATAGTACTCCATTACTCTCTCTCTTATTTCATTTTCTTGTTTTTTTTTTGGGTCAAGGGCATTGCTCATGACAGTTGAAATGAAAACCTTATGGTATTACCAAGAAGTCTTAACTGCTTCACTAAATGCTAAAAGGCTCATTTTCTTGTTTGTTTGTTTGTTTGTTTGTTTGTTTGTTTGTTTGTTCTTGCTCGAGTTTTGCTTTAGTTCTCTATTTGACCTTTCTAACCGGTTACGCCCGACATCTTTTGATGGCCTCTCGGTTTTTGCTAGGCTTGTCTGCATACCAAATTCTTACCTAAAAAATATAGATATATTTATAATTGCATATATATAGTTTAGAGTTTGGTTCAAATGAAAAAAACTCTTATCCTAAAAAATGAATAGTGCGCTACAAAATACGAAAAATGCATTACAAAATACAAAAAGTGCAATCCAAAAAATGTACTACAAATAATACAAAAAGTGCACTACAAAGTACGAAAAGTGTAAATGCAAAAAAGTGTACTTCAAAGTAGGAAAAAGTGCACTACGAACTAGGAAAAGTGTATTTCTTTTTATTTTTCAGGATAAGTGTTTTTTTCATTTGAATCAAACTCTTATAGTTTATACCCATATATAGTCCTATGAATCTAGTCTGTTTAGGGTTCGGTTGAATACAAATTTAGGCCAAGTAAGATCAGGTTATGGTAGATTATTAGGTGGCTTCAGGTTGACCAACACATCAACAATATCACTTTAAAAAAATCATTTACTACACAATTGTTTTAAATTTAATAAAATAATAATATAAATATATGAAATAAATAAAAATATTTATTTATTAAAATATTTTATTTAAATTATAATCAAGATCGATACATAAAAATCATGATTTTAAATTTATACTCTTAACAAATCTAAATTATATAATTTATGATTTAAAAATTTATACAATTGGAGTATGGTTTATTTTTAGAGGGATTTGCACAATATATCCTAAATAAGCTTTGATATTACAAACTAGTGCTGATACATGTTTTAATTGCTTAGGTAATTCTCATGTGAATAACTCATTTTTCCTCTCCACTCTCGTTCTCTCCCACGCGCCCTTACTTTTGCTCGATCATCACAATTTCATCTCTATTACGATCCTTTTCCTCTCATTTGCTCTAAGTTTCATTGAATCTTTGTTCTTTCTTTACTATAGCCTCTTCTCTCCTTTTTCCTTGTCGTTGTTTCATCTTTAGATGAAATATTTCGGCGAAACTCGTTCTTTTCATTGGTTTTAATTCCTTTGTTGTGCTTCATTACTTATCTCTCTTTGTATTTCCTTTATTTTGTGTTGTTTTTGTTCTTTATGAAAGCAATTGGTTTGGTATTGGTGTTCGATTTTCCTTTGCATGTGTTTGATTCAATTCTTTTGTCAGGATTTATGCTATTTGATTTTACTTGTTGACAATTTTTAGTGTTACTTTTTATGAGACTATTAAATTTTCAGTGAGTTTTGTTTTATATTAGTCATTTTGTGTTGATTGATTACAATTTGTGTTGACAATTGATGTTAATTGATTTTCAATGACATTTGATGTGATTGTTGACCTTTGTCTGTTACAGATTACATCTTGTGTTAATATTTGATAATGTTGATGGCAATGGTGAAGTTGTGATTACATTTGATGATGTTGATGACAATTGACTTTTTGGTGTGAGACTTGTGATGATAGTTGTGAAATTTTGATAATTGTTGAAACCCGAAAATAATACGCGCTAAGTACGAGATTTTATTAAATACTAACCCTCGGGTTTGTACAACGAACTAATTTTTGTACATAGATTATTGATCATCCCCACCCTACAACTAATTGTTTTGTACTCCTCTTTACGAATAAAGCTTTTTGCACTTTATATTGTAAAATAGCGCGATCTCTCTTGGAGATCAAGTACGTCGAATCTAGGTATAAGAAAAGATCTTGACTCGGAGAAGTTTTTCGACCCTTTATTTTGTATTTTCACCTTCCCATTAATACCATTTTTTTGTTTGCTATTTATGGCCGAATTCGATGTGAGATGCAAACATCAAATTGTGCAATTTAATGGATTTGTCTACCTACACATTGTTGGGTTCACCCTAATCATAGAATTAAGGGTTTAGCTAGACATGGAGAAGGAAGAAATCAAATTAACAAAGAGATTAAACATATCAGATTGAATAAACAAATACAATTGATTAAGATCCAACAAATCCAAACTCCAAATCCAAAAGTGTATTCAATCTCCAACTAGAAAATTACAAACTTGTCTTCCAAGATAAGCAATAATAATAATCCAACACTCCTAATCTAGAAGACAAAAGAAAATATTCATACGAAGGGTAGGGTTGGAAGAGGCGGCCCACGGACAAACTTAAGGGGGGCGCACGATCACCAGCGCGTATTATGTGGAAGATGCACACAACCCTGTGAAGATGCACACGACCTTTAATGTGCACGACCTATGAAGGGTGCACTATCTTGAACGTGCGCGACCCTAGACTTGAGGATGCACGACCCTTGCCTTTTACTAAGGAAAAATGCACGATCGTACGTCTTGGGACACATGACCTTGACCGTGTTTTGTGCTTTTCCGCACGATCCGAACTTTTAAATCACCGCACAAACGACCGTGCACCTTAGTGCACGACCTTGGCTTGGATCATGCAATTTCTTCTGTTTATCACCGACTATTTTTTTCTACCTTATCAAATGATGACAATACACAAGGTAATAGTTATGTCATCAATTGTCAAAATGACTTCAAAACAATTTTAATAGTTCTAATGATTGTCATCAACTTTCAACAATTTTCATCAATTCGTTTTTTCAACTTAAAACAAATATCAACAAAAGTCATTAGTGGTTTCATGAAAGAAGATTTTTAGACATCGTTTGTCATTAACCATTACAATAAACTTCCATTTTTTGTCATCCACTTTTCTCAAATCCAAAAATAATGTAAAAATAGATTTTATGTGTTTTCGTGTGTAACGAAACGTGGTGATGACAAATCAAGTAAAAGTAGGTTGAAAAGTAGGTTGCTTGTCAACAAATATGAATTGAATCTAGCAAAAACATTGTTGACAGTTGAGGTTGAAAGCTCCGGTGGCAATAGATGGCGGTGAAGACGGTGGTGTTGTTTGCTGTCGCAATTATCGCGCGAAAATTTTGCAATCCGCCATGGCAAAACTCATAGTAGAAGATCATAGGTGGTCAAGGATATAACGCGCAATAAAAGGATAATTGTCAACTAATGTGCTGTTATGCGCTCTATTAGAGTACTCCCAATCATTGACCAATTTTTGGTTGTGGGAGGAGAGAGAGAAAAAACAATAATAAATTGAAGAGAAAAGGTGGTAAAAATTTTGATGACCTGTCATTGTGATGACAAAAAAAAAATTTAGTCATACCTCTATAAGCTAACACGTGTGAGATTAAGGAAATAGAAAACAAATACTATTATACTACCCCCCCCCCCCTTTCGCAATTTAGGGGCTTTTAACCTTCAAATGAATTTTCAAAATATAAGTCTATTTTTAATTATTTAATACTAAAATTTGCCAAAAATAATATTTAATTAATGTATTTCTAGTTCCAATATACTTATAAATACTAAAAAATGTCACCCATTGGGTGATATTATATGATTTAATCTCATATTAATTTTGTACACAGAAAATAAGATGTTATCAATTCAACTTTAAACTTATCTTAATATATGTGCAAAATTCTAAAAATCCCTAAATTGAAAAACAGAGGGAGTATTTTGATAACCAAAAAAATTTACTCTACCATTGAAATACCCTAAGGGCTCGTTTGGTATTGATATCTAAGATATGAGATATCGGATATCGGTATCGGTATGAATATCAAGATATCGGTATGAGTGATATCTAGATATCGGATATGGGTATGGATATGAGTGATATCTTTGATATACCAATTTCCTGGGGTATATGAAAATAACACTCTAATATCACTCTGATATCAGAAAGATATCAGCTGATATCGATATACTCCTATACCAAACAGCAGATATCAGTTTGATATCGATATCACCATATACCAAACACCAGATATGGGTATCAGTCATATCCATACCCATATCTGATATCCTGATATGGATACCCAACGCGCCCTAAAAATATATAGATAGTGACATATCAATATACTATAACTAAAGTCGAATCTCTCAATCCTAGGTGTCATCGTCTTAACTATGCCACGTAGGCGTTTTAATTTTTCCATTTACCTCTTTGACCTTTGTTAATTTAAGTATTTACAATCCTTATATAATAATAATAATAATAATTCTTATATTACTAATATATAATTATATTTACATATCTTAAATTTTGGCAAGTTGATTTTGGAGCCTAATTCATTATGAAAAGTTTTTATTAAATTTAAAAATGTTACTAATATTACTAATATACTATATTTAAAGATCTTAAAATTTGGCAAGTGATAGAAACATAATCTTTATTATGAAATAAAAATTTTAAATATAATAATATTACTAATATACAACTAAATTATTTTTAATATATTAGTTTTTTTTTCGATAGGGTAGTTTATACGATAAGATACATATCGTTTCTTAAAAAACCTTAATTATATCAATAATTATGTTTAGAAATGATAGTTTTTTTTAATAAGATACGTATAATTTTTTTAATATCAATTTAATCAAATTTACAAATAAATAATACAATAATTTTAGGGGCTTTCATTTTAAAGCACCCCCATTTTTTCATTTTAAGGCACCTATATAAAATTTTTTTCTCAAATTTACAACACTACCCTAAACACTTCTCCTTCACTCTCACCTTCACTCTCTCCTTCAACTCCTCTCCCTTCCCTTCTTCAAACTTCAATTTCAACCATAAACAAGGTAGAATTTTGCATTGTACAAGCAATTACATCTATAATCAAGGTAAATATGTTCTTTCTCATTGAATTTTATGCAAACAATTCATAATTTTTTAGGTTTGAGAACCAATTGTGTTAGATTTAGGGTTTAGGTTTATATAAGTGATTTAGGGTTTAGGTTTATATGTGAGTAGTGTAACACCCCGACTTCCGTCGAGGCGCTACTGGGAAATAGACCTTACAAGGTACTATTATTTAGGTTAACAACTACACTGTAGGACCTTACAACTCGGGCACGACGAGAAAACATAATAAAACATCCAACCTTTATTTAATAAAACTTAGAAAACGTATTCATGCATGAATCCCCGAAAATTATAAATAATCAAATACGTCACAACGCCTACTGAAACTGAACTATCTGAACCAAAAAGATAATATCCGAAATAAAATACCAACTCCGTCAACAAATATTAAAATCAATATTCTAACTAATATAACTAAACTAATATAACCAATCCCACTATGACACGCGCTCTTTACCGCTCCGGCCCGCCATCTTGCCTAGGTTCCTGCACGGCTCCCTGGTTCATACCTGGAACTGAAAAATGTTCCCCGAAGGGTCAGCGTCTAATCTACCAAGCTAGAAAGAATATGGAAACTGTAGAACGTTTTGAAATCAGTTATCTAAAGTCAGCATACAAATCCACAATCGCAATCATAACTCTAGAGGCCAATACCTAAATTAGTTATATCAGTCACACAAGTCACATACGCATTCACAATCACAATCACAATCACACAGCAATGCAATTCTTCCTTTGTCCACGATCCGACTTCCAAGGCGCTCATCACCGCGCCGAGTGCAGAGGCAGGCCCTCCCACTCCACTTCCCAATCTCCCTTCTAACTCCGGGCTAAGCCTCCACTGGAGCGCTTGCCAAAAACACACAGATAAAAATTTTCGTTTGAAGGGGCACGATTTTCCCAGTCACACGGGTCAAAGTAGCCAACACTTCCTCAACACCAGCTACGATGGGCCGTGTCGGAAACGGTACCAACACAGAGAAAACGTTCCAAAATAATTTCCGATAAAATACATTTAAAATCATTAACGCACACAACACACAAGGAGTTCAAAACAATTTAAAAGGGTATTCGGGACTAGTTCCCAAAACCCGTCCTACAATATCGATACGCAGTCTAACAAGGGAGAAAAGAACCGAGCAAGTCAAAAAACGACTTACCTCACACATGGGTTCTTAAAAGGTTTTGAGAAGTTCACTGAGCAAGAGAAAGCGGGTTCCCTGGGGATTTTAAATAGCGGAAAGAATCAATAAATAAATCTAGTAATTAGCTTTACTAAGTCTTTACGGAATAACGAACTCGATTAATAGGAGTAACGTACTCTTCCCAAATCCGCTAACTAGCTTAACTCTAAGTGACCCCTAAGCTATAAAAACTATCTAACTACGTACTACACAACATCAAATACCTACGTTTGTTGATTTACTCTTCTAACTCTCACGCAAAGGTAACTAAACTACTAAACAACTTATTAGCTAAGCTTGTACAAAGTCAAAATCCAACCTCTTCCATGAATTATATAACGTCCAAATAAGTATTTTGGATTAAGTTACCCACCCACGTACCACTAGTACAAATTCATGTATATATATACCTATATTTGAACCTGCATCATCACCCTCTGTCAACATATATAACTTCCGACTCACCTCCAAAAGCTCTAACAGCCTAATACTCCAAGACTGCCTAAAAAAAAAAAAAAAACTACAACCCAACCCTCTGAAATTCTAGTCGAACAAGAGTAGATCTCTTAAACATGTACAATTAAAAAAAAATAAGTTAAGTGAACAATTAACGAAAACAACCTTTGTTACTCCTGTTCCGTCCGACCCACCTACCCACACCAATTCCCGAGCTTTCTCTCTCGCAACCCTTTCCGGCCACGACGCCATCCCGGCGACCCAACCCCCGAAGACTATAGAATTGGGATGTCCAAAGAATAGGCCCAACACAAACGAGGAAGACCGGAGAGTAGCGTGACTTACCGGCGACTCTGGTTTGGACGGAACCAGACGGTTTCTCAAAGCACAACGTTCAAAGGTGGCTACGGAAACAATGATCGGTTCCTACTTCGAACCAAATAGAACCAGTCGCTGGAGCGAGAGTCGCGATCTTCGACGCTGGCGTGGTCTGGTACTCCCGGTGGCGAGGATTGAAGCGGCGAAAGGACTAGCCTAATACGAGGTTATCGAGGAAGATGAAGGCTCTCAACCGAATTGGCGGATTTCATTCCTTTTTCTTATAGTGGTTAATTAACCAGGTTAGGTTTAAGTATTAAAAGGGTTCGGCTAAAAAAATAAATAAATTATGATCTAGACAAGATAAATTTGTTAGGATTAGTCTTCACTGTTAACCTATAACTAACTAGATAAGTTTCAATCCTGATCGGAGATATGCTCTAAGAGATAAGTCCCATCATTTAAGAAAATAAAATATATATTTAGATAAATAATATATTAAATGGAGTATAAGGGTAATTCTTTCGAATTATAGTTAATTATCCCTCTATCCGGACTTACTTGCGAATCAAGACAAAACGATTATTTGTAAAACACGAAAGTCGTTTTTAGACTTAAAAAGGAAAAATGAAAACCCGACTATTACATACTACCCCTCTTAAGAAAGTTTCGTCCCGAAACTTTTGTAACAACAGAAAAGATATATCGAGGGTTCACAAACCTCTTCCCCTTGAAAAGGGGTTCGACCTCGAACCAAAGTTTACCGATAAAGAAAAACGCAAATAATGCTAAACAAGCAAAACACGTAGCACGATAACCAAACAATCAAACAGTCAAGTCAGAATAAATAGACTGTCACACAAACAAACGTTGAATCCGCATACTCAGTAACTACTAACCCTTCCCATAATACACATCTACTAAACCCAGGTAGATCTTTGTGTAACTCTCTCTCATCCTAGATTCGGTCTCCCAAGTGGCCTCCTCGACTCCTCATCGAGACCCCATAATTAAGACCAATGGAATCTCCTTGTTCCACAACTTCTCATTTGTCGACCTGGAATCTTCGACGACTGCTCCCGAAAAGTGTGATATGGTTCCAGATCTAACTCCTCATAATTGAGTCTGTGACTAGGATTTGGGACACACCGTCTCAACTACGAAACATGAAAAATGGGAAGAACTTTGTCTAAAACTGGTGGTATCGCTAACCTGTAGTTGTAAGCTACCTCACACACTCTCTCCAAAATCTCAAACAGACCAATATAGTGGGGACTCAGCTTCCCTTTCACCCCGAATCTCATTACTCTGCGAATAGGCAACACCCTCAACCAAACATGTGCCCCTATCTCAAACTCTAGTGGTCGACGCTTCTTGTCCACCTAGGACTTTTGGCGACTCTGTACATCCAACATTCTCTCCCGAATATAGGCCACCTTCCTAATCTTCTCCCCGATCATATGTGGCCTCTCTCCTACCATATCTGAGGGATCATCTCACACAACAGTTTCCTACATTTCCGCCCATATAAAGCCTTCTAAAGGCCATCTAAATCGAGGAGTGCAACCTACTACTATAGGCAAACTCCACCAAAGTCAAGTGATCAAACCGGTGATCCCAACATGTTCTCTAGTGTCTGAATCGTCCTCTCGGACTAACCATTTGACATGGGATGGTAACCTGTCGTGAAATGGATCTACTTACCAAGTGCATCATACCCTTGGTGCCAAAACTTAATCGGGAACTACCCACCTTAGCCAGCTATTTTTTTCAAGTACGCCAAGTCGTCTCTACTATTCTCCAACCTAACATGTGTCATAACTCCAGTTAATTTCTCCACCTACTATACTGATATTCTCTCCTGCTTGACTGGGTCATAGAATTCCCTGAATTTCTAATACAATTCCAATCCTTCATAAAAAATTTTTTGTAAGTTATGGATTGATTGAGTGAACAACGTCTGCTCATAATTCATAATCCACTAGCATTTCACCTAAGACCTCGTTTCATAGAGTTGAAATAGCACACTCTGTCTATCCTTCTTTCAAAGCCTTCTTCCTAGATCTCTTTGTTGAAAGTCAATAAACTTCCAAGTCATGCTATTCGAATAACCTGAGTCGTCCTTGTGTCTTTAGCTTCAACTTGTACTTAAGGTGGTGCTCTAAAGTCAGTGTTTTTCTGTCAAGACTCGACATTTACCAAATACGATTGTGTCAAATCTTTGGATTTGGTCATTCATTCCTTATCTTGTTTATGCTCGCATAGATCCCATGACTTTATCTCCCTGTATGCATTGGCAATTACTCAATCCTTTATATCGTAACACACCTGTTATGGCTTTGTGGCATTTGTTAAAATCTGCATAACTCCCACAATTCTACGATATAATTCATTTGGGTATACAAGTCATCCTACCCTTCACTAATCACAACTCTTCTGGTAACCTACAATCCGAGCGATTTTCTTATTTGTACCTTAATTGGTCAGTGACGGTTTAGACTAGAAGCCTTCCTTATGCCCAACCGGCAGTACCATTTTTAATCCTAGAATTTTTTTTTTTTTTTTTTTTTTTACAGCACACTCTAGTTTCTAAGGGTACTTCTAAGATGATACCACATCAATTTCCTCTAGATCGACCCTTATTTTCTCGACTTGAGCTGTTTGTTCACCACAGACGCCTCGGTTACCTGAAATCATATTTCATGAGCTCTACACATCGCTGGTATCATTTAATCTTCGATTAAGTCTCCAAGAGGGAAACTTGTTCTTCCAAGTCCGGGAGTAGATAGAAATAATGTTGCTCAATACCACTACTAGTGATCCAGTTAGTCAATCACAATTGTTGCCCAATACCTCACATATCCCACCTTGACCTTAGCTAAGCTTCATTACATTCCTTATAACACTTGTAGTTCTCTTATCTCGTGCGATTATATTTTGAACATCCTCCTCTTAAGTCCTCAGTTGAAACTAACTCCTCCTTTAACCAAGTCTGGAGAATGGCCAATCTTCACTATGGTCAATTAATCCACCCGAGCAATGCTTAATGACAACATATTCTCAATCCTAACGTCAAGTTCAACTTCTTGCAAACCCAACTGAACCTCTAGTGGAAGTGGACTCGGTGCATTAACTCCTTCTCCATAACTCATTTACTCGAGGATTCAATTCCAACGTCATGATTTGGTCTAGGCACTAAGAAACTGGCTTGAGTAGTCTAATCCATGACTTAGAGTAACTAAAAGATCTACTTCTCATTAGATATGTGGTCATGACAACTCCCCATGAAAACATCTTCAAATGCTCGTGTGACTTAGATATCCAGAAATCATCCACTATTTGACTTGCGACAAACTTGTCTCGACTAACCAATACAATCCATGTTCAACAACCTATCTAACCTATCCTTGTGTCCAGGATCATACCATTAGGTTCGCCTGTATTAATCCATTCTTACCATCCTTCTTGTATTACTGTTAGTACCCAAAAAGTCATTTATCCTTCGTTATCATATCCATTAATAAAGCTCTTTATTGCTTGATCCTTACGCGTTATTTGATTATGTTACTAATCCAAACTTCTTTTCGAGTGAATTTTTCTTCCTTTGCACAAATACTCACTAAGATTTGGTGAACCCACAGCAATAATAGAGTCTACACATATGTTCAACTTGAACTAGATCCAAGTCATGCCTTCATTCTTTATTAAACTAACTCATAAATCCAAGCATCCTAAATACTCAATGAGGTGAGTTCCCAACTACTTATTTCCCAGCCATGGTCTTACTCGATTGCATCTCCAATCATCGAATTTTGGTTTAGTTGTCGACTTGTCATGATTAGTTTTGCCTTAACTCAGGTTTTCTTTACCTTATAGTGTAGTACTAAGGTTACTACTTTCTCGAGAATCAATCGTAAAACTTTTGTATTACTCGGATCTAACTCCATCGTCCAACAATATCTTACTAACTACGCATGTTTTTCATGTGGTACTTCCAAATCTTCCTCTTCTCAAACAAGCATGAACCACGATATTCTTTAGCCAAAGGTACCTATGAAATATTCTTGTCTCGTTTCTAGACAATTTTGCCAAAGATGATTTCCATGAGAATTTCTGCCCTGATTTCTTTGATCCTTCATCCCCTACCTCCACTCTACTTAATCTCACAACATCCAATGTGGGAGTTACCCTTTTTGTTGTCTCACGCACATTCTTCTATGTGGTCCCCATGGATTCACAATGCATGAGCTTGCCTTGTCAACAAGTTGATTTGGGCCTACCACTCATTTATTACATTATCAACTACATGTAAATGAGATCAGTTGTGAATAACTACATTCACTTACTGTCCTCCACTCTCAATTCCAAGCACATCTTCTTAAGTTGGGTGTTCAACTCGTCCTAAAATGAACAACATCCTTTCTTCAATCGACGTTCCTAGTTGGAGTTTGACACTCCCAATCTAATAAATTAGATGCTTAGGTTAGATTTGCTCTAGCTTGCTCCATTTCCTTCTATGTTGACAAATTCTGCCTCCTCATGTACTAGATTCAACAACTAGATGACCATTATTAAGAAGCTCTTGGAGACCAAAACCCAACACTTCAATCCTACTCTTTTTACTTCCTCACGCTTCCCTAATAATTTTAATATTACAAACGAAACCTTTTGTCAAACTTACACTTAGAATTGGAAGGTTAAAAGTACTAAACTACTCGAGGTCCTTCAGCTGACGGTGGCGGAGTCGCGACGTGTCACCTACCCCTATATGCAACATGCCTACCCCAGTTAAAATATTTTGAAAACACCGGCCGGTTTTGGTTTTAAGTTGGACCTCGGGTACTCTCGTTGGTCAGTTCCATGTGCCCTGTTGTCAACCTCGCTCTGATACCAATTTGTAACACCCCGACTTCCGTCGAGGCGCTACTGGGAAATAGACCTTACAAGGTACTATTATTTAGGTTAACAACTACACTGTAGGACCTTACAACTCGGGCACGACGAGAAAACATAATAAAACATCCAACCTTTATTTAATAAAACTTAGAAAACGTAATCATGCATGAATCCCCGAAAATTATAAATAATCAAATACGTCACAACGCCTACTGAAACTGAACTATCTGAACCAAAAAGATAATATCCGAAATAAAATACCAACTCCGTCAACAAATATTAAAATCAATATTCTAACTAATATAACTAAACTAATATAACCAATCCCACTATGACACGCGCTCTTTACCGCTCCGGCCCGCCATCTTGCCTAGGTTCCTGCACGGCTCCCTGGTTCATACCTGGAACTGAAAAATGTTCCCCGAAGGGTCAGCGTCTAATCTACCAAGCTAGAAAGAATATGGAAACTGTAGAACGTTTTGAAATCAGTTATCTAAAGTCAGCATACAAATCCACAATCGCAATCATAACTCTAGAGGCCAATACCTAAATTAGTTATATCAGTCACACAAGTCACATACGCATTCACAATCACAATCACAATCACACAGCAATGCAATTCTTCCTTTGTCCACGATCCGACTTCCAAGGCGCTCATCACCGCGCCGAGTGCAGAGGCAGGCCCTCCCACTCCACTTCCCAATCTCCCTTCTAACTCCGGGCTAAGCCTCCACTGGAGCGCTTGCCAAAAACACACAGATAAAAATTTTCGTTTGAAGGGGCACGATTTTCCCAGTCACACGGGTCAAAGTAGCCAACACTTCCTCAACACCAGCTACGATGGGCCGTGTCGGAAACGGTACCAACACAGAGAAAACGTTCCAAAATAATTTCCGATAAAATACATTTAAAATCATTAACGCACACAACACACAAGGAGTTCAAAACAATTTAAAAGGGTATTCGGGACTAGTTCCCAAAACCCGTCCTACAATATCGATACGCAGTCTAACAAGGGAGAAAAGAACCGAGCAAGTCAAAAAACGACTTACCTCACACATGGGTTCTTAAAAGGTTTTGAGAAGTTCACTGAGCAAGAGAAAGCGGGTTCCCTGGGGATTTTAAATAGCGGAAAGAATCAATAAATAAATCTAGTAATTAGCTTTACTAAGTCTTTACGGAATAACGAACTCGATTAATAGGAGTAACGTACTCTTCCCAAATCCGCTAACTAGCTTAACTCTAAGTGACCCCTAAGCTATAAAAACTATCTAACTACGTACTACACAACATCAAATACCTACGTTTGTTGATTTACTCTTCTAACTCTCACGCAAAGGTAACTAAACTACTAAACAACTTATTAGCTAAGCTTGTACAAAGTCAAAATCCAACCTCTTCCATGAATTATATAACGTCCAAATAAGTATTTTGGATTAAGTTACCCACCCACGTACCACTAGTACAAATTCATGTATATATATACCTATATTTGAACCTGCATCATCACCCTCTGTCAACATATATAACTTCCGACTCACCTCCAAAAGCTCTAACAGCCTAATACTCCAAGACTGCCTAAAAAAAAAAAAAAAACTACAACCCAACCCTCTGAAATTCTAGTCGAACAAGAGTAGATCTCTTAAACATGTACAATTAAAAAAAAATAAGTTAAGTGAACAATTAACGAAAACAACCTTTGTTACTCCTGTTCCGTCCGACCCACCTACCCACACCAATTCCCGAGCTTTCTCTCTCGCAACCCTTTCCGGCCACGACGCCATCCCGGCGACCCAACCCCCGAAGACTATAGAATTGGGATGTCCAAAGAATAGGCCCAACACAAACGAGGAAGACCGGAGAGTAGCGTGACTTACCGGCGACTCTGGTTTGGACGGAACCAGACGGTTTCTCAAAGCACAACGTTCAAAGGTGGCTACGGAAACAATGATCGGTTCCTACTTCGAACCAAATAGAACCAGTCGCTGGAGCGAGAGTCGCGATCTTCGACGCTGGCGTGGTCTGGTACTCCCGGTGGCGAGGATTGAAGCGGCGAAAGGACTAGCCTAATACGAGGTTATCGAGGAAGATGAAGGCTCTCAACCGAATTGGCGGATTTCATTCCTTTTTCTTATAGTGGTTAATTAACCAGGTTAGGTTTAAGTATTAAAAGGGTTCGGCTAAAAAAATAAATAAATTATGATCTAGACAAGATAAATTTGTTAGGATTAGTCTTCACTGTTAACCTATAACTAACTAGATAAGTTTCAATCCTGATCGGAGATATGCTCTAAGAGATAAGTCCCATCATTTAAGAAAATAAAATATATATTTAGATAAATAATATATTAAATGGAGTATAAGGGTAATTCTTTCGAATTATAGTTAATTATCCCTCTATCCGGACTTACTTGCGAATCAAGACAAAACGATTATTTGTAAAACACGAAAGTCGTTTTTAGACTTAAAAAGGAAAAATGAAAACCCGACTATTACATACTACCCCTCTTAAGAAAGTTTCGTCCCGAAACTTTTGTAACAACAGAAAAGATATATCGAGGGTTCACAAACCTCTTCCCCTTGAAAAGGGGTTCGACCTCGAACCAAAGTTTACCGATAAAGAAAAACGCAAATAATGCTAAACAAGCAAAACACGTAGCACGATAACCAAACAATCAAACAGTCAAGTCAGAATAAATAGACTGTCACACAAACAAACGTTGAATCCGCATACTCAGTAACTACTAACCCTTCCCATAATACACATCTACTAAACCCAGGTAGATCTTTGTGTAACTCTCTCTCATCCTAGATTCGGTCTCCCAAGTGGCCTCCTCGACTCCTCATCGAGACCCCATAATTAAGACCAATGGAATCTCCTTGTTCCACAACTTCTCATTTGTCGACCTGGAATCTTCGACGACTGCTCCCGAAAAGTGTGATATGGTTCCAGATCTAACTCCTCATAATTGAGTCTGTGACTAGGATTTGGGACACACCGTCTCAACTACGAAACATGAAAAATGGGAAGAACTTTGTCTAAAACTGGTGGTATCGCTAACCTGTAGTTGTAAGCTACCTCACACACTCTCTCCAAAATCTCAAACAGACCAATATAGTGGGGACTCAGCTTCCCTTTCACCCCGAATCTCATTACTCTGCGAATAGGCAACACCCTCAACCAAACATGTGCCCCTATCTCAAACTCTAGTGGTCGACGCTTCTTGTCCACCTAGGACTTTTGGCGACTCTGTACATCCAACATTCTCTCCCGAATATAGGCCACCTTCCTAATCTTCTCCCCGATCATATGTGGCCTCTCTCCTACCATATCTGAGGGATCATCTCACACAACAGTTTCCTACATTTCCGCCCATATAAAGCCTTCTAAAGGCCATCTAAATCGAGGAGTGCAACCTACTACTATAGGCAAACTCCACCAAAGTCAAGTGATCAAACCGGTGATCCCAACATGTTCTCTAGTGTCTGAATCGTCCTCTCGGACTAACCATTTGACATGGGATGGTAACCTGTCGTGAAATGGATCTACTTACCAAGTGCATCATACCCTTGGTGCCAAAACTTAATCGGGAACTACCCACCTTAGCCAGCTATTTTTTTCAAGTACGCCAAGTCGTCTCTACTATTCTCCAACCTAACATGTGTCATAACTCCAGTTAATTTCTCCACCTACTATACTGATATTCTCTCCTGCTTGACTGGGTCATAGAATTCCCTGAATTTCTAATACAATTCCAATCCTTCATAAAAAATTTTTTGTAAGTTATGGATTGATTGAGTGAACAACGTCTGCTCATAATTCATAATCCACTAGCATTTCACCTAAGACCTCGTTTCATAGAGTTGAAATAGCACACTCTGTCTATCCTTCTTTCAAAGCCTTCTTCCTAGATCTCTTTGTTGAAAGTCAATAAACTTCCAAGTCATGCTATTCGAATAACCTGAGTCGTCCTTGTGTCTTTAGCTTCAACTTGTACTTAAGGTGGTGCTCTAAAGTCAGTGTTTTTCTGTCAAGACTCGACATTTACCAAATACGATTGTGTCAAATCTTTGGATTTGGTCATTCATTCCTTATCTTGTTTATGCTCGCATAGATCCCATGACTTTATCTCCCTGTATGCATTGGCAATTACTCAATCCTTTATATCGTAACACACCTGTTATGGCTTTGTGGCATTTGTTAAAATCTGCATAACTCCCACAATTCTACGATATAATTCATTTGGGTATACAAGTCATCCTACCCTTCACTAATCACAACTCTTCTGGTAACCTACAATCCGAGCGATTTTCTTATTTGTACCTTAATTGGTCAGTGACGGTTTAGACTAGAAGCCTTCCTTATGCCCAACCGGCAGTACCATTTTTAATCCTAGAATTTTTTTTTTTTTTTTTTTTTTTTACAGCACACTCTAGTTTCTAAGGGTACTTCTAAGATGATACCACATCAATTTCCTCTAGATCGACCCTTATTTTCTCGACTTGAGCTGTTTGTTCACCACAGACGCCTCGGTTACCTGAAATCATATTTCATGAGCTCTACACATCGCTGGTATCATTTAATCTTCGATTAAGTCTCCAAGAGGGAAACTTGTTCTTCCAAGTCCGGGAGTAGATAGAAATAATGTTGCTCAATACCACTACTAGTGATCCAGTTAGTCAATCACAATTGTTGCCCAATACCTCACATATCCCACCTTGACCTTAGCTAAGCTTCATTACATTCCTTATAACACTTGTAGTTCTCTTATCTCGTGCGATTATATTTTGAACATCCTCCTCTTAAGTCCTCAGTTGAAACTAACTCCTCCTTTAACCAAGTCTGGAGAATGGCCAATCTTCACTATGGTCAATTAATCCACCCGAGCAATGCTTAATGACAACATATTCTCAATCCTAACGTCAAGTTCAACTTCTTGCAAACCCAACTGAACCTCTAGTGGAAGTGGACTCGGTGCATTAACTCCTTCTCCATAACTCATTTACTCGAGGATTCAATTCCAACGTCATGATTTGGTCTAGGCACTAAGAAACTGGCTTGAGTAGTCTAATCCATGACTTAGAGTAACTAAAAGATCTACTTCTCATTAGATATGTGGTCATGACAACTCCCCATGAAAACATCTTCAAATGCTCGTGTGACTTAGATATCCAGAAATCATCCACTATTTGACTTGCGACAAACTTGTCTCGACTAACCAATACAATCCATGTTCAACAACCTATCTAACCTATCCTTGTGTCCAGGATCATACCATTAGGTTCGCCTGTATTAATCCATTCTTACCATCCTTCTTGTATTACTGTTAGTACCCAAAAAGTCATTTATCCTTCGTTATCATATCCATTAATAAAGCTCTTTATTGCTTGATCCTTACGCGTTATTTGATTATGTTACTAATCCAAACTTCTTTTCGAGTGAATTTTTCTTCCTTTGCACAAATACTCACTAAGATTTGGTGAACCCACAGCAATAATAGAGTCTACACATATGTTCAACTTGAACTAGATCCAAGTCATGCCTTCATTCTTTATTAAACTAACTCATAAATCCAAGCATCCTAAATACTCAATGAGGTGAGTTCCCAACTACTTATTTCCCAGCCATGGTCTTACTCGATTGCATCTCCAATCATCGAATTTTGGTTTAGTTGTCGACTTGTCATGATTAGTTTTGCCTTAACTCAGGTTTTCTTTACCTTATAGTGTAGTACTAAGGTTACTACTTTCTCGAGAATCAATCGTAAAACTTTTGTATTACTCGGATCTAACTCCATCGTCCAACAATATCTTACTAACTACGCATGTTTTTCATGTGGTACTTCCAAATCTTCCTCTTCTCAAACAAGCATGAACCACGATATTCTTTAGCCAAAGGTACCTATGAAATATTCTTGTCTCGTTTCTAGACAATTTTGCCAAAGATGATTTCCATGAGAATTTCTGCCCTGATTTCTTTGATCCTTCATCCCCTACCTCCACTCTACTTAATCTCACAACATCCAATGTGGGAGTTACCCTTTTTGTTGTCTCACGCACATTCTTCTATGTGGTCCCCATGGATTCACAATGCATGAGCTTGCCTTGTCAACAAGTTGATTTGGGCCTACCACTCATTTATTACATTATCAACTACATGTAAATGAGATCAGTTGTGAATAACTACATTCACTTACTGTCCTCCACTCTCAATTCCAAGCACATCTTCTTAAGTTGGGTGTTCAACTCGTCCTAAAATGAACAACATCCTTTCTTCAATCGACGTTCCTAGTTGGAGTTTGACACTCCCAATCTAATAAATTAGATGCTTAGGTTAGATTTGCTCTAGCTTGCTCCATTTCCTTCTATGTTGACAAATTCTGCCTCCTCATGTACTAGATTCAACAACTAGATGACCATTATTAAGAAGCTCTTGGAGACCAAAACCCAACACTTCAATCCTACTCTTTTTACTTCCTCACGCTTCCCTAATAATTTTAATATTACAAACGAAACCTTTTGTCAAACTTACACTTAGAATTGGAAGGTTAAAAGTACTAAACTACTCGAGGTCCTTCAGCTGACGGTGGCGGAGTCGCGACGTGTCACCTACCCCTATATGCAACATGCCTACCCCAGTTAAAATATTTTGAAAACACCGGCCGGTTTTGGTTTTAAGTTGGACCTCGGGTACTCTCGTTGGTCAGTTCCATGTGCCCTGTTGTCAACCTCGCTCTGATACCAATTTGTAACACCCCGACTTCCGTCGAGGCGCTACTGGGAAATAGACCTTACAAGGTACTATTATTTAGGTTAACAACTACACTGTAGGACCTTACAACTCGGGCACGACGAGAAAACATAATAAAACATCCAACCTTTATTTAATAAAACTTAGAAAACGTAATCATGCATGAATCCCCGAAAATTATAAATAATCAAATACGTCACAACGCCTACTGAAACTGAACTATCTGAACCAAAAAGATAATATCCGAAATAAAATACCAACTCCGTCAACAAATATTAAAATCAATATTCTAACTAATATAACTAAACTAATATAACCAATCCCACTATGACACGCGCTCTTTACCGCTCCGGCCCGCCATCTTGCCTAGGTTCCTGCACGGCTCCCTGGTTCATACCTGGAACTGAAAAATGTTCCCCGAAGGGTCAGCGTCTAATCTACCAAGCTAGAAAGAATATGGAAACTGTAGAACGTTTTGAAATCAGTTATCTAAAGTCAGCATACAAATCCACAATCGCAATCATAACTCTAGAGGCCAATACCTAAATTAGTTATATCAGTCACACAAGTCACATACGCATTCACAATCACAATCACAATCACACAGCAATGCAATTCTTCCTTTGTCCACGATCCGACTTCCAAGGCGCTCATCACCGCGCCGAGTGCAGAGGCAGGCCCTCCCACTCCACTTCCCAATCTCCCTTCTAACTCCGGGCTAAGCCTCCACTGGAGCGCTTGCCAAAAACACACAGATAAAAATTTTCGTTTGAAGGGGCACGATTTTCCCAGTCACACGGGTCAAAGTAGCCAACACTTCCTCAACACCAGCTACGATGGGCCGTGTCGGAAACGGTACCAACACAGAGAAAACGTTCCAAAATAATTTCCGATAAAATACAT
This sequence comes from Fallopia convolvulus, assembly GCA_964016875.1. NCBI lineage: Eukaryota > Viridiplantae > Streptophyta > Magnoliopsida > Caryophyllales > Polygonaceae > Fallopia > Fallopia convolvulus. The sequence goes on from OZ024724.1 coordinate 19,903,695, forward strand.
TTAAAATCATTAACGCACACAACACACAAGGAGTTCAAAACAATTTAAAAGGGTATTCGGGACTAGTTCCCAAAACCCGTCCTACAATATCGATACGCAGTCTAACAAGGGAGAAAAGAACCGAGCAAGTCAAAAAACGACTTACCTCACACATGGGTTCTTAAAAGGTTTTGAGAAGTTCACTGAGCAAGAGAAAGCGGGTTCCCTGGGGATTTTAAATAGCGGAAAGAATCAATAAATAAATCTAGTAATTAGCTTTACTAAGTCTTTACGGAATAACGAACTCGATTAATAGGAGTAACGTACTCTTCCCAAATCCGCTAACTAGCTTAACTCTAAGTGACCCCTAAGCTATAAAAACTATCTAACTACGTACTACACAACATCAAATACCTACGTTTGTTGATTTACTCTTCTAACTCTCACGCAAAGGTAACTAAACTACTAAACAACTTATTAGCTAAGCTTGTACAAAGTCAAAATCCAACCTCTTCCATGAATTATATAACGTCCAAATAAGTATTTTGGATTAAGTTACCCACCCACGTACCACTAGTACAAATTCATGTATATATATACCTATATTTGAACCTGCATCATCACCCTCTGTCAACATATATAACTTCCGACTCACCTCCAAAAGCTCTAACAGCCTAATACTCCAAGACTGCCTAAAAAAAAAAAAAAAACTACAACCCAACCCTCTGAAATTCTAGTCGAACAAGAGTAGATCTCTTAAACATGTACAATTAAAAAAAAATAAGTTAAGTGAACAATTAACGAAAACAACCTTTGTTACTCCTGTTCCGTCCGACCCACCTACCCACACCAATTCCCGAGCTTTCTCTCTCGCAACCCTTTCCGGCCACGACGCCATCCCGGCGACCCAACCCCCGAAGACTATAGAATTGGGATGTCCAAAGAATAGGCCCAACACAAACGAGGAAGACCGGAGAGTAGCGTGACTTACCGGCGACTCTGGTTTGGACGGAACCAGACGGTTTCTCAAAGCACAACGTTCAAAGGTGGCTACGGAAACAATGATCGGTTCCTACTTCGAACCAAATAGAACCAGTCGCTGGAGCGAGAGTCGCGATCTTCGACGCTGGCGTGGTCTGGTACTCCCGGTGGCGAGGATTGAAGCGGCGAAAGGACTAGCCTAATACGAGGTTATCGAGGAAGATGAAGGCTCTCAACCGAATTGGCGGATTTCATTCCTTTTTCTTATAGTGGTTAATTAACCAGGTTAGGTTTAAGTATTAAAAGGGTTCGGCTAAAAAAATAAATAAATTATGATCTAGACAAGATAAATTTGTTAGGATTAGTCTTCACTGTTAACCTATAACTAACTAGATAAGTTTCAATCCTGATCGGAGATATGCTCTAAGAGATAAGTCCCATCATTTAAGAAAATAAAATATATATTTAGATAAATAATATATTAAATGGAGTATAAGGGTAATTCTTTCGAATTATAGTTAATTATCCCTCTATCCGGACTTACTTGCGAATCAAGACAAAACGATTATTTGTAAAACACGAAAGTCGTTTTTAGACTTAAAAAGGAAAAATGAAAACCCGACTATTACAAGTAGATCTAAGAAATAGGGCTTTAGGTAGATTTAGGGAATCGGTTCCGGCTAGAGGTAGTCCACGACGCACCACCAGCGGAGCGCCTCGCCGTTAGTGGGTTGTTCGCTCGTTCACGAGGTTGAAGACGATGTTCAGCCGTTAACGGTTGGATGTTGTCGGGCCGTTACGGCTGGACAGCGTCGAGCCGTAACGGCCAGAACCCTTGTGGCCGTAACGGCCAGATCCCTTGTGGCCGTAACGGCCAGATCCCTTTTGGATTTTGTTCCGTCTCTTCTGTACTAAGAAATCTGTATTGACCGTTTTGATTAACTGTTTCAGATGGGAGATAGGTCGATTCGTCATCGTCGCCGAGACGCATTGAGAGAGGTTGTGTCGCAGCCAGATCCTCAGATAGAGGGACTGGACGACATACATGACGAGTCGGTGGATCAGGTGCAGGCTCCGGCTCCCCCGGACCAGGAGGATCGTCGTGATTATAGTACTGTGTATACTAGGCACCGTCGACGGTGCACTTCACAGCCAGTTATTATTCATAGTGCCGAGCCGGAGGATGAGGCAGTAGAGGATCCGACGTCGACGCACGGGAGTCAGGCTCGACGGTCGAGGACTGCGAGTCAGTCTTCACGGTCTCGCGCTAGAGGCCGAGGTCGGACTCAGGCCGAGGCTATAGGCGGTGGAGTTCATGCGACTCCAGTTGGTCCTTCGTCTAGCCAGGGACATAGGAGACGCGCCGGCGGGATGAAAATTTATCCGTTTCTGACCGATCCTGTACCCGGTGGCCCGCAGATTCCGGAGTTGCTACTTGGATTTGAGGAGCATGTCTCCCACCACATCTATGCTGGCCGGGTACGTTATTTATCTGTACACTTTTATTAACCTCCTTTTATACGTTTGATCTTATTTGGATTATTATTGCATAGGAGCGGGTTGGGTTTAGGATTAATGGACGTACTTCCCAACTATCTAGATGGGTGCCGGCTGGGGACGGCGGTTGGGTTAACATAGTTAGGCATAGTGGACTTGCTCATCTACAGGACCTCATGTATAGCCGCATTCATACTCCGTTGATTATGGCATTTCTCGAGCGATGGCAGCCAGAGACGAGCTCGTTCCATATGCCTTGGGGAGAGATAAGGAGGGGGATTTTAATTCTGTTTAAACCAGCCGTAACGGCCAGAGGCTCTCCAGCCGTACCGGCCGGATTGTATCCAGCCGTACCGGCCAGAGGCCCTCCAGCCGTACCGGCCAGAGGCGCTCTGGCCGTTACGGCGGCCGTTACGGCTGGATACAATCTGGCCGTTACGGCCATGTTCAACAGAATCTGAATTTGATTCATAATAAGTGCATAAAAACTTAAAAACGAAGTGTATGACTTACTTGTTTGTAGCGTATGTGCAGTCGAGTACTAAGACGTAGGGAAATGCCTTAAGAAGTGATATCGAATCAAGACCGGCGAAGAAGACGTCACTAATCCGATTGCTTTTATCATCTAATCTGTGCTCCACGAAGTAGTTGTTCTCCTTAGCTCGGAGGAAGAACTCTTGAACAACAGTTCGCCCCTCCAAACCAACCTTCTTTAAACCATATCTTGTTGTGTAGATCTGTTTCTTACTCGTGAAGCTCATTGGGAAATCTTTCAATGCCACTGCAATCTGAGTCGGGTTACAATTGCTTGATGACATCGACTCCACCAACTTCAGCTTTTGGCCGGTGAGTCTTCCAGCGAGTGCATGCCCATGCAAAGTAGAATTTATCCTGTGGTTGTGAATTCCATGCACAACCTCAATCCTCCACGATCTTCTTGGACCTTCAATACAAGTCATTGCAAACTTGCAACCACATTTCTTGGACTTAATGGTCTCTTGGACCTCCTTTACTTCCCTTCTCTTCGGGGTGTAAACCCCTTCCCTCTCGCATACCAACCATGTTTTTCCAAGCTGACCAAATAATGTAGACTTCTTTGTCCGCCCAGTTTGAATGCACATGTTATTTTCAATACATGTTGTCTTAACCCACTCTATGGCCTCCTCTCTACTACCAAATATCCTATCTGTGGTAAATAACTCTGTATAGTCATCGGACTCTTGCACCACCTCCTCCACGGGTTCCAAAAACTGTGGCATGCCGCTCAAAGATGGAAGCCCACGCCTCGCCAGTGACTCCATCTGTGTATAATCAGTACTGTACTGATCGGTATGCATCTGAGCATACCCACTATCGTACTGATTTGGACACATCTGAGAGTATCCACCCCAATCACCTATAGCTGGCATCTGACTTGGATGCATCGACGGATATCCACTACTATAGCAATCTCCAACAAACGGAATCGGTTCTGACTGCACCTGGGGATATCCATAAACAGAATTGTTGTATGCGGGATCACTCTGTCCATCTTCGATCCTCAATGCATCAAGCCCAATGTACACTTCATTATCTTCCTACAAAGATTAAAACAAAGCTTAAATAAGATTCTGTAAAATATAGCCGTAACGGCCAGAGTGTGCCAAAGCAGTACCTGCTGGAGCACCTCCAGCCGTTACGGCTGGGAAGCACCTGGCCGTTACGGCCATGACACTCCAGCCGGTACGATTGGATGCTGCCTGGCCGTTACGGCCAGACAGTTTCATCCTTTCAAAAATCGAATCTTTTTGTTCAAGAACACTTCGAAGTTCTTAGACAAAAGTTACGATCTTTTCTCAACAAAGTAACATTTTTTAACCTATTTTTTTACTAATAATTATATAGATTTGCATATTCAATACATGCAAGATTAAATACACTTTTTTTTCTACATTAAAACTATTTTTAGATAAACATGTAGTTTTACACAATTTTTTTCTTTCAAATATAGTAGAGTGAAGTAGAGTGGTGGAAGAAAGCAACTTGGAACAAACAAATAATACATACCTCATTATGGTTGATGTTCAAGGCTTGATCTTCTAAATCCATGAAATAATCTCCTTTGTTGTTCATGGTTGAAGATTGAAAACTATGTAGAAGTGTTGTGGGTTTGAAGAAGTGTTGTGGGTTTTAGAATAGATATGAATGGAAGTGGTTGAGTGCTACGGCTATGGGGTATTAAAAAGGCTACGGCGGAAAAGAGTTAAGGTAGTTGAGTGCATTTAATTCGTCGGTTTCAATAAACATCCAACCGTTACGGCCCGAGGGACTCCCGCCGTTACGGCCCGAGGGACTCCCGCCGTTACGGCCCAAGGGACCCCAGCCGAAACGGTCAGAGGGCTCCCAGCCGTTACGGCTGGGAGCCCTCTGGCCGTTCCTGCTGGGGTCCCTCGGGCCGTAACGGTTGGAGGGTGCGCTATTATGAACAAAGTTGCTGTTCTGTCCCATTTAATGTTCTGATAACAGTATACCATTTAATGTTCTGATGACACTATTATGAGTTTTTTCTTGTGACAAGACCCATGCATGTACATCACATTGAGGGTAGACCAATTTTCAACCATAAAAGAAGACTTCCATCCATCCAACCTCAATCCCAAACCAGAATTTCATCTCCATCCATGGCTCCTAGGAAAGCAGCATGTTCCTCGCGAACCTACGCCATTACTCCACGCTTCATCAACATCTCCATTGTTCTCGTGCAAGGTGTTAAGGAGAGCAGATCGGAATGGACCATGGTACCCGAGGGCACCCTACGAAACTTGGTCATATCTTGGAGCCAATCTGGCGTGGGAGTACCACCAGGATATTGCCGCTTTTTCCTGAACGACAACGATATAACAGATCGTATGTTAGCCAAAGAAACGGCCGCACAGCTTCGCCTATTCGAAGGTGCTGAGATTCGTGCAGTTGATAATATTACGCCTTAGGATTAAATGTTGTTTGTTGTTTTTTCATGTTTCGGCTTTAGAAGCAAGTGTTGTTTGTCATTTCGTGATTCAGTAAGTTATATTTCGATGTTTTTTCATGTAGAAGCAAGTGTTGTTTGTAAGTTCATGGTTTGGAAGTAATGAAGTTGTTTGTTGTTTTTAAACTTGAGTTTGGTCATCTAATAGCGCAACAAAAATAGTAAGTTGAACATGATACATTTGTTAGGGCTTTAACAATCCACCCAAAGATCCAAAATGGAATCATATAGAGACATACAACAATATGTAAAACTTAAAATACATATATAAATAAACTAACTTAAAACCCTAAACTATTAGCTCCGGCCGTTCTGGCCAAATACCCTCCAAGGGCTGGAGCACGTCCGGCCGTTACGGCTGGAGTGTATCCGGCCGTAACGGCTAGGCACCCTCCGGCCGTAACGGCTGGAGGGTGCGCTATTATGAAAAAAGAAGGGTGCGCTATTCGGAAATGGCCTTATAAATCCGTGCAAGGCACTGGAACTTAAGCCAGTTAGTGTCGTAAACCTCTATACTCTATAGTGAGATTGATACCGTTGACTCTCATTTGAAGTCCCTGACAAAATTGCAACTTAACTGGTAGCCGAGTTCATTTCAAAGCTGAAATGGAGCACGCCAAACTAGCGCAGCCAACTCCACCAAGTCCAGATGTTTCTCCCGTCCAACTCGTCGATTGCATAGAGCAGCTTCTGAGAACAGTGCTAGAGTGGTCTGTCAATGGAACCCTAGGCATCGACATCGGGATATCTCCCGAATTCTGCTCCGCCCTTCTCGATCAAGGAGGATATGATGATCATTCTTCCTCCTTTCAGGCTTCATCCTCCACTGGTAACAAGAACACTTACAAGTTTAGGTTTCGAAATTTTATCTTTGCTTGTGCCCTTGATTCTTGCGACTAGACGACTGAAGTAATGTGGACACTGTATTGTAATTTGCAACTTCGTGAAAATCTGATGTTTATATCAATTTATAAGAGAGAAATGAAGATATCCGATTAAAAATTGAGGCTGAATTTTTAGACTTTAGAGTGAGGTAGAGAGTTAAACACGAGATTGATGGCAGAGAATTGAAAAGAATCAAGAAACTAGTAGAAACTTGATTCAGTTAGTTCTTAGTTGACTAGCAAACTTTTATGTAGCTTTGGAATGAGCCAATTCCGTAGTGAATCGTGCATGGAGTTTGAATGCGAAATCAGATTGGAAAGGTATCCTGAATAAAGGGTGTTGAATTAGTTTCAAGGACTGAGCCAATTTTCCCAAGCCACCTACCAAACTTTGGAATGAGCCAAACCTCCCAAATTATCAAGGTTTCCAAACCTGTACATTTGGGTTTTCAGGTATCGGCTTCAAACCCGGAAAACACACTACCAAATACTAGGTACCCAACCTGATTCCCTATTCCTCTTTACTAAACATCCGGATATATACTACGAGATACAGCGGAACTTGACTACTCAAGGCAGATCCAGCTTGCTTTAGTAACGTTTTGATTGAAATGAAGTTGCGTGACTAGATGAATGATCAAAATAACACTCGTATCAATACCTGCACTTTTTCTTGTTTTTATGGAAAAGGATAGAGCTTTCTTGTGATTATGAGTGAATATGGTGCTACTTAGTGAATTATGTTGTTTCATTAGATGGCTGGATCATTTGTTTGTTCTGTTATCTTGCTGTTCTTCAAGCTTAATTGTTACCCATTTTTTCTTTTGTCTTGCATGTATCTTTACTACTAGACTATATGCTATCATATGTAGCATGGAGACTGTTGAACATTATTTACTTGCCACAATTTTGCAGATTTTTCTGAAGGAGTACCCTTATACCCATTATATAAGCCTCTGGCCTCTGCTTTATATCAATCAATTGTTTCTGGTTCTTTTTTCTCGAGATACAATGAATCATCATTGCTATGCGAAGAGAGTTTGCCTAAGCAGACGAAAGAAGAGTGGGAAGGTTTACTTTCCTACAAGGGCTCTGAACTAGTAACTGTATGTTTTGAGTAATTGTTTAGTTTTCTTATCTACATATATTCACACTATCATACGAACCATTATTGAATTGTGCGTATAACGTGTCAGTAGATACTGAAGAGCATCAAGTTTCAACTTTCTGTTCAGGAGCCATTCTTTTCCCAACTAAAAGGTATTTCTTTCTCATATAAAATCTCATATTAATCTTACTTCCATGAGTTCAAACCACATAGAACTGTTTTTGAGTTACATTGTCTTATATGCTACTTTTTATTCTGTCTGGATCCTTCTTGTTTCTGTCAGTTTTAACATACCCTATGGTGATCCGAATCTTAATACAGATGGTTCTAAAACAGTTGAAGGAAGATGTGCTGTTGGTGATTATAACAGGTGACTTTATAATTTTTGAGGCAGATGATCCATCCACCCACCCCCCTCCCCCTCTATTGCATATATTACTGTTTCCCTGTTATTGCACAGTTAAACTTTTCTTGTCTGAGTTGAAACAGTAAAATGCAACCGTGTATCCATTTAGAGCAGTCTTTAATGAAGGAAATAAAGAATAAACTCCGAATTTAATCTGGCTGTACCTTTTTTTTATTTTTTAAAGAATGATGGCAACTAAAATGAAGCTTGGACATGTAATTCAGAAAAGCGAATTAGAACCTAAGGAAATCTATCAGCAAAATTGGTAACAAACATTGGTTCAACAAACCTACCCTTTATTATCTAGTCTCATTTAATGACAAACATATCTAGCTATATCAAGTCTATTAACAATATATATAGCCCGTTCAATCATGTTCTATGTGTGTGATTTAAGAATTCAGTTCTAAAAGGCAAATCAAGATGTATAATCCCTTCAATCATGACAAATGACAAATAAAGATATGTTCTAGGCAAGTGCTATATGTGACATTTCTTTCTTTCTTTAACTATAACATCGTTAAACAAGTACAAACATATACCCTTAAAACAATCTCCCCTATGATCTCTCCTCCCTTAAATCAAAACACACTTAATACACATTTATTCGTTTAACCTAATATCTTGTTACCTAAATTCTTAGTATCTAATTTCTTGTTAAATGACATTCAAGTATATAAATTTCATGTTTATTCGTGTTACCTAAATTAATGTTAAAAAACTTGCAAGTAAATTGTAGGTTTCATGTGTATTTGAGTAACCTAATTTCGTGTTACCTAAATTCTTGTTCAGTGTTGTGGAAGTAAATATTGTATTTCATGGTAATCAGGGTTAAATCCGTTATAGTCCGTGTTTGTGGTCTTTTGTAGTATTTTGTGTTAATGAATTAACACTAATTACCATGAAATATAATGTTTACTTGCATAGCATTTGACAAGAAATTACACAAGGTAACACAAAATTAGGTTACACGAATAAAAATGAATTTAGGTAACACAAAATTAAGTAACATGAATATACATGAAATCTATTATCAGGTACCAAAAATTTAGGTAACACGATATTTGACTACACGAATAAACAGGAATTCTATGATTTACTTGCTTGCTATTTAACAAGAAATTAGATTATAAGGTACCTAATAGGAAGTTTTACTGAGCATACCACAATTGATATAATTACCAAAACTTGTAAATCTATAATCTATTACATTGCTAATCTGCATGTAATCTTCACACCTCCAAAACATACTTTGATTGGATGTATTAGTTCACATTAAAGCCTTGTACTAATAACAAGAAACAAACTAGTAAATACTTTTAATTGCATGAAATGTCAAAACCAATCAAAAGGTGATATAATAAGATTGATGATTTGAAAATAATCAATTACAAGAAATGAAAAATATACCATCCAATGTGTGATATCAAACATTGTGTTAGATTAACAAAAAAAAGGACCAGTCCACCTTATATGGAGAGGTGTAGGGCTAATTGGGCTGGTGTTTTGTGGATGTAAAAATGAAGGAAATTCATCATCAAATGAGGACTTCTTGTTTCACTACAGTGGTGCTTGCCATGGTGGATACTAGTTCATAAATCATAAGCGAGAAATTTGAGGGTTTGGAGACAAGCATATCCTTATAGTTGAGTAGTAGAGATAATGGAAATATCTATGGGGGATTTTGAGGGATTTTGCTCAGAATAATTATGTGTTAGTGAACTTTCATCCTGTCTCTACCTAAATTGTAACTTGACCACTACAAGAAGGCATCTCTAAAAGAAACTTGAGGGGTATAGCAATAGTGCAATTTAGAAAGGTAGTTACAAATTCATTTATTAAATATACCAAATGCAACAGAGATCAGACATTGATAGGCTTTTTGCTTGTGGAAAATCCACAAGTCTTAGAGTGGTTTCACTCAACACGAAATAAAAAATAATAGCATACAGCGGAGGATGTGGAAAAATCACTACCCTAAATCCTATAATGACATTGATGCAAAAAATGGGAAAACTTCCAAGATATGTTGCATCAGGGAGAGTGTGCAACTCCCTTCTACGAGTTAATTTCTGAATATGAAAATTCAAAGAGGGGCGCACTTTGTCTCAAACATAAATCAGAACCACCAAATGAGCCCTAGCTCAATGATATTCTGAATTAAGAAAAATATGAAGAAATGCTAGGATGAGATGACAAAATAATGGATAACCTACTCTGACTAGAATTGGCTGAAATTTCTAGTTTTATTTTATGCTTGTGCCATGTGGTTATTTGATTTTCCTATTTTCTGTCAGGATTTGTTCAGGAGATTTGACTATGTTCAATAAGTGCTTAATCATGGAAGTTTTGGTATGTAAGGCGATGAAATTTCTTGTTTCTCCGTCAATTTCTGTGATGTCCTTCTTTCAGCTAATTATAGCTGATTGTTTCGCAGGATGTGCGTCATTACACATCATTTGCAGAAATGTTGGAGACAGAGGGTTTGAGTAAAGTTCTTCCTGGAGTGACAATGATCCAAGAAGGTAATAGCTTATTGTTCTTAAGCGTTTGAGGACAACAGCCTCTCTAAATATATTGAGCACGATAGTATAGTAGTTTTCATTATAACCAAATGACTACTAAATACTAATATGGCTGCTTTAAGTAACTAAAAAAATGTTTGGGTTTGATGTGTCAACGGAAATCTGTAAAATACCTGTACGTAGACGATAACTACCTAATTTTTTTCTATCAAGCCAGAAATTGATTATTTGACTTATGGAGTGATACAAAACTACAAGTTCTATATAATTACTAGTTATAGATATTGCCTAATTAGTCATATCTAATAATAGTTCTAGAACATTCTTTAAAGAAATAATTATCTATCCTTATTAAAATATGGGAATTTCTAATGTGTGCCCATGGGCACATAATAAAGATGCTAAGTTTGGTAAATCTGATTATTGTTTGTTAATTATAATTTTTTAAAAGGGTTCATTAATTCCAATTTAGGGAATAATTTTCAAATATTTTCCAAAATTAACAAAGTTATTGTGTGCCCATGGGCACACATTAGCCGAACCGTTAAAATATTAGTTCTAGAAACCTCTTAAATTACTAGTTTTTAGTTAACTCTTAAGTAATTATTACTCTAGACATTTCTCTTATTCTAGATATTTTGTACTTTAAGAGATTTAGAATATTCCTAGATATTTTGTACTAGATATTGTCATACTTTTGTCTAGAGAATTCTCTAGCCCTAGCCCTCATCTATAAATAGGTTATAGGCTAGAAGACTCTTTTGGGGTGTATGTGTGTTTTATGAATGAATGAAAAATATCACATAATTGAAGATTCTTCATTTATATAGTTGATTTGAGATTCTTACAAATCATCCCCTACCCTCTCCCTCGTCGATCCGACATGGTGACTACCAACCCCTCTCCATCCCACTACAACTCTCTTCTCCTCCCACCAACCACCACCAGTTCTTACCCGTTTTCTGACACAAGGTCCCTACTACTGGAAAGGATTTCCTCCCTTGTAGATGCGTTGAGAGCACATGTTGATACACTAAAAGCGCACTACTGTGGCTTACAACCTATAAAATTCAGCCATGGAGGAAATTTGAATATCACCCTTCCACTCTGTAACGCAGTTGAAAAGACTTAAGTCGGTAGTAGAGCCTCAGAAGATTTCTGCAGCAATTATAGAGGAGGAAAAGAAGTCTTTTATAGCCCCTGCAAAGGTGAAAATATCTTCGTATGAAGGTTATAGATGGAGAAAAAAGGGGCAAAAGCGAGTCAAGGAAAGTGAGCATTCAAGAACCTACAACATGAGCATTCATCCAAATTGTCAAGAGGAGAAGGTAGGTGAGATATCTGATCGGCATTTTGCTAGTATTGTGTACAAAGGAGAGCATGACTACCCAAAACAACCTTGGCAAAAGAGTTCATTTGGTTTTCAAGGAAAGATTGGGCTAGCAAAGGGAGAGGACGGGACCAAGAGAGCAGGTACTATGTTGGTGTTATCATGTAGACCCGCTGATATTTTCAAATTCTGCCTTGAGGACAAGGCGGATTTTCCAAGGACGGTGCACTGATACAAAACCATAAGTTTTATCTAATTACTAGTTCTAGATATTTCCTAATTAGTCATACTTATTAAAATTTTAGTTCTAGAATCCTCTTAAACTACTAGTTTCTACTTATTCAAATTTTAGTTCTAGAATCCTCTTAAACTACTAGTTTCTAGCTAACTCTTAAGTAATTATTACTCTAGATATTTCTCGTATTCTAGCTATTTTGTCCTTTAAGAAATTAGAAATCTAGAATTTTCCAAGATATTTTGTACTAGATATTGTCATACCTTTGCCTAGAGAATCTTCTATCCCTAGCCCTCATCTATAAATAGGCTATAACCTAGATGACTCTTTTGGGGTGTATGTATTTTTTATGAATGAATGAAAAATATTACATAATTGAAGATTCTTCAATTATGTAGTTGATTTGTGAGATTCTTACAAATCAGCCCCTACACTCTCTCCCGTTCCTAACATGGAGATTGTGACAAAACAGAGGTCAAGAAAAACATATTGCAAGAGCTAGCAAGAGAACTTGAGAAAGGCAATGATGAAATCTGCAACATGAACAAAATTAAGTCTTTAAGGCACACAAAATGGTCCAAAGAGATAATTTTCTTCTATTCATCTCCAGATTTAGACTACACAAAATTAAGTCTTCATAAAGCTGATGATCCAAGATACTATCCACCCCGAATATCCTTATGTGTGTTTTAATCCTTGAGGGGATCGTATGGTTCACTCCATTTGCTTTACCTTTTTTTCATGAGCTTCATTTACTGGCTGGACTTATCCTTTGGGTTAGTTTTTTGTTTTTCGGTTTAAAAGATATCTTTTTTCATTTACACTTAGAATTTATTTGTTTAGTATGATCTTTTTGTTTTGTTTAGAACTTATTGAAGATACTCAAATTCTACATATATATCTAATTCAAGATTTTTATATTTACATTTTAACATAGTAAACTGATTTCCCTCAGTTCCTACATTTTAGATCATTAACATTTACCTATGCATATCTTTATCTGCTCTTAAAGGGATTGAGGAATAAGGTGGCGGTGGATAAAGTTTTTCACTGGTTTTGAAGATTCTGTTGGAAGTGTTTTCTGAACAGGTTACAACAACTACAGCGGAATCTGGGGGGTCAAGATGGGGGACCCTCTGCCCAAGGGAAGGGGGTACGCCCGATAGACCCAAGAAAAACTGAAATTAAGCTATGTGACAATAATAACTGAATTTAGTTAGAATGCACCAAAATTGATATAGGGACTAAATCCATCTCAAAGGCAGTGTATAAAAGCCAATGAGCATGAGGATGCGGCCGATGTTTTATGAATAGGTGAAATTAGACGATTGACCTTCTGTATCCAATCCTTGTATGGAGTCCACACAGAATGTCGTTCAATGTTCTTGAGCCATTGTGGATTTTAATGCTATTATTATTTAAGTTCTTTTTGTTATCAATCACAAAATAGTTCTTTCAGCAGATGTATTATGTACAACTACTGATGTGTAAATCATTGGACCTGATGGACATCTAGAATCAATGCTGGAAGTTATTTTTATAGTAGGAGATAAGAAGTTGGTTTTTGATATGCAAAAGTTTTTACGCTTTGAAGGGATTAGTTAAATTGCAATACTGTGTTTGCCTCAGGTGTAGGAATCTACAGAAACTTTTATACAGAAGATAAAGAGAAATTAAATGGTGTTCTTGCAATAGCTGTATCTAAAACAGCTTCTCAACCTTACATTGTGTTAGCGAATATTCTCTCTGTAAGTGTGCTCTCTTTACCGCTTTGTTTTCTCACTATGAAATGAGCAAGTAGAATCTTAAAAGGCCAATGGCTTTATTAGGACCAATACTTTTAGGAAAAAGTATTTACTTTTTCCTGGACTGTAAATACTCCATGAAGTGTGTTCATAATTCATTCCATACCTGTTCCATTTACTTTGTACTCATATACTCTTATTCCAAGATATGCTACCTACGCTGTACCCCTCCCCACTAACTAGTATAGCCTTTATCCATACTAGTCCATTTGTCGAGGCAACCTTCATGCTTTATGTTGCCTGATCTAAGATTTGACTTGGTGACGTGAAGCTGATGTTTTTCTATATGATCTATATTAAACTGGAAGATTGTCTTGCCTTCTAGAAATGAAATTCTATCGTTTTCCAAACAAATTGAACTTGTAGATGTACATTTTGAACTAAAAACTGAAAGTAAAATACTTTTATATCCAAAATTTAGTTTCCCATGATCCAAATCAGTTCCTTTTATATCTTATGGTGGTACTGGTTGCAGTTTATCATTTGATTTTCTTGGTTTTTGTTTTGATCCAGAGCTTAAGTTATCAGGGCATTCAGAGTCTCCTTGGGTTTCAGAACACTGCAGGAACCATTTTCGAGGCCCTTTCACCTGCAAGATCAAATCTACTTTCGTCATTTACATTGCCACATAGGCCAGATGTATGTGCTGATCTTTGATGCATTGTTGTTGTAATCTTATTCAAAGGCTTCTTCTATGAAATATGCGTGCTCTCTGCTTTAATAAAGAAACAAATTTATGGCTGCATATTACTCTTACTAGTTTATGCTCAGATAAAAGAATAATTCTTCTGAGCAAAAAAAAAGGAATAATTCTGGATAAAATTTCCTTTATCATAAATCACTCTGCACCTATTGATTTACTAGATTATGAACTGTATGTAAAGTCACCATATTCTCTAGACTAGCATAATTCTGCAGTGCCTATTTGATTTGTGCCTTTTTCTCTCTCATGTCCATTGTTTATTGCTCTCAGATTGTCTAGTTTTGGTGGCTACTTAACATATTTGTTTTTTTTCCCCTCTTGAGGTTAAAGGATGTACTTTGACTGTTGGAGCTAGAGCATTAGCAAAGCACATCAACAGGTGCGGATGTGGCTATTGGGGTGAACTTGAAGGAAATGGTCAGTGTCTGGACACTCTTTACGGAGATCCATTTTGCACCATTCTGGTGTTGCATCTATAACCATGTATTAGAGAAACATTTGATTCTAGTTTCTACTGCCTGATTGATTAATTTAGTAGTTTCCAAATTAAACCCATCTAATAATACTGTAGAATAATGAGAATATTGTTTCTTCAACAAAGATATATGTATTGCCTTACTGTATGGTGGCTATGGATGTCATGAGAAGTTTTCACAATAAACAGAGCACTGCTTCTTGTGATTTTCTTTGTCTGTGTTTCTATATGTCCTTTGTTGTGGTAGTAATATCTCATATTTTTTAATGTAAAGAAGCAAATGAATCTTGTATTGTACTGAAGTCCTGTTCATGATACCTTATTTTATGACCTAGCTTACATCTTCTCTAGACTATGTTACATTTTATTTACTCTCAGATAGTGTCAAGAACGAGCTTGCAATGGGGGAAATAAGGAAGATCATATTTCATTCTCACTGGATGAATGTGCATATTGTGAAACCTCATGAGGTTGTGTTTGAGATACGAGTGCATGAAGGATACGGTGCTAGATGGTCCAGAGATGGCAAAAGGGTAACATACTTGATACGTTCATAATATTGCACACAATAATTGCTTTTTATTCTATATTATAGGTTCCTTCCTTTATATTCTATGCTATAGGTCTTTACTTCCTAAGTGATTTGTTTGGCCTACCTCAGCAATTCAATGGAAGTCTGAAGGTTTGATGGTTTACTATGAAGTTAATGTTATACCTAGTCCTGGATTTATTGGAAATTGCAGATATGCTCAAGAAAAAAAAATTGATTATGATGAGCATATTTTCTTCAATTCTAGAACACATCAACATCATTGCCTGCTCAAGCAGGATCTAGGGGGTCAAGATGGGGGCACCCATAGCCTCAACATGTCATGAGGATGCGCCCAAAGACCCAAGGAAAACTAATATTCAGCTATGTGACAAAAACAACTGAATTCAGTTAAAATGCACCAAAATTAATATAGGAGCTATATCCATCTCAAAGGCACTATATAAAAGCCAATGAGCATGAGGATTCGCCCTAGTAAATGGGTAGTGAAGTAAATGGGTCAGGTATTGATAGTGAAGTAAATGGGTCAGATATTTGTCTTATTACTGGGATTCATGTTTTTTTGGTAAGTAACACAAAACCATCGATTGTAGGATACTTTGCTGAAATTCTCACTTAGTAACGAAATTATCAATCACATTGTTTTGAACACTCTGAGCAATTCTGGACATTACAACATTTTGAAATGTTTTAGTAAGTGTAGAAATGGTATTGGTGTGGGTGTTAAATGATTTTGAAAAATGATTACTGCTGTTAATATGAAAAAGCAATGAGCGGTTAATTATAATTTCATTTATAACAGCTATACTTTTGCAAAGGGACAATAATAAGTGATTGCTTATAATTTACACTCGATTTTTTTATAACCGATCACAAAGTTGAGCTATATGCTGTGATAAAGGGGGCTCATAGATGCTTTGTGGGAAAAAAATGGAAGATGAAGAGCTTTTATGCTTAAACTGGATTGTATGTTTGAAAGGGCAATTTAATGCTTTACATAGTGGCATTTGGTTTGTTGGATCTTTGAGTTGCTCTCATTCAGGGAAAGTGCTTGAAGTTTATATTATTTATTGCCAACTGCTGCTTTGTGTTTCAGTTCATTGGATTTTTGGAACCCTACATGGAAGATGGTTACTTGAAAAAATGGAGGCACTGAATTTATGTCATGAGGGTAAAAGTAATGTTCAAATACCTTACTTGTGCTTATATGTACAATTAAGTTGAACCATATTATATCTATGACGAGTAGTTTTGAATGGTTTTGTACTATGGATCTTAAAATCTATGCTTTGAGTTATTGATTGGAGTTCAGTTACCTACGAGTTGAGTAATTTTAGACTGGGTGAAAGTGTTCAACCATATCTTCAATTTCTAACCATAACGCAAATTTGCAGCAAAAGCTCTCTCCCTATGTGCAAGGAAGATCAGAAACTTGACATTCAACTTACAGCATGGAAGCATCAGATTCAAATCCATCACAATGCACCATAAGATGCTGATTTCTTAGGTCTCCTTCGATCCAATGAAGGATCCTCTAACATCTCTCCACATCTTCCCAAATGTGACTTACCCAAACAAGGCTCCTCCGAGCCTTTGGCAAGTCGACTTTCCAGTGGCAAGATGGTACCAAATTTCTCCTTGCCTAGAACAAAACTCTTATAGCTACATGACTACGAGAAAGAAGATCTAGTTGAGTTCAAGCTCTGAGACGACATGGACATTGAATTGCGCTGTTGAACAACTGAGTAAGCCTTCCCCAACTCCTCAACCGAGCGCGACCTCACTAGGGTTGGCGTCTTATTATTATGGCCATTGTTCTCCTTCCTGGTTATTAAACTTCTCAATGTGTCAAAAATCTTTAGTTTCTTCGAGCGGTGCACGTTGGCATCAGCCAATGACCATTGGCCATACTCGAAGTCCTTCTCTTCGTTGTTTGCATACTCAAGGATGAGATTTTTGGCTTTTGCTTCTGATTTCGGGCTCATGCTCTTGCTCAAGTCCCTTGATGAGACGGTTCTACCATGTGGAGGATTGTAGTTTCTTAGCTCGTAACGTAAGCAAGCGTTGACCCACCGGAGATACACAAGCTCTACTGCATCCGAGCATCGGTCAAATTGAAGCCTCTCGACTTTGTTTACTAGTTTTTTGTTGTCTCCCCGAAGGCGAGATGCTTCATATTTTAATTCTCCTACCTACAAAATGTGTAGCCAAATCAAAGTCCATATTCATTACCAATGAAAAAGGATATCATCAATCAACACAAAAATGGTTCTTTTTTATTTGTCATCACCTCAAGATCTTCCAACATGGAATTCGCGAGAAGTTGCGTCGATTCCAACCTTGAACCTAATTCTGTGTTTTCCTTCTGCAGTTCATAGTTAGACTTCCTCAACTCCTCTAATTCGTTCTCCAAATCGTCTAGACTTCGAGTCTCTTGTACGTCAATTGTTAGAACTCTCTGCTTGAATCTTGAAATCTGCTCCTTGTTCTGCTTAGCATCAAACTGAAGCTTACACTCCAGCATCTTTATCTTGGCATTTGCAGCTTCGAGCTCGTCCACTACTCTCATGTAATCGGTAACTCGAACCACCAATCTTCTGTTCTCTTCTTGCAAAGACTCAATCTTCAGAGAGAGAGCCCTGGCTTCGACGCTGTTGATCTTCAACCGGTTTTGAAGCCCCATAACCGTTATCTCCTGCTCTTTAAGGCCGTAGTATTCGAGTAACTGAATCTCAAGGAACCTTTCTTGTTCTCTAAGATCCTTCACCATACTTCTTAAGCTCTTGATCTCCTGTTCATATTCATCCTTACTGTCGTTTATGGTCTTGTTAACGTTGTCCGTGCTAGAAAGCGGTGTTTCAATATCTTGGACGAGTTTGTTAAACCCTGGCAAGAGGAACCCGTCACTGTTGCTACTACGATGTCTCGTACATGGAGAAGAATTAGACGAGCCATTGTCAATCATGGGCTAAAACAGAAAGACAACAATGGTGTTATATACTTGTACATCATAGACATTCATGCTTTCAACTGCAACAGAAGTGCAACTTGCAGATAGCCAGATAGTGACAAGTTAATGAATCATTTGACATGTACAAATGGACTAGGTTATTGATATATATCAATGAAACAAAAATCATTGATGTGAACAGAAATGAAGAATTGATCAATGCATAAGAAGAAATGTAATTTTTCATAGATAATCGGGATCTGCAACTTCAAAAAAGTGCACAAGGCTAAGTATTTAAATTTTAAGACGACTTGTAGCCTAAAACCAAGTTGTAGTTGAACTAAACATGAAGATAACGCAAATCTAGAATGATTCTGAAAATAATGGAACTTTAATACATTAAATGTGTGATTCAAACAGGGCAGCTAGGAGTTGTTGGAGTGGCATGAACATCATCACTAATCTCCCTGGATTCAACCTGCTCATTAACAACTAGAATTCCAAAACAAACATGGATTAGGCTTTTAATTAATCCAGAAACTCAAATTTGAAAGTAAATAGAATTGCAAACCTGAAGGAGGTGAAGGAGGAGGTTGAAGGGAAAGTCTGGCATGCTTGTTTCTCAAACGACTACAGAGATACCCAGCAAAGGAGAGGGCCAGAACAGCCCCAACTTTCAACGCCAGTGGACTGTTATTGTCTTTCGTTTGCCTTGAAACAAGAGAAGAAAAATTGTATGTTTGTGATGAAAGCGATAAGTTGTATGATGCGAATCAGTGAATTAAGAGAAAAGATTGGTTGGAGAGGAGACAAGGAATGAGATTCTGTGATGGGTTGTTTGGTTTGATGCCAAGTGTGCAAGAACAAGGAAGATTGTTCGAGTGGAGAAGCTGACGGAAGAAGCATTCTTAACGTGGCTTACTAATGCCTACTGGTCAGCCACCGTACAGGACTGTATTTGCATGATTTTTAAACAATAAACCCAACCAATTTTAAATTGTAATGCCTTCTGAGTTCTGATAATATCATATGATGGACAAACAATTAAAATAAAGTAAAATGGTTTTTTTTTTCCTTGATAAGTTGTAGTTGGACCGGACCCCTTTTGAACGAGAATGAGAGACCTCTCCATCGTGAAAAAAATGTAGCTCCAAGCGGACAGATGGTTTAAAGTTGCAATTTTTAACTTGTCGCATATTATTCAAGTTGCGGTTGATTCTGGGCAATGGAAACCGGTGACTGAAGACAGGGTGCACTTGTCGCACTTATTTTTTTGTTGACGATCTCGTTTTGTTTGAGGTAGCCTCTCTCGATCAGGCGCAGGTAATTAGATAATGTCTTGAGTAGTTTTGTCAATTTCCGGAGAAAAGGTGAACTATGAAAAGAGTGCTATGCTCTTCTCCAAGAACGTGCCTCCTCTTGACCATGACTCAATTGCGAGGGAGCTATCTATACCGGTAGTGGAAGATTTGGGCTCTAGTTTAGGTGTGCCGGTGGGGTGCGGCCGCATGACTACGAGTCATTATGATTTTCTATTGGAGAAGATTACTACTCGGCTTCAAAGTTGGCATGCTAGGACCCTTTACTCGGTGGGCCGCGTCACATTGGCCAATTCTGTGTTATCAAGTATTCCAATCTACACTATGCAAGCTGCTTTTGTTCCAAGATCGGTTTGTGATAAAATCGATCAGAAAATATGAGATTTCGTGTGTTGTTCTACTTCGGAAAAAAGGAGAGTTCACCTTTTGGCATGGGAGAAAATCACAACTGATAAGAAAAGGGGATGATTAGGCATACGTACACTTTGTCCTTGTGTTGTTTCGGTCAACACTATCTGACCAACTTCTATGTTATGTTGCTCGTGCGTCCACTTCATACGATGTGTGGTTGATGATTTCAGCAATGTTCTAGTCTCAAATGCGAGCCCGACTGATGCAACTCAAAAATCAATTGAAAAATTTGTCCAAAGGCTCCATGACCATGTTGGATTACATCGAGAAGAAGAGGTCCATTGTCGAAGCTCTAGCCGAATGTCAGTACTTCGTTCATGATGACAACTTGGTGGCTTCAATCCTTCATGGTCTCTTATGAACCGTGTAAGTCCGCCATCAATGTTCATGTTGAGTATGTCACACGGAATGAACAGATTGGCCTTCTACTTCAAGAAGAAGAACACCTTCAAGCAGAGCCTACTCAGTAGTCCATTGGCACCACTATTGTGCCCCTAGCCTCCACAACAAGTCAGTCTTCGTCGATCTCTACCAATGTTGTCTCTGTTGGTGGATCGGGCCGCTCAAATTCCTCAACTTACGGACGTGGTTGCGGCCATCGGGGTCGTGGTTGTGGGCGCGATTGCAATCAGAACACTTCCTCCGAAGGCTCCAGTACCCCACCAACCGGCAATCGACTTGTTTGCCAGATCTGTGATCAAGTCGGACATCCTGCCAAAAACTGTTATCACTGGTTTGATGATATCACCTATCCACCGAACTATCCAAACTCAGTAAATCATGTCTCGTCATCATCTTCTAGTGTTGATATGTGGATTCCGACGCCACGAATCATGTTACAACAAACATGAAGAATCTGTATCTTAAATCTGACTATGATGGTATTGAACACTTAGCCTTGGTGATGGTAAACCTATTCCCATCACCCATATTGGTTCCACTATGCTTGGTGACTCCAACTTGATTGTGAAAAATGAGCTTGTAGTCCCAAAAATTGCTAAAAGTTTGCTAAGTGTTACTTCGTTGACTAAAGATAACAATGTTGTGATTGAGTTGCATTCTAATTGTTGCTTTGTGAAGGATTTGCAGGGCCGGATAATTCTAAAGGGAATCTTTGAAGACGGACTCTACTGCCTCCTACCTCCCTCTACTAGTCCAAAATCGTCAGTCCATGTTGCCCATCACACCTCTCTCAAAGTTTGGCACAACCACTTTGATCATCCACATCTTGTAGTTCTAAAGAGTCTCATATCTAGTTTTAATTTACCAATGTCAAATAAAAGCTTGCCTAACGTTTGTGAGTCATGTCAATTAGGCAAGAGTCACCGTTTACTTGTGTCGTCTACACATGAGTTAAGTTTATTGTGTTTTGATATTGTTTATGCGGATGTTTGGGGTCCTGCCTCTATTCCTTCTATTTATGGAAATAAATATTTTGTCCAATTCATTCATTGATAATCACTCCAAATTCTGTTGGGTTTATTTTCTTTCCCAAAAATCTCAAGTCTTGCAAACCTTTATTAATTTTTATACCATGGTCAAAAATTAATTCAATGTTTCTATTAAAAAGTTCCAAACTGATGGGGGTGGTGATTTCATGGCTCTCACTCAATCTCTAACTGAACAAGGCATTCAGCATCGAATCTCTTGTCCTTATACAGCATCCCAAAACGACACCATTGAACGATGTCATCGCATTATTCAAGAAAAAGGCCTTGACCTTTTAGCCCAAGCATCTCTTCCTTTTCAATATTGAGAGAATGTTTTCCACACTGATGTCTACCTTTGTTGTCGAACCATCACCCCGTTACTTCATCACAAATCCCCATATCAAAAACTCTAAAAAAAAAGTTCCCGGCTACAAACTTCTCAAAAAATTCGGATGTGTTTGTTATCCTTACTTATAGCCCTACAATTCAACAAAAATTATCCTATCGATCCTTTCCATAACTTTTCCTGGGTTACAATTCCAAATACAAGGGCTATGTTTGTTTTTACCTTCCCACCGACATGACCTTTATTTCACCACATGTTATTTTTACGGGGTTTCCGAATAGTGCACCCCTAAAATTTTAGAATAACGCACCCTCTAGCTGTTACGGCTAGAGGGTGCCCTGTTGTAACGGCCAAAGTACTTCCAGCCGTTACGGCCGGACGTGCCTCAGTCGTAACGGCTGGAGGAACCATGGCCGGTATAGCTGGTGGTACTCTGGCCGTTACGGCTTGGTCTTTTTTTTAAACTGAGAAGTTAATGTATGTATTATATACTTTATATATTGTTGTATGTATCTATATGATTCCATTTTGGATCTTTAGGTGGATTGTTAAAGCCCTCACAAATGTATCATGTTCAACTTTACCATTTTTCGTGCGCTATTAGGTGACCAAACTCAAGTGTAAAAACAACAAACAACTTCATTGCTTCCAAACAACCAACTTCATCTCCGACTCCCTCATCGCCTCACTCTCTCAGTCCAATGTCATCCCCGACTTCATCAACCTCCTCTTCGGTTGTGTCTCAGTCATCTGACCAAACACCTGGCCAATCGTCCCATGACTCAACTTTACCTTAAACCTTAACTCCAAACCTGCTTCTCCCAGCCCCACACCCAGTCCGCCTTCAATGTAGTCCCTGACAGTTATTCCGACTACTTCTAGTTCAACGCAACAACCGAATCTCACCTTCTTGCGGGCTTCCTAGGCTTCTCATCACAGAATAGTGACAAGGGCTTGGACAGGACACCTCAAACCGAGGATGTTCACCGCTGCCACTCTATCTCCGATATGCTTGTTGATTGAAACTGAACCCTCTAATTTTGCTACTACTATTAAAAGTGAAGCTTGGCAAAAAGCAATGCGGGCTGAATTGAGTGCACTTGCTTGAAATTGCCTCTCTAATGCGAATCTTGTTGGAAATAAATGGGTGTATCGTATTAAGAGGAAAGCTGATGGTAGTGTTGAATGATACAAAGCTCGTTTAGTTGCAAAAGAGTTTCACTCGAAAGAAGGAATAGACTACTTTGATATGTTTAGTCCGGTAGTTAAACCTGCTGCCATTCATCTAATTCTATCAATTGCTATTTCAAATGGTTGGTCTATTCATCAATTATATATTAGTAACATTTTCTTGAATGGTGACTTGAAAGAGATTGTTTATATGTCTTAACCTAAAGGGTTTATTGACGCTCGTCATCCTAATTATCTCTACAAGTTGCACAAGGCGTTATATGGTTTGAAACAGGCATCCCGGGCATGGTTTACAAAATTGCAACATTATGGATTTCATGCTTGTTTTTCAGACACTTCGTTATTTGTGCTGCGTATTTCTTCTATTATCACATATATCCTGGTGTATGTGGATGACATTGTTATTACAGGTTCAGACTCTGAGTTTATTGATCGTTTTATTTGTCAATTGAACTGCAGCTTTGCTCGGAAAGATCTAAGTCGTTTATCTTTCTTCTTTGGCATTGAGGTTAGTTATACAAAACATGACATTTGGCCACCATCCAACTTCCACAATCAACTCTCACCCATTTGACAAGCAATATGAGCCAAAAATCCTCTATTCAGGCCATAGAGGGTAAAGTTGAAAAGAGGTCCCTCATTGCACATCCTAGAGACATAAAATTGGACAAATATGAGAGTAGTTCTTGTCTCCTTTTAATGAGAAATAATGTTTTGCTAGTTAATCAAGAATTTCTCACTTTTCTTCGAATGTTTAATCTCTTTTGCAGGCTTACTATGATATGCTACAAGACGAGGAACCTAGCAACCTTCAACCAATACACGACATTGAGCATCAAATTGACTTAGTGCCTAGAGTTGCATTGCCCAACTAAGCCACCTATTGTGCCAACCCTTAAGAGACAAATGATCTCTGAAGGCAAGTTTAATAAGCCATGAACAAAGGATATATAAGAGAAAGCCTTAGCCCGTGCATGGTCTCGATCATTTTAGTGCCAAAAAAGGATACCTCGTGGTACAAGCATTAATTGCAGGGCAATTAATAAAAATTCAGTTAAAATTGCAGGGCAATTAATAAAAATTCAGTTAAGTATCATCACCCTATCCCTCGTTTAGATGAAATGATAGATGAACTTCATGGTTATTTTATTTTCAAAAAAATGATCTTAGGATTGGATATCGACAAATTAGAATGAAGGCAGATGATAAATGGAATCCAACTTTCAAAATTAAATATGGACTTTATGAGTGACTTTTTATGACACTCAGGTTAACTAATGCACTAAGTACTTTTACGAGACATGATGAATAATGTGCATAGGAAATACATAGGTAAATTTGAATTGGGGTAGTCTATTTTGATGATATTTTGATATACAAGAATTCTTTGAAAAAGCATGTGGGGGCATCTTATTTTGATGATATTTTGATATACAATAAATCTTTGGAAAAGCATGTGGGGCATCTTAGGTTAGTTTTGGATTGACTTAGGCTAGAAAAACTATTTGCTAACCTCAAAATGTGCAACTTTTGTTTAACTTCTACTATCTTCATTGGCTTTATTGTATCCAAATGTAATAACCGCTTTTTCTATAAAAAGGGTATTACGGTTTGTCATGGATGATTAGTATATGAAGAAAACTATACTTAATTTAATTCCTCTAGTAATAGATTAAACTTACATATTGGAGATTTATACGTTAATAAATAGCAAGTTTATTTCTATGGAAATGTCACTAATGAGTTATTCTTTTTACAAGGAACATTTCTACTAGTCTATTTTTGTAATTTTTTTTAGTAATTTTGATAATAAGGGAAACTAAGTTTTTTTAAAAAGAAGTTTTCCTTTTAATTTTTCTTCTCCTTCTCTTCGGTTGTTTCCTTTGTTCTGGATGAAGGTCGACATCCTCCTTTGACTGAGTCTGATCGAGAATCAAGGTCGGGCGCCGCCATCATCATGCTCACGTTATTGACGCCACCTATCAAGGCTAGGAGTAGCTATTTGCGCTGGTTTCGGTCATCGCCTGCCACCTCCATGGATCCTCTATTCGGGTGTGTTTAATTCATGTCAATTGTACACTTATGGATTTTGTTCATGCCGGATTCAGAGAGCGAGGAGGAGGAGGAGGAGGAGGAGACCTGGAAACCATAATTAGGAGAGTTAGGATTTTAGTTGGGAGAAAGAAATCGATTTTAGCTTTTAAAACCGAATTCCTCTGTTTTTCGACCTAAATCCATTTGAGATTTCAAACTCTATTATCTCCCTTGTTTCTCCACAAAAGTTGTCGATTAAAAGCCCAATATTACCATGTTAATGTACTATACAAAAGCCCGTTAAGATTTGAAAGTATTTGATCAAGAATCGGGCTAAAAAAGGGCGTTTTTCGAATTGGGACTGAAATTCCAAAAATTGGGCGAGTTGCAACGAACTGTTTTGGAGGGCTTCGTACGCCGTACTCCGAGCACCAACACCGCCACCACTGCCGACAATTGGAAGAGGTGTTCCTCGGCTATCCAGAACCACCACCTCCGTCGATGTTGCCGCCTCGAGGCCACCGCTGGACGCCTCTGAACAGGCCTTCTTGACCATCATGTTTGCTGAATTTTCGAGGGTAAAAACCCTTACTAAGAGCCTCATTTTTGTTGTGTAGTAGGGTTAGGATACTAGTTTAGATTAGCCATTAAGGTTACAAAAAACTCTAGTAATTGTTTGTAATCTTTTTGCTTATTATACAACATTGATTTTTCAACAGTTCAAGGTTTAGAAGGAAATAACCTCCCACTCTTCTCCGAGAAATCTTGCAAGAAATAAGGCAAGTGGATGTTTTTCTCTTGCAATGTTACTATTAAATGGGAACTTGAATTCCGTTTAATATTCCTATTTGAGAATGATTGTTATGTTCATAAAGTATGATAGGTTGTGATATTGTTAGAAATAATAATCATCGTTATTATTCATATTCGCGTTAGAACTAAACTTAGATCCTTTGTGTGTATGATCTTGAGTATTGGATGTCTCATGTGGAGATATCATTAGTAAAATAGTATAGTTTAAGGTTAAATGATCATGGGTGAAATAGATCCTCTGATTTTGGTTGTTGGTCGAGCATATATGCAGGATCATGGATGAAGCTGACCCTCTGGTCTCGGTTGTTGGCCGAATTTTGGTTGTTGACCGAGTAGATAAAAAAGATCATGGATGAAACAAGTTCCCTGATCTTGGTTGTTGGCCGATTTACATACTAAAGTCGTTAAAGTGTGTATCTAGGCACACTTTGAACATAATAAGAAATGAGAACGCTAGTCACATTAATATTTTTTTTTGGTGTAACGGTAAATTCGGATTAAGTAAATATGCACCTCAAAGAGGTGGTTACAATCAAGCAAACATCCAAAGGAATCTAAGGAAAAGCACGAAGGCCCTCCTAACCGTTCCGAAAAACAAGCGTAAGGACAAGCACGTAGGCTTTCCTAGCACGCCAAGCCAAACCAAGCAACATCCAAACAAACAACAACAAACGAGTCAAAAACAACAATTAAAGAACTAAGGGTCTAGAGGCCGGACGTGGCCACGAGCCACACTCCGCGTGACACGGCCCGAGGGATCCTTGGGCCACTTGGCGCGCACCTTGAGGACGAGGACGGTGCATCTCTTTGAAGGCGATCTTTTCTTTTTTTCCTTGGCCAACGAATGGCTGCCCTTGTCTTGAGGTTCTTCATGTTCCAAAGAATCATTAGAAACTTTGGAGCTCAACTTGCTACCATCGGAATTCCCCATACCATTGCTAGATGAACCAAAAGAATCACTCTCAATTTCCTCAAGTGAATCATTCTCCGAGCTAGAAGTAAAGGACTTATATTTTTGTGTGTTGATGGTGTTGTTAGAAGGAACCTCACGTTGGTCACAATCAACATGGCTAAATACCCGGAAATGCCCTTAGCGTCTTGTTCAACGCTAACGGCGTCGTGTCGGTCTCCCTAGCCTTAGCCTGTTGCCTTTCGGTCTCATCCTGCAAAGCCTCACTAAGGGACATAGGTAAGATGGTCACGCGCTTACCATGGTAGCTGAACATGTAAGTGTTAAACCGGCCATCGTGAACCACGTGACGATCAAACTGCCATGGACGGCCAAGAAGAAGATGTGTGGCGTCCATGTCAGTGACATCAAAAAGAATAGAGTCGGAGTAGAAACCAATAGAGAAGGAGAGTTGGACCTGTTTTGTAATCCAATAGTCACCTTCATTGGAGATCCAAGCGAGCTTGTAAGGCGTCGGGTGCTTCGATGTTGGCAACTTGAAGTGGTCGACAACTTTCCTTGACAAAAGGTTGTTGCAACTACCCGAATCTACTATGACACTCAAGGAGACGTTTTGGACCAAGCATCGGGTGTAAAATATTTGCTCCCTTTGATTGGTCTTCAAGGCCTACTTAATGCTCAACGCTCGCCACATCATGAGCAATAATTTGGAGGCATCGTCGGAAATGTTCGAGGGTGCACAAATGGCACCGTAGACGCTCTCATACCCCAAAAATTGAGCCAAAAAGAGAACCCGTTTCATGTTGGTATAATCCCGTTTAAGGTGGCCACGCCCACCATATTGGTAGCACTCGATGTCTCGAGTCCTAGTTTGTGGGGTAGGGGTTGTCCTCTCACGGTTTTGCCCACTCGAAGTGGTCTTGTACGTAGTCTGTCACGGGGTACCTACTTTTCCTTTAGACATAGAAGGAGAAGAAGAAGGTTTAGTACTTAAACCGGATGGACTAGGGTTTGAAGCATACCTTTGGAACGAGGTGGACTTCGGCCTCTTGAATTGCGTGTAAAGTTTCATGGCCGTGTGAATGAGCTTTCCAAGGTCCTTAATGAGCAAGATGACAAGCCTATATCGGATCCATTGATGGATTCCCGCTAGAAAGCGTGACCGCAAAGCCCCCGGTGAAGCGCTTATGTCGGCATTGAAGAATAAATCCTCCAAGTAAGCAAAAAACTCTTATGGGGTTATGGACCCTTGGCTAGCGTCTTGGATCATTATATGGACCTTCTCCTTGTAGTCTGTGGGGATGTATTTCCGCTTCATTAGAAACACCAATTGGTGCCACTCCGTAATGGCGGTCTTGCCCTTTTGGACCCGGTCGACTTCAAACCGATTTCACCACATACGTGCGGCCCCATGGAAATGAAGGGTAACCACCTCCACTTTTTCATCTCCTCATAGTGGAAATGCTTGAGGACATGCTCCATTCCCTGCAACCAAGAAATAAATTCATCAGGATTGTAGTTTCCATAAAATGGTTCAAATTTTACCTTAACGTCTCGGCGTGATACATGCGCCGGATGTTCATCATTGGTGCGCCTATTGTCACGGGGTGGCGGTGTATGGTTGCGGTGCCGGTCTCGATCCTCTCGGTCTCCACCATCGCGCAAGGGAGCACTCGATCTTCTCGGTCCAGGTTTCGGTCGCACCGATCCCCATCGCGCCAAGGCCGGTCGCAGTTGTCACGACGCTCAAGTCGATCATACTCTGCGCGGTTCTCGGGGTTTTTGGGTGGCGTGATCCAATCCCGGTCCCTATCTAGTCACTCCTCCGAGTCATGGACCGGAGGGTGCTCAAAATCATCCTCAGATTCCTCATCGTACTACGTAATGGAGCCCTCAGAATCATGGGCTAGTTGGACATTGATGGCTCGATAGTCATTAACTTCGAAGTCATATCGGCCCTTGTTTTTCTTGTTAGGCGTGGGGGTCTTGGCTTTCTTTTTCTTTTTGTCTTGTTGACGTCGCCACTCCGCCAAGTCATATCCCTCTTCGAAATGGACGTCATTGACCTCTTGTACGCCATCATCTTGGTTGGCCAGCCGACTCTCTTTCATGGATTCCAAGCGTTGGACACCATGTAGTGAAGAAGGCTCAACTGTAGGATCGTTAGTACTTAAATGAGTCGGCGAATCCTGCGAAGTCGTCGACTTTGAGTATCAGTCGAAGTCACCGACTTTGGTAAAGTCAGTGACCTTGAAATAAGCTGCGGAATAATTAATCAAACATGAAAGTTATTACCAAACTGTAAATGACAAGCGATGTATAGTGGAAACTCTTCTTAAACCAACTAGTTTACTTAGAGAAAAACCACTCCCTTCCAAGTTTATCACTTGGTCGGATTTCAAGAGTCCTTAGACTCGCTCTATTGATTTCTTGAGTGATTACAAAGCTCTCCCGTGTACAAGAATGAATCCCACACCCTTGAACCACGCTCTACCTTTGCACTCACACTCTCAATCTCACGCTATGCCTAAGATCTCTCGACACACCACTTGCACGAATCTCACGCACAAGTCTTCTTCACTACTCGTACGAATCCCACGCTCGAGTCTTCTTCAACCTAGAACCCTCTCTTTTCTTTTTCTCAAGATATACAATTATGCACGAAAATCCTTACTTCTTACCTAAAACAATGCAGTATTTAAGCTAGAATAAGGTGTGATTTCGTGTGATATTATTTCCTATTCGGTTAAGGAAATAACATCCCACGCAATCTTACAAGATCTTTCCTAATATAGCATTTACGTACACATAAAATATCTCAATGGAATCATATCATCCTCTCATGATTTTAACACTCTTTTGTGATGATATTCTCCATAAATAAAAGCCCCAGTTGTCCTGCAAACAATCGCACACGATCTGTGCGTTCCTTCCATAAATAGTTTTCGTCGCCAGCTGGTCAAGTCAGTGACTTTGCCAGGAGTTTGCCAAGTCGCCGACTTGGCTTGCAAACTCGAAGTCACTGACTTCCTTGGAACCATCAAAACACAACTTTTCAACAATAGTTTCTTGCAAGTTATCCTTTGTCAGTGACTTCTTCATAAGAACTTGATGTCGCTTACTCTCCATGCAACTTCTGTGTCACTGACCTTTGGAACCATAAAAACTCTAAATCTTCTAACAAATTCCCCCTTTTTGATGGTGACAAACAATCTATCATGATAAGATCTTTGAGCATATAGAAAACAACATAGCATAAAGAGCAAACGAAAAAATCATAAAAAGTCCCCCCTAAGCTTAATATCCACATGGTTTCAGTTTTTAGATCCCTCCCTTTAAATCTATTCCCCTGTTTATTTCCCCCTTTTGGCATCATCAAAAATATTGCTAAACAAGAAAAGAAATCAGAGGCAAAATATGGAAACTTAAAACTTAATATCAAAACAGTCATAGATAGTCATCCACCAAAGCAAGAAATAATGTACGATGCAAAAAAAAAAACAATCCAGAAATGCAGTACAACCATATCGAACTAAAGAGAAATCTTTTAACCTGGAGAGATAATGTGGTAAGGGTAGAAGAGAGGGATAGAGAGAGTCATGGGCATGCAGCCGTTAGTGACTCAGAATTGAGACAAGCAAGCCACTCCTCAAACTCCATAAATTTTAACATTAGGATAAGAATGAGTACCTTCTTGATATAGAAATATAGTTTGCTTAGAAGGTGTGACCTCTTCCAGAACATTGTCATTGACATCACCGGAGTCATCTTTGTTAGTGACTTTTGCAAGTCACCGACTTCTTCTTTTTCCTTGGTTACTCTTTGGTCGCCTTCTTCTTTTTCGTCTCCTTCCAGTTCTAGAGCTCTTGTTTCCTTCTTCTTAGATTTTTCAACTACTTTGCCTCCAAATTTTGAGTTTTAACCAACTCCTTCTCCAAATCCTCCTTAGCACTCTCCTCGTCCCTTTTTGGTTGTGTCACTCGATTCCGGAAACACTTACCGGTTGCGCCGTTTGGCGCAACGTTCCAGTTTCAAGTGACACGATTAGGGTTTCTTGGTTTGTGTTTAGGTTCATGAAGCTTTTGGATGAGGAAGGAGGTAGGGTAATAAAGGAACTTGTTTTCTCTTAATTGGAAAGTATGTAATATCCGCAATATTCCAAGCCTTTATAATATAATATTTTCAATTATTTTCTCTAAATTAAAAAGAAGGATTTTTGATATCGAATTAATTTATCTATTATTCTCTTTCGAAAGAGGCTATCAATAAAGGTTGAAATTTGATAAAAATGCAATAAAATAACTCGAGGGGTGTCGATTAATAAGTGAGGTAAATTAATAAAAAGGGGATTAGATAAAAATAAGAAATTTATTTTATTTCATAAAATAGATTATACAAAGGCCTAGGAAATTAGTTTACAAGCCTTGCAAAAAGAATGCAAGAGCCGGGATTTGAACCCGAGATCTCTTGCACTCCAACCTCACACGCCCCTCACCAAATCCCGCTAGACCATTACAATTTCTTGTTCACTTAGCCCAACCTTTTAATCTTATATCAAATAAGCTTCCTTCTTCCAATTTGAACATCAGACTAATGTCTGATTGATTTACGTTGATTTGAAAAGTGTCCAATGCATGCTTCCTCCACCACCATTGCCTTACAAGACTCACCTTGGTGCATCACCCTTCCATCACCCTCAACTAACACACTCTTGGCCAATGCAAGGACACCTCCTCTTCCTCCATTGGTGCAATCACCATGGCATGGATCAAGGATTCAACCAAACTTGCCTATAAAAGGCCTCCTATTCATCCATCTTCTCACACCTTCAAGCTCTCTTCTTCCTCCTCTAACAAACACTCTAAAGGCATTCAAAAATCAGCCACTCTTCCTAAGTGTTCATCCTTTCAAACACCATAAAAACACCACAATTTTCCCTCTTTCCTTCCCCTTGGAGCCGCCGGACCACCCTCGCCACGCCACTGCTGGACCGCCGGACCACCGCCGAGCCACCACCGCTGACGCCCCCGCCTGCCGAGCCGTCGGAGTCCCTGGTTGCGCCGCCCCTGCCGCCGGTCCTCCTCCTCTGTTCTTCCTCTCCAGTATTCTGTAAAAACAGAATAGAAAGTATAATCCTCAATCTAAATTTTCTACTTATTTAAATTATGTTTATATAAATTACTAGGGCCTTTTTATGATTTTTGAAAGTAGATAAATATAATTGGAATAAAAATATTATGGGAAAATCTTGTTAGTTATAAGAATAGAAACAAATTAGAATTACCATAGTAACTTAAGCAACAAGAACAATTAATTGAATTAATTTATGTGTAGCATGCTCTTTCATAAAATAAAAACCCTCATAAATTAAATGGGACATAAAAAGTTGTAATTTATTATTAGCAAACTATACAAGAATATTTAACAAGGATGCTAGTAGATAAAAGTTATTTGCATGACAATCATATTATAAATAGGTTTTATTAAGATAAATATAGCTTACAAAATTAGAAAATTATATTGTCATATTTGATCATATAAGAATTTTAGAAATTATTATGCATGCACTAAACTTTAGAACATATCATGTTCATGAAATGGATAACAACAAATAGATTAGAGAATAAATCCTTACTAAATAAAAATATGGATTTAACATACTTTTAAGTGTAAGAAGTAATATAAAATAAGGAACTCTAGAAATATGTACATCCATGATTTTAGTATAACATATAATGTTGATCTAAGTCCTAGTATAAATAAAGAGATTAGTGGAGAGACCTTATAAAAATATGTAGTAGTGTCCAAAGATTTGATGACATAGACTCTAGTTGACCTTGATTTTATTATCATGGAAATATATTATTTTAAGTGGATTAGTACTAGAAAAACAATGGAAAAAATATTAAATAACCTCTAAGTATAGAGTTTAGTCACAAGACCAAGGTATTGAATTAAATATGTTAGGTTGAATATTACAAATATTCTAAGATATTTATAGCATAAATGATTTGTTTGAAAAGGAAACCTTCTTATATAAGGTAGATATTAGTTTATAAATTAAAAATATTAAAATAATAGTTTATGATCATGAGGTGAGATATCAATAAGTGAGGAATATACCTTATACAAGACATGAGGATATTAAAGTATTTGATCAAGGATATTTTTATAAACATTATATTATAAAAAGATTCTAGGAATAATATAAATAAAGATAGTGTAATAAATAGTAA
The DNA here is from genome assembly GCA_964016875.1 of Fallopia convolvulus. Taxonomy (NCBI): domain Eukaryota; kingdom Viridiplantae; phylum Streptophyta; class Magnoliopsida; order Caryophyllales; family Polygonaceae; genus Fallopia; species Fallopia convolvulus. Next base: position 19,936,820 of record OZ024724.1, read on the forward strand.
TATTAGTAAGTTACCTAATCAAACAATTAGGAATTTCTATTTTTGGAAACTTCCAAGTGGAGGAACTATGAGTATGATATTTTAGGTAATAAGAATTATGAAAGTAAATACAATTCTTTTAAAAGAATTAATTTAATAATTATTTTAATAAAGATTTTTCGGAATAAAAGGGATATTACCAAAACTAAAATAATAATAAAGGAATATTATTATTTTTGGAAAATGACTTTCTAAATTATTATTATTATAATAATTTAGAAACTTAAACCCTCTTATAAATAGTATAAGAGGTAATTCGAACTCTAGAAAGAAAATCGTGTTTTGAGCTTTTTCGTAAATTCCATATCATTAGGTCGGAATCCTCGCTCGTAGTAGGAACTCGCCTAATTTTCGTCAAAGCTCGTTGCTAAACTCGTTACGCTAAGGCAAGTGGAATTTCCCTTGTGCCCTTTTATATCCGTCCTTATGATATCTCTCGATGTTGGGAACTTCTTGTATGCTTAATAAAAATGAACCTAGGAAATATCGATTGTTAGAAATAACGACCCTTGTTAGTATAGTAGATATTATATTCCTTGCTAGGATTATATTTGCTAGTGTGTGTACTCTTGATTGATTACAATCTCGTTCAGAGATTTGAATTGAATAAACTAGAAAGGGGTGCGAGTTAGTCGAAACCTCTATATAATCTTACTAAGTCGTACGTCCATACGACTTTCGGGATCATGATCTCCATCCGCTTTGATTGCAAGGAGGGATTGAGCGCACTCTAGCTAAGTGCAGGGGAATTGATGTTCTCCTTCGGGTGGTTCGGTTTATCCGTGTCCCACCACTCTCTCTTGTAAAAGTCATCAACAAGATTGAATATTTCATCACTAATCAAGATAAGTGCGTATGCACATTTAAGATACCAAAACCGGACCGGTCTCAAATGATCGTTCCGGCTCTCGGTCCGCCCAAAAGCGCGAGAGGTTTTCACTTGTATGAACTAATAAATGTTCCCAACATCCTATCGAAATCTTAGAGAAGTCTACAATCTAGTAGTACTTCTCTTGCTCATCGAGCTATCCCTTTTGGATATGCTATCGCTATCGTTCGTATCTTAGCTCCACATAATCAAGCCCATCGTAAACACAACCCTCTTTCCTCTCATTACACCGATAAGTTGAATTTACCAAATTACCCTCGGGAAGTTCTATTCCCGCTTGCTTAGTCTCCTAGACTAATTCTTCTTTCCGCATGTTTGCCTGGCGTTCTATCGCCCCTCGCGAATTATGTCAGATTCAGGAAACCATAGCAAGGCGAAGTGAAGGGAAGTGAAGGAAGTCTAGATTGCTCAAGATGTACTTTTATTTCCATTTTGGTTTTAATATTACTTTATCTCCGAGACATGATGGATTTGTTATTTGTTTTCAAGTAGTCTTAAAGTTAAAGACAATGTAGGGTATTTTGTAATGAACTAAGTCTCCTTCGGGAGCATGCTTTCCTAATTATGTAATATGTTTTTATTCCGCATTTAATTGTTCTATATCATTCTAAAAGCCTTGGGTGACTTTGGACGGTAAAGTCTGAGGTCACTGGCGGTAATACCCAATGTTGTAATATAGGGGTGTTACAATTGTGGTATCAGAGGAAAACGTTTTCGTTTTAAAACCAAGAAGTTTTAAAACCGAGAATTTTTGAAAAAACCGAGAACTTTTAAAACCTTAACCTTTACTTCCGCTATTTAGGACTTCAAATTTTAGAAGATTTCTTTCTTTACTCTTTTAAAGAAAACCTAGGAATAGTAATCTTCGAATTTCAAATTCCAAGCTAAGAAAAATGATTCCCGAAAATATTAGAAACCTTAAATAGTAAATACTTAGTTCTAGAACTAACTAATTTTTCTCAAATATCTTTTCTACCTTTTGAAAAACTTAAAATGGTATGAACTTTTCTTATCAATAATGTAAGTGTTCCTTCAGGAAACTTATCACTAGAATCTTATACTTTCACCTTAGAAGAACTTATATACGAGAAAAATTTGATTAGTAATCACAAAACTCACTTCATAAAGTCATTAGGTTAAAAGAAGAAAACCTTAGCGTCATAATAGGGCCAAGAAAATGAAAAGCATAAAGTGAAATTTTGATTTAGCAATTTTCAAGGTTTTGATTTCGTTCACTACATCTTCCTTTCATAGAAACTAAGGAGGTTCTCTAAATAACGCCTTTTCTTTTCTTTCTTCCTCAGAAAAACCATGGCTAGTCCGAACCACAACCACCTTGAGAATCACTTCAACGAAGCCAACTTCGGGATGCAAGCCCCGAACCCATACTTTCCCTATGATCGAGGTCCCAAGGGTCATGCCGAGAATGGAAGTCGTCTCCCCACCACGGGCATACGAGCCTGAAGAGCCTATGCCACCGATGAGACAATTTTGGTGTCACGAGGACGAGGAGCTCTTACGACAACTCGAATCCATTAATGTTGATTACTCCGGGGAGAGACGCTATGGACCGCCCTCTCTATTTGAGCGGGCAAGGCAGGCACCTAGGGAGATACAAATGGAAGGATTCACCACTTGGATGGAGGGGGAATCTTCCAACCGCCAGGCTCGTCAACCCTTAGTCAACGCGCCCCCACCATCCGGCGTGGTCCCCACCAGAAGTTGGAGGATAAACCGTGGCCTGCTTGAGAGCCACCAAAGAGAATGGATTATGGAGACGGAAAGGGAGCGAGCGGAGAGGCTCCAACTTCGGATTTGCATCGCGGAGCTTCAGGCTCGCGAAAACCGTCGCCATCGTAGGATTGAGCAGGCCAACATCTTCCTTGGTAACGACATAGGGATCATAGACGAGACCCTCTTCGAGGAAGGATTCCTCGATACTTATGCCGACCGTATTTAGATTTCCTTAGGGTTGTATTTCTCTTTCCAAGAAGTGAGCATAGACCACTTCTTTCGACTTCATTTTGTCCTTAGTAAGTCAAAGCGGCTTAATTTCCTTTTCTAGTTGAAACGGCTTAAGTTATAAAAGCCTTGTACTCGCTATTATGAACTTATTAATAAAGTTCCTCTTTTAATTATTAACAATTGATCTATCTACTCTTTCTTCATACTACACCGAATTAACAAATGGAAACAAACCCAAAACCTTCAGATGGTCAACACGAGAGCCACTAATCGCAGTACCACTGAACCTAGAGACGGTAATGACGATGTCGAGTCCGAAACTAGAAGAGAGCCAGGAGTGAATCCACCTCATGCACCAGTAGCGCCGATTGCATTCAACACAGAAACTGTGAATGCGCTACGCACTCTCGTACAACAATTGATACGAGAGGAGATTCCTGCTGGGGTTCCTAAACCCATGGACCCCGAAGCCCCAAACGTTGTGCTAGATGAAGGGCTGGAAGAAGTAGGACAAACGGCAGAGGTGGTTCCCGTGAAACAGAATCTGGTTAGCTTCACTGAGGGAATCAGGGCTTTCAACGCCATGAAGCCTGATTTGTACGACGGAACTGGGGATCCGTCAGGAGTGCAATACTGGTTATCTCATATGGAGCGACTCTTATGCAACATACCATGCTCGGAAACAGATAAGGTGCACATGGCTGCACTTAAATTGAAAAATGAAGCAGGCGAGTGGTGGGAGAGCTCTCGTCTAGCCGGCCACCCAGACTTAAGCTGGGCAATGTTCAAAAGCAAGATGATGCGCAGATTCTTCACAGAATCAATGTGAGATGAGAAGCTGGACGAATTCCACTCCCCAAAGCTGCATGGGTTTAATGTGCTAGAAAGAGCTAAGAAGTTTAACCACCTGTTACAGTATGCTGATGAGGAGATCACCACAGAGAAGCAGAAGATCAAACACTTTCATCGATGGATGAGTGATCACATTAAACCTTGGATGGCAAACCGCTCCTTCACAACCCTGGAAGAATATGTGGATCATGCGCATAAAATGGAGTCGACTTTGAAGGTTCCCGAACGCAAGAAGTTCGGTGGAGGAAAGGCTCACCACTCTAGTCATAGTGGGTTTAAGAGGCCAGCATCGCCGCAAGGATCTCTGTGGTCAAAGAAAAGCAAGCACAAGGCCTCGTTGGTTGGTACAAGACCTAGCCATGGGACCGAATCCACGAAAACCTCAATCGTCTGTCACAACTGTGCTGAGCCCGGGCATATAAACCGGAAGTGTCCCAAGCCGCCAAGAAGATGTTACAACTGCAACAGGGACGGACATCTCCGGCAATTCTGTTGACAACAAGCGAACCCATTAGGTCAGACCCGCTCAAACACAGTTTCCCAGCGACCTCAGGCGTCAAACAGGCCAGCAGGAACCACTTTAGTTCAGTCCACGGCCAACCAGAAAGGAAAGGGGCTTGTGAACCCGCAAGGACAGGGACAGAGATTATACGAGATGTGTACCACTGACAAGCCAGAAGAACCCATCTGCCAAGGTACTCTCCATATCCGTTCTAAAGACGTGTTTATACTCTTCGATTCCGGTGCATCACATTCATTCATATCCGAAAAATGCATAGAACTTCTAGGTTTAGATAACCTTGAGAAGTGTGAGCCGTTCATAGTGAACCTTCCAAATGGAGAAAAGATTTTAGGAGCCAAACAATTAGAAAAATTCCCTTATGCATTCAGGGAGTGAACTTCTGCTCCAATTTGATATGCATCCCGATGGATCCCTATGACATCATACTCGGAAGAGATTGGTTGTCTGAGCATGGAGCAATCATTGATTTCTACACCCGAACTGTGACCATCAACTCGGGAGGAAAACACACCTGCAAGTTCAAAGGGAAACGGGAAGAAGAAAATGGAAAGGTGATCAACGCCATGAAAGCCAGTAAACTACTTAGGCAGGGATGCGTTGGATATCTTTGCTACCTCGAGTCAACAGAGAAGAAGATAGTAAACGTGCAAGAGATCCCCGTGGCCAGAGAGTTTCCCTACGTCTTCCCAGAAGAACTCCCCGGGTTACCTCCTCGACGAGAAGTCGAGTTTTCAATAAGCCTCGAGCCGGGTACTGGCCCAATCTCTAAGGCGCCATACAGAATGGCCCCGCTGGAAATGAAAGAACTCAAGAGTCAGCTCGAAGAACTGCTTGAAAAGGGTTACATTCGACCGAGTGCTTCGCCTTGGGGAGCGCCCGTGCTGTTTGTGAAGAAGAAGGACGGAACCTTCCGTTTGTGCATCGACTACAGAGAACTGAACACGGTCACCATCAAGAACAAGTATCCTCTTCCAAGGATAGACGATCTCTTAGATCAACTCAGAGGTGCAAAAGTTTTCTCAAAGATCGACCTGAGGTCAGGCTATCACCAGCTTCGGATCTGCGAGGAAGACATTCCGAAGACCGCCTTCCGTACCCGTTATGGTCACTACGAGTTTTTAGTGATGCCATTCGGGCTGACCAATGCACCTGCGATATTCATGGATCTAATGCATCGATGCTTCCATGAATATCTCGACAAATTCGTCATCGTTTTCATAGACGACATCCTGGTATACTCCGGAGATCAAGCGGACCATGAAGAACATCTCCGAACTGTGCTACAGATCCTAAGGCACAACCAACTCTACGCCAAGCTATCCAAGTGTGACCTATGGCTTAGAGAAGTGGCTTTCTTAGGCCACGTCATTAATCAAGACGGAGTATTACTGGACCCAAAGAAGATTGAGGCAGTCTCAGAATGGAAGCAACCCAAGAATGTAAAGGAAATTCGCAGCTTCCTAGGACTCGCCGGGTACTATAGAAGGTTCGTGAAAGGGTTTTCAAAGATTGCCCTTCCCATGACAAAGTTACTCCGAAAGACTCATAAGAAGTTAGTATGGGATGAGAAGTGTGAAGAGAGTTTCCAAGAACTCAAGAAACACCTCACTAGTGCGCCAGTGCTAACATTGCCCAACGGACACGACGATTATGTGGTCTACAGTGACGCCTCCAAGCAAGGGTTGGGATGCGTACTCATGCAGAATGGGAAGGTTATTGCCTACGCGTCTCGACATCTCAAAATCTATGAAGTAAATTATCCGACGCACGACCTCGAACTGGCAGCAGTAGTTTTTGCGTTGATTTTGCGACACTACTTGTACGGGGTTAAGTGTCAGATATACACGGACCACAAGAGTTTGAAGTATGTGTTCAGGCAGAAGGAGTTGAACATGAGACAGAGAAGATGGCTGGAATTATTGAAAGACTACGACATAGAGCTACTCTACCATCCGGGTAAGGCTAAAGTCGTAGCAGAAGCTCTCAGTCGAAAGACGCAACAAGAGGGCATTGTAGCTATGTTAACCGCCCAACCAAAGTTGCAGCAAGAACTCATCAGAGAGGGCATCGAAGTTTGGTTCGAAAGGCAACAAGGTTGTCTCAACACTCTAGAAATCCAATTTGATTTGCTGACAGAGATCAAAGAAAAGCATGTTGACGATATCATGCTGATCCGAATCAGTGGCGAAGTACAAGAAGGCAAAGCACCTGGGTTCGTCGTCCAAGATGACGGTTCCCTTCGGTATCAGAACCGGATTTGTGTGCCAACTGTGGATGAGCTTCAAAAGAGCATCCTAAAAGAAGCCCACTCATCTGCCTATTCAGTACATCCAGGAGCAAGTAAAATGTACAATGATGTACGCAAGAATTTCTGGTGGCCCAATCTAAAGCAAGATGTCGCAGAGTTCATATCTAAATGCTTGGTCTGCCAGAAAGTAAGGATCGAACATCGAAGACCTGGAGGAAAGTTGCAATCCCTTTCCGTCCCCGAATGGAAATGGGAAGACATTGCAATGGACTTTGTGACCGATCTACCAAAGACCCAAAAGCAAAAGGATTCTATCTGGGTTATTGTAGACCGACTCACTAAGTGTGCCCACTTCATCCCCATTCAAAAGAAGTGGAAGGCTCCAAAGCTAGCAACAGTTTTCGTCAAGGAAATAGTCCGCCTCCACGGGACCCCTAAGACGATCACCTCCAATCGAGACGGTCGCTTCATGGACTCTTTATGGAAAGGACTACATAAGGCCATGGGCACAGAACTGAAATTCAACACCGCATTTCATCCTCAAACTGATGGTCAATCAGAAAGGACCATCCAAACTCTCGAGGATATGCTACGAGCTTGCGTGCTAGACCGCACCACAAGTTGGGATGACAGCTTACACCTCATAGAATTCACTTACAACAATAGCTGGCATTATTCCATCAAGATGGCTCCCTTTGAAGCCTTGTACGGTCGAAAATGTCGTTCTCCCCTCTGTTGGGACGATAACGCCGACAAGATCCTCCTAGGCCCCGACCTAATAGAGCAAACTGCCTTCGAAGTCGCCCTCATCCGTCAAAGAATGTTGACTGCTCAGAGTCGACAGAAGTCGTATGCAGACCTAAAAAGACGAGACATCGAGTTTATCGTAGGAGATAAAGTTTTCGTCAAAGTATCTCCTTCAAAAGGCGTGTTCCGCTTCGGAAAGCGAGGCAAGCTTAACCCTCGCTATGTAGGACTCTTCGAAGTCCTAGAAAGAGTCGGCAACCTGGCCTATCGAGTTGCTTTACCACCTTCTGCTCACCCTGTGCACAATGTTTTCCATGTGTCACTCCTAAGGAAGTATGTGCCCGACGAATCTCACGTGATCAATTTCGACGATGTCGAGATCCAGTCGGATGGCACATACGAAGAGAGACCGATCAAGATTGTAGAGCACCGAATCAAGCAATTGCGCAACAAAGAAGTACCCTTAGTTGTGTGCTCTGGTCCAAGGATGGCAACGGAGGTACAACTTGGGAAACCTGGGAAACCGAGCAGGACATGCAGAGGCGTTTCCCAGAGTTAATGTCTTCTTGAACACCACTAGTGTGATCCTTTTAAGGGGGTACTAGACCCCATAGAATCCTTGCAAGTCTTAAACTGTAATTGCTTTTGTCTGTACGTCCTAGTACTGCCCTGTTTTCTCTAAGTTTCGAGGACGAAACTTAATTAAGGGGGTACTATTGTAATATCCGCAATATTCCAAGCCTTTATAATATAATATTTTCAATTATTTTCTCTAAATTAAAAAGAAGGATTTTTGATATCGAATTAATTTATCTATTATTCTCTTTCGAAAGAGGCTATCAATAAAGGTTGAAATAGATAAAAATGCAATAAAATAACTCGAGGGGTATCGATTAATAAGTGAGGTAAATTAATAAAAAGAGCATTAGATAAAAATAAGAAATTTATTTTATTTCATAAAATAGATTATACAAAGGCCTAGGAAATTAGTTTACAAGCCTTGCAAAAAGAATGCAAGAGCCGGGATTTGAACCCGAGATCTCTTGCACTCCAACCTCACACGCCCCTCACCAAATCCTGCTAGACCATTACAATTTCTTGTTCACTTAACCCAACCTTTTAATCTTATATCAAATAAGCTTCCTTCTTCCAATTTGAACATCAGACTAATGTCTGATTGATTTACGTTGATTTGAAAAGTGTCCAATGCATGCTTCCTCCACCACCATTGCCTTGCAAGACTCACCTTGGTGCATCACCCTTCCATCACCCTCAACTAACGCACTCTTGGCCAATGCAAGGACACCTCCTCTTCCTCCATTGGTGCAATCACCATGGCATGGATCAAGGATTCAACCAAACTTGCCTATAAAAGGCCTCCTATTCATCCATCTTCTCACACCTTCAAGCTCTCTTCTTCCTCCTCTAACAAACACTCTAAAGGCATTCAAAAATCAGCCACTCTTCCTAAGTGTTCATCCTTTCAAACACCATAAAAACACCACAATTTTCCCTCTTTCCTTCCCCTTGGAGCCGCCGGACCACCCTCGCCACGCCACTGCTGGACCGCCGGACCACCGCCGAGCCACCACCGCTGACGCCGCCGCCTGCCGAGCCGCCGGAGTCCCTGGTTGCGCCGCCACTGCCGCCGGTCCTCCTCCTCTGTTCTTCCTCTCCAGTATTCTGTAAAAACAGAATACAAAAGTATAATCCTCAATCTAAATTTTCTACTTATTTAAATTATGTTTTTATAAATTACTAGGGCCTTTTTATGATTTTTGAAAGTAGATAAATATAATTGGAATAAAAATATTATGGGAAAATCTTGTTAGTTATAAGACTAGAAACAAATTAGAATTACCATAGTAACTTAAGCAACAATAGAACAATTAATTGAATTAATTTATATGTAGCATGCTCTTTCATAAAATAAATAACCTTATAAATTAAATGGGACATAAAAAGTTGTAATTTATTATTAGCAAACTATACAAGAATATTTAACAAGGATGCTAGTAGATAAAAGTTATTTGCATGCCAATCATATTATAAATAGGTTTTATTAAGATAAATATAGCTTACAAAATTATAAAATTATATTGTCATATTTGATCATATAAGAATTTTAGAAATTGTTATGCATGCACTAAACTTTAGAACATATCATGTCATGAAATGGATCACAACAAATAGATTAGAGAATAAATCCTTACTGAATAAAAATATGGATTTAACATACTTTTAAGTGTAAGAAGTAATATAAAATAAGGAACTCTAGAAATATGTACATCCATGATTTTAGTATAACATATAATGTTGATCTAAGTCCTAGTATAAATAATGTGATTAGTGGAGAGACCTTATAAAAATATGTAGTAGTGTCCAAAGATTTGATGACATAGACTCTAGTTGCCCTTGATTTTATTATCATGTAAATATATTATTTTAAGTGGATTAGTACTAGAAAAACAATGGGAAAAATATTAAATAACCTCTAAGTATAGAGTTTAGTCACAAGACCAAGGTTGTGAATTAAATATGTTAGGTAGAATATTACAAATATTCTAAGATATTTATAGCATAAATGATTTGTTTGAAAAGGAAACCTTCTTATATAAGGTAGATATTAGTTTATAAATTAAAAATATTAAAATAATAGTTTATGATCATGAGGTGAGATATCAATAAGTGAGGAATATACCTTATACAAGACATGAGGATATTAAAGTATTTGATCAAGGATATTTTTATAAACATTATATTATAAAAAGATTCTAGGAATAATATAAATAAAGATAGTGTAATATATAGTAATATAATCAAGCAATTAGGAATTTCTATTTTTGGAAACTTCCAAGTGGAGGAACTATGAGTATGATATTTTAGGTAATAAGAATTATGAAAGTAAATACAATTCTTTTAAAAGAATTGATTTAATAATTATTTTAATAAATATTTTTCGAAATAAAAGGGATATTACCAAAACTAAAATAATAATAAAGGAATATTATTATTTTAGGAAAATGACTTTCTAAATTAATATTATAATAATTTAGAAACTTAAACCCTCTTATAAATAGTATAAGAGGTAATTCGAATTCTAGAAAGAAAATCGTGTTTTGAGCTTTTTCGTAAATTTCATATCATTAGGTCGGAATCCTCGCTCGTAGTAGGAACTCGCCTAATTTTCGTCAAAGCTCGTTGCTAAACTCGTTACGCTAAGGCAAGTGGAATTTCCCTTGTGCCCTTTTATATCCGTCTTTATGATATCTCTCGATGTTGGGAACTTCTATTATGCTTAATAAAAATGAACCTAGGAAATATCGATTGTTAGAAATAACGACCCTTGTTAGTATAGTAGATATTATATTCCTTGCTAGGATTATATTTGCTAGTGTGTGTACTCTTGATTGATTACAATCTCGTTCAGAGATTTGAATTGAATAAACTAGAAAGGGGTGCGAGTTAGTCGACACCTCTATATAATCTTACTAAGTCGTACGTCCATTCGACTTTCGGGATCATGATCTCCATCGGCTCCGATTGCAAGGAGGGATTGAGCGCACTCTAGCTAAGTGCAGGGGAATTGATGTTCTCCTTCAGGTGGTTCGGTTTATCCGTGTCCCACCACTCTCTCTTGTAAAAGTCATCAACAAGATTGAATATTTCATCACTAATCAAGATAAGTGGGTATGCACATTTAAGATACCAAAACCGGACCGGTCTCAAATGATCGTTCCGGCTCTCGGTCCGCCCAAAAGCGCGAGAGGTTTTCACTTGTATGAACTAATAAATGTTCCCAACATCCTATCGAAATCTTAGAGAAGTCTACAATCTAGTAGTACTTCTCTTGCTCATCGAGCTATCCCTTTTGGATATGCTATCGCTATCGTTCGTATCTTAGCTCCACATAATCAAGCCCATCGTAAACACAACCCTCTTTCCTCTCATTACACCGATAAGTTGAATTTACCAAATTACCCTCAGGAAGTTCTATTCCCGCTTGCTTAGTCTCCTAGACTAATTCTTCTTTCCGCATGTTTGCCTGACGTTCTATCGCCCCTCGCGAATTATGTCAGATTCAGGAAACCATAGCAAGGCGAAGTGAAGGGAAGTGAAGGAAGTCTAGATTGCTCAAGATGTACTTTTATTTCCATTTTGGTTTTAATATTACTTTATCTCCGAGACATGATGGATTTGTTATTTGTTTTCAAGTAGTCTTAAAGTTAAAGACAATGTAGGGTATTTTGTAATGAACTAAGTCTCCTTCGGGAGCATGCTTTCCTAATTATGTAATATGTTTCTATATCATTCTAAAAGCCTTGGGTGACTTTGGACGGTAAAGTCTGAGGTCACTGGCGGTAATACCCAATGTTGTAATATAGGGGTGTTACAATTGTGGTATCAGAGGAAAACGTTTTCGTTTTAAAACGAAGAAGTTTTAAAACCGAGAATTTTTGAAAAAACCGAGAACTTTTAAAACCTTAACCTTTACTTCCGCTATTTAGGACTTCAAATTTTAGAAGATTTCTTTCTTTACTCTTTTAAAGAAAACCTAGGAATAGTAATCTTCGAATTTCAAATTCCAAGCTAAGAAAAATGATTCCTGAAAATATTAGAAACCTTAAATAGCAAATACTTAGTTCTAGAACTAACTAATTTTTCTCAAATATCTTTTCTACCTTTTGAAAAACTTAAAATGGTATGAACTTTTCTTATCAATAATGTAAGTGTTCCTTCAGGAAACTTATCACTAGAATCTTATACTTTCACCTTAGAAGAACTTATATACGAGAAAAATTTGATTAGTAATCACAAAACTCACTTCATAAAGTCATTAGGTTAAAAGAAGAAAACCTTAGCGTCATAATAGGGCCAAGAAAATGAAAAGCATAAAGTGAAATTTTGATTTAGCAATTTTCAAGGTTTTGATTTCGTTCACTACATCTTCCTTTCATAGAAACTAAGGAGGTTCTCTAAATAACGCCTTTTCTTTTCTTTCTTCCTCAGAAAAACCATGGCTAGTCCGAACCACAACCACCTTGAGAATCACTTCAACGAAGCCAACTTCGGGATGCAAGCCCCGAACCCATACTTTCCCTACATTGACGAGGATGGTCACCTCGGGGTCAATATGGAGATTGACCAAATCGGTGAGCCATGGGAGGAGTCGGAAGAAGATCCTGAGGAAGATCCTAACCTGCCCATAGATCTATCAGATGATGAACTAGCACCCATCGAATTGCCCCCATCGCCCGTGTACGAGCCCGAGGATTACCCCTCGGAAGAGGAGGAGATGGCACCGGGGTATGAACCCGAAGATTACTCCGATGAGGAGAACGAGGAGTTGGTGCCCGAGCATGACTTTGAGCATGGAGAAGAGGACGAGTTTGATGACGAGGAGCTGGAGCTATTGTGGCAGGCACAAGCAGATTGGACGCTATGAATGAAGCGTCGGAAGAAGAAGATGAAGACGGGGTGGTAATCGACCCAGAAACACCACCTCCACCACCGCCGCTAGCGAGCCCCGAATGGGAATATGTTCCTCCGGCCCCGATGCCCCCTATGATCGAGGTCCCAAGGGTCATGCCGAGAATGGAAGTCGTCTCCCCACCACGGGCATACGAGCCTGAAGAGCCTATGCCACCGATGAGACACTTTTGGTGTCACGAGGACGAGGAGCTCTTACGACAACTCGAATCCATTAATGTTGATCACTCCGGGGAGAGACGCTATGGACCGCCCTCTCTATTTGAGCGGGAAAGGCAGGCACCTAGGGAGATATAGATGGAAGGATTCACCACTTGGATGGAGGGGGAATCTTCCAACCGCCAGGCTCGTCAACCCTTAGTCAACGCGCCCCCACCATCCGGCGTGGTCCCCACCAGAAGTTGGAGGATAAACCGTGGCCTGCTTGAGAGCCACCAAAGAGAATGGATTATGGAGACGGAAAGGGAGCGAGCGGAGAGGCTCCAACTTCGGATTTGCATCGCGGAGCTTCAGGCTCGTGAAAACCGTCGCCATCGTAGGATTGAGCAGGCCAACATCTTCCTTGGTAACGACATAGGGATCATAGACGAGACCCTCTTCGAGGAAGGATTCCTCGATACTTATGCCGACCGTATTTAGATTTCCTTAGGGTTGTATTTCTCTTTCCAAGAAGTGAGCATAGACCACTTCTTTCGACTTCATTTTGTCCTTAGTAAGTCAAAGCGGCTTAATTTCCTTTTCTAGTTGAAACGGCTTAAGTTATAAAAGCCTTGTACTCGCTACTATGAACTTATTAATAAAGTTCCTCTTTTAATTATTAACAATTGATCTATCTACTCTTTCTTCATACTACACCGAATTAACAAATGGAAACAAACCCAAAACCTTCAGATGGTCAACACGAGAGCCACTAATCGCAGTACCACTGAACCTAGAGACGGTAATGACGATGTCGAGTCCGAAACTAGAAGAGAGCCAGGAGTGAATCCACCTCATGCACCAGTAGCGCCGATTGCATTCAACACAGAAACTGTGAATGCGCTACGCACTCTCGTACAACAATTGATACGAGAGGAGATTCCTGTTGGGGTTCCTAAACCCATGGACCCGAAGCCCCAAACGTTGTGCTAGATGAAGGGCTGGAAGAAGTAGGACAAACGGCAGAGGTGATTCCCGTGAAACAGAATCTGGTTAGCTTCACTGAGGGAATCAGGGCTTTCAACGCCATGAAGCGTGATTCGTACGACGGAACTGGGGATCCGTCAGGAGTGCAGTACTGGTTATCTCATATGGAGCGACTCTTACACAACATACCATGCTCGGAAACGGATAAGGTGCACATGGCTGCACTTAAATTGAAAAATGAAGCAGGCGAGTGGTGGGAGAGCTCTCGTCTAGCCGGCTACCCAAACTTAAGCTGGGCAATGTTCAAAAGCAAGATGATGCGCAGATTCTTCACAGAATCAATGTGAGATGAGAAGCTGGACGAATTCCACTCCCCAAAGCTGCATGGGTTTAATGTGCTAGAAAGAGCTAAGAAGTTTAACCACCTGTTACAGTATGCTGATGAGGAGATCACCACAGAGAAGCAGAAGATCAAACACTTTCATCGATGGATGAGTGATCACATTAAACCTTGGATGGCAAACCGCTCCTTCACAACCCTGGAAGAATATGTGGATCATGCGCATAAAATGGAGTCGACTCTGAAGGTTCCCGAACGCAAGAAGTTCGGTGGAGGAAAGCCTCACCACTCTAGTCATAGTGGGTTTAAGAGGCCAGCATCGCCGCAAGGATCTCTGTGGTCAAAGAAAAGCAAGCACCGACTTGGCTTGCAAACTCGAAGTCACTGACTTCCTTGGAACCATCAAAACACAACTTTTCAACAATAGTTTCTTGCAAGTTATCCTTTGTTAGTGACTTCTTCATAAGAACTTGATGTCGCTGACTCTCCATGCAACTTCTGTGTCACTGACCTTTGGAACCATAAAAACTCTAAATCTTCTAACAAATTCCCCCTTTTTGATGGTGACAAACAACCTATCCTGATAAGATCTTTGAGCATATAGAAAACAACATAGCATAAAGAGCAAACGAAAAAATCATAAAAAGTCCCCCCCTAAGCTTAATATCCACATGGTTTCAGTTTTTAGATCCCTCCCTTTAAATCTATTCCCCTGTTTATTTCCCCCTTTTGGCATCATCAAAAAGATTGCTAAACAAGAAAAGAAATCAGAGGCAAAATATAGAAACTTAAAACTTAATATCAAAACAGTCATAGATAGTCATCCACCAAAGCAAGAAATAATGTACGATGCAAAAAAAAAACAATCCAGAAATGCAGTACAACCATATCGAACTAAAGAGAAATCTTTTAACCTGGAGAGATAATGTGGTAAGGGTAGAAGCGAGGGATAGAGAGAGTCATGGACATGCAGTCGTCAGTGACTCAGAACTGAGACAAGCAAGCCACTCCTCAAACTCCATAAATTTTAACATTAGGATAAGAATGAGTACCTTCTTGATAAAGAACTATAGGTTGCTTAGAAGGTGTGACCTCTTCCAGAACTTTGTCATTGACATCACCGGAGTCATCTTTGTTAGTGACTTTTGCAAGTCACCGACTTCTTCTTTTTCCTTGGTTACTCTTTGGTCGCCTTCTTCTTTTTCGTCTCCTTCCAGTTCTAGAGCCCTTGTTTCCTTCTTCTTAGATTTTTCAACTCCTTTGCCTCCAAATTTTTAGTTTTAACCAACTCCTTCTCCAACTCCTCCTTAGCACTCCCCTCGTCCCTTTTTTGGTGTGTCACTTGATTCCGGAAACACTTACCGTTTGCGCCGTTTGGCGCAGCGTTCCAGTTTCAAGTGACACGGTTAGGGTTTCTTGGTTTGTGTTTAGGTTCATGAAGCTTTTGGATGAGGAAGGAGGTAGGGTAATAAAGGAACTTGTTTTCTCTTGATTGGAAAGTATCACTTCAATCAAATGATGTTATGCTCAAAAAAATTCCTTTCCAAAAGCAAACTGATCTTCTTAATATTCTGATGTGATTCACACGCCAATTTTCACAGTCGCTGACCCTGCTCATGTCGACGACCATCAAACCTTAGTGTCTTGTTCAGCGCTAACGGCGTCGTGTCGGTCTCCCTAGCCTTAGCCTGTTGCCTTTCGGTCTCATCCTGCAAAGCCTCACTAAGGGACATAGGTAAGATGGTTACGCGCTTACCATGGTAGCTGAACATGTAAGTGTTAAACCGGCCATCGTGAACCACGTGACGATCAAACTGCCATGGACGGCCAAGAAGAAGATGTGTGGCGTCCATGTCAATGACATCAAAAAGAATAGAGTCGGAGTACAAAGCAATAGAGAAGGAGAGTTGGACCTGTTTTGTAATCCAATAGTCACCTTCATTGGAGATCCAAGCGAGCTTTTAAGGCGTCGGGTGCTTCGATGTTGGCAACTTGAAGTGGTCGACAACTTTCCTTGACAAGAAGTTGTTGCAACTACCCGAATCTACTATGACACTCAAGGAGATGTTTTGGACCAAGCATCGGGTGTAAAAGATTTGCTCCCTTTGATTGGTCTTCAAGGCCTACTTAATGCTCAACGCTCGCCACATCATGAGCAATAATTTGGAGGCATCGTCAGCGATGTTCGAGGGTGCACAAATGGCACCATAGACGCTCTCATACCCCAACAATTGAGCCAAAAGGAGAACCCGTTTCATGTTGGGATAATCCCGTTTAAGGTGGCCACACCCACCATATTGATAGCACTCGATGTCTCGAGTCCTAGTTTGTGCGGTAGGGGTTGTCCTCTCACGGTTTTGCCCACTCGAAGTGGTCTTGTACGTAGTCTGTCACGGGGTACCTACTTTTCCTTTAGACATAGAAGGAGAAGAAGAAGGTTTAGTACTTAAACCGGATGGACTAGGGTTTGAAGCATAACTTTGGAACGAGGTGGACTTCGGCCTCTTGAATTGCGTGTAAAGTTTCATGGCCGTGTGAATGAGCTTTCCAAGGTCCTTAATGAGCAAGATGACAAGCCTATATCGGATCCATTGATGGATTCCCTCTAGAAAGCGTGACCGCAAAGCCCCCGGTGAAGCGCTTATGTCGGCATTGAAGAATAAATCCTCCAAGTAAGCAAAAAACTCTTATGGGGTTATGGACCCTTGGCTAGCGTCTTAGATCATTATATGGACCTTCTCCTTGTAGTCTGTGGGGATGCATTTCCGCTTCATTATAAACACCAATTGGTGCCACTCCGTAATGGCGGTCTTGCCCTTTTGGACCCGGTCGACTTCAAACCGATTTCACCACATACGTGCGGCCCCATGGAAATGAAGGGTAACCACCTCCACTTTTACATCTCCTCACAGTGGAAATGCTTGAGGACATGCTCCATTCCCTGCAACCAAGAAATAAATTCATCAGGATTGTAGTTTCCATAAAATGGTTCAAATTTTACCTTAACGTCTCGGCGTGATACATGCGCCGGACGTTCATCATTGGTGCACCTATTGTCACGGGGTGGCGGTGTGTGGTTGCGGCGCCGGTCTCGATTCTCTCGGTGTCCACCATCGCGCCAAGGGAGCACTCAATCCTCTCGGTCTAGGTTTCGGTCGCACCGCTCCCAATCGCGCCAAGGCCGGTCGCAGTTGTCACGACGCTCAAGTCGATCATACTCCGCGCGGTTCTCGGGGTTTTTGGGTGGCGTGATCCAATCCCGGTCCCTATCTAGTCACTCCTCCGAGTCATGGACCGGAGGGTGCTCAAAATCATCCTCAGATTCCTCATCGTACTACGTAATGGAGCCCTCAGAATCATGGGCTAGTTGGACATTGATGGCTCGATAGTCATTAACTTCGAAGTCATATCGGCCCTTGTTTTTCTTGTTAGGCGTGGGGGTCTTGGCTTTCTTTTTCTTTTTGGCTTGTTGACGTCGCCACTCCGCCAAGTCATATCCCTCGTCGAAATGGACGTCATTGACCTCTTGTACGCCATCATCTTGGTTGGCCAGCCTACTCTCTTTCATGGATTCCAAGCGTTGGACACCATGTAGTGAAGAAGGCTCAACTGTAGGATCGTTAGTACTTAAACGAGTCGGCGACTCCTGCGAAGTCGTCGACTTTGAGTATCAGTCGAAGTCACCGATTTTGGTAAAGTCATTGACCTTGAAATAAGCAGCGGAATAATTAATTAAACATGAAAGTTATTACCAAACTGTAAATAACAAGCGATGTATAGTGGAAACTCTTCGTAAACCAACTAGTTTACTTAGAAAAAAACCACTCCCTTCCAAGTTTATCAAAAAGGTTGCACACATACTGAATGTAGTAAAAGTCATCGACAAGTCAAATGCATGGGGTTTCCTAAACATGATGTCTATCAAGAATGCTAAGAATTATACCATAAAAGCATGACTTCAAAACATATGCAAAGCAATCACTTCTAGCCAATCATCGAGGGAATTCATGTAGGGAAATAGATCATTGAAGAGAGATCATACCTAGTTCCATGCAGAGTTGTTCAAAGGGTTCACGATCTAAGGCCTTTGTAAAGATGTCTTCTCTTTGATCACTTGCTCTACAAAATTCCATAGTGACCATGCGTTTTTCTACACAATATCGAAGAAAGTGGTGCCTTATCTCGATATGTTTTGTCTTTGAATGTTGCACCGGATTCTTTGATATGTTGATTCCACTAGTGTTGTCACATAGTATGGGCACTGACCCACACTTTACACCATATTCATTGACTTGTTGCTTGATCCATAAGAGTTGAGAGCAACACGCCGCAACCGCACTGTACTCTGCTTCCGCTGTTGATAGAGCTACAGAATTTTGCTTTCTAGATCCCCATGATACAAGACAAGGCCCACAAAATTGAACCATCCCTGTAGTGCTTTTTCTATCAACACGATTTTCGGCAAAATCTGCATCTGTGTAGCCGACAAGTTCAAAATCAAATCCTCTTGGATACGACAAACATAGATTGTCAGTCCCCTTAAGATATCGAATGATTCTCTTAACAGCTTTCAAGTGGTACTCTCTCGGATCAGCTTGAAATCTATCACATAGGCATACTCCAAACACAATATCAGGTCTACTCGTAGTAAGATAGAGCAATGATCCAATCATATCCCTGTACATAGTAGCATTGACTTCTGGATCCTTGTCATCTTTTCCAAGTGAGGTAGTCGGCGACATGGGAGTGTGAAAAGGTCTAGAATTCTCAAGACCAAACTTCTTAACACATTTTCTAAGATACTTTTTTTGATGAACTCGTGTCCCATCCTCACTTTGAACAACTTGAAGTCCTAAAAAGAACTTGAACTCAACGACAATGCTCATTTCAAACTCACTAGACATGAGGTCAGCGAACTTCTTCACCAGCTTATCATCTGTTGAACCAAAGATGATGTCATCCACATAGACCTGAACAACCAACGTATGGCCTCCTTCCTTTAATAAGAACAAAGTCTTGTCTACTTCTCCTCGAACATAACCATGTTGAATAAAAAACTAAGACAAACGATCATACCAAGCACGCGGTGCTTGCTTCAATCCATAAACAACTTTGTCCAGTTTGTAGACATGATCCGGATGGGCGACATCTTCAAAACCCGGAGTTTGTTTAACATACACTTCCTCCTTCAGATATCCATTCAAGAATGCAGTCTTAACATCCATTTGTTGTAGTTTGAACCCATGATGAGAAGAATAGGCAATGAGTAACCGTATAGCCTTAAGACGAGCTACAGGAGCAAACGTCTCATCATAGTCAATGCCCTCCTGCTGATTATACCCTTAACTACCAACCTTACTTTATTTCTGACCACATTTCCTTCATCATCCAGCTTATTCCTGAACACCCAACGTGTTCCAATCACAGTTCTTCCCTTTTGCCTTGGGACCAAATGCCAAACTTTATTTCTTTCAAACTGATGTAACTCTTCTTGCATGGCACTGGCCCAGTCCAAATCTTTCAACGCTTGTTCAACATTCTTGGGCTCCAACATAGAAATGAAAGCATTGAAAGCAAAGAAGTTGTTTAGAGAAGATCTGGTTTGCACACCCTTTGAGAACTCAGTGAGGATGTTAGTGACAGGATGAGCACTTTTATGTTGGTAATTCCTGATATGCAAATCTGTCAAGTCGCCGAATTGAGTCTGTGGTGCTCTTTTTGAGTCTTCATCAGAAACTTCCGGACTTGAACTTTTCTCAGGCGTTTTCTCATTTTCTGACTCATTGTCAATTGTTCTTTGATCATGATCACTTCCCCTTGTTTTGTCTGAGTCGGCGACACCAGCGTTGTCACTGACATGATCACTTCCTCTTGTTCTGTCTGAGTCGGCGACACCAGCATTGCCACTGACTACTGTCTCCTTTTCTGATGCAGCAACTGGAAGTGGATAATCTTGAAATGGATAATATCCTTGATCACCATCATCATGATCCTCAATCATCGAGCCTCCCATCGTGTTCTCATCAAACACGACATGAACACTTTCTTCAATCTTCCTCGTCCTTTTGTTGAATACTTTGTAGGCTTTACTATGAGGGGAGTAACCTACAAAAGTGCCAACATCACTCCTTGGATCAAATTTTCTCAGACTCTCATTTCCAATATTATGAACATAGCATTTGCACCCAAAAGTGCGTAAGTGGGCGACACTGGGCTTGACTCCTCTAAGTAGCTCATAAGGAGTTTTTCCAAGAAGTGGACGAAGCATGGCTCGATTCATCACATAGCAAGATGCATTAATGGCTTCACCCCAAAAATTTCTTGGAAGACCACTTGAGATAAGCATGGTCCGCGACATGGTCTCCAAGGCTCGATTCTTCCTCTCAACCACGCCATTTTGTTGAGGAGTTCTTGGCGCTGAGAAGTTGTGACTTATGCCATTTTTCTTGCAGAAAATCAAAAACTCAGAGTTGTCGAATTATGTTCCATGATCTGACAGACACAAGAGCAACTCCAAGCTTTTTCTCAACAACCTTCACCCATGCTTCAAATTCTTCAAAGACCTAATCTTTAGAAGATAGAAAAATTGTCCAAGTATACCGTGAAAAGTCATCAACAATGACAAAAATATAGCTATTTCCTCAACGACTTTGGATTCTCATGGGACCACATAAATCTATATGAATCAACTCTAAGGGTTTAGTGGTACTTACCTCCTTCTTGGATTTGAAGGATGACTTCACTTGCTTACCTCTCACACAAGTCTCACAAACTTCATGCTTGTTCGGATCAATCTTGTGTAGTCCTCTAACCAGCTCTGGCTTATGAAGTTTGTCAAGGAGTTGAAAGCTCGCATGACCAAATCTCTTATGCTAGAGGTCGGCGACATCTGTAACTATTCTAAGACACAGTTTTTCTGCAGGCTCAAAACAAGGGTCCACCTTGTACAGATTGTTTTCACATACCCCTTTCAGAAGAGTTTTGCCTAAATTAATTTCTTGTACCTGACAACCATTATTATCAAAAACAACTTCATAATTTCCATTAGCACAGATTTGGGAAACACTTAGAAGCTTAAAACTGAGATTATCAACTAGATTCACATTGTCTATAGTTAGCTTATCCGAAAAACTTACCGTACCTATACCGGAAATACCACCTTTACTATTGTTGCTGAAGGTAATCTTACCTCCCTTGTATTCTTGAAGTGAGATGAAATCCCTGGGATTTCCCGACATATGAGTTGAGCACGCACTATCAATGAACCAGGGCTCCTGGTCACCCACTTCAAGTTGCATTGAAACAATTAGTTCTTACGAACCCAGAGTTGTTTTACTCCTCTAGATTTGGCAACATAGTAACTTCTAAAATAAATTTTGTCACAATTACCATACACAGATCCTGGATGACATTCAGTGACATTGGATCTGTCATAATTATCATTCAGAGTCTGTGACCTTGCATGTTCATCATCTCTTTATTTTTTGTGACAATCATGTAGATAGTGACGATGATTGCCACAGTACCAACATGTCCTGTGAGACTTTAGGGCCACGTATTCGCTATAACCTGGATAGATGGGTTTGTTGTTGATGCGAGATTGAAAATCAATTTGTGACGGAGTCGAGTTCTGAAGTTGTTTTTGCCATATGTTGTGCACCTTTTGATCAGGATACCATTGTTGCTTCCCTTTGTCAGGCTTAGCCACCACATGTGTAGAACAACTTGCATTGTCACAACACATAGGGGTTTTACCTTTAGACACAAGGGGAGCAGCTGTTGAAAGGGTTTCTTGACAACAAATAAATTTATAATCAAGACCCCGCTGAGTACAGGGAGGTCAGGTTCGTCCACGGGAGATAGTCAGTATCAAGTTTTGTTACTTCTTACACAAGCAATCAATTAAATCTAGGAATTTAAGCAAGAGAAAGGAGAATTCTAAGGTAAAGGTATCACCACAACAATAATCATGCAATGCCAACGCTATGAAACATAAAGATCATGCTTTTATCACATAAAGGAGTCAACTTTCGTTAACTAGAGCAAGTAAATCAATCAACTTTTGCTAAATTAATAAACTTACTATCTAATCTCTTCTACTTCAACTAGGATTGATTCGCTTTCGCTTCAAAACCCTAAATTGACTTTTCTAATTCAAAGTTTCCGCTTGCGCTTCAACTATGAATGAGAAATTCCTACCCACTTTCTTTTCAAGGAGTTAAGAACAAGAGAGAAGATTCATGCAATAAAAAAAGAATCAAAACATGATCATAAACAAGCATGCACAACCATTGTTGGGTTTAACCCCAACCTTAGAGAGGAAGACTACTCACAAAGCATAATTGAAAACATCTAAATTAAATTAAATAAAAAACTTACAACTTTAATCCAAACAAACTTAGTTCTTCTCCACAAACCCTACTTGTCTCTTCCCTCTCACCCCTCTCTTCTCTCCTCCTCCCTTACTTGCCCTCCAAGGCAATTGATTGTGTTTCCCCCCAAAATTAAAGGGTAGACAAGAGTATTTATAGAGAAACTATCCTATCTTAAATCTATCTATAAGGAAATAATATCTTCTAATAAAATATATTCCTTCTATCTATCTAATAACATAAAAGGAAATAGGATAAAAGCCCATTAAACACGCCGACTCGGTCTTCTGCTACGTCTCGGGGTGGCTCGGTGCCGACCCAAAGTAGGTCGTCACCGACCATGTTCAGCACTAAAAGCATCCTTGAGTAAAACTTGCTTAGAGGATTCGTTACAACTCCGTTTGACTCGATTCTTTTTCCTATGTTCTTGTAATGAAATTCTCTATCTCTTTCCAAGCTCAAACTTGATCTTCAATGACTTTATGATCTTCGTTCCTTGAGCTTTATCTTCATCTTCTCTTCCTTCTTGAGTGCTATCTTCATCGGTTTTGCTCCTTTCCTCAAAAGTGCTCCAAATTGCTTCTAGAAACCTACAAAACACCACCAAAGCTTATGTAGACTCCATATCTCATGAAAATACGAAAACCTACACAAATGACTCAAAACAAAACACAAAACTAAATAAAAAGACTCAAAGACACTAAAAACACACCCTAAAAAGATGACTAAAAAGGCGGACATCAAAATACCCCATACTTAGACTTGCTTGTCCTCAAGCAATCAACAAGACAAGAACCAAAACCATCAACACATATATCAAGTCCATGCCCTTATCAAAAAGTAACATCAAAGCTCAAGTAGAAATAAACAAGTGAATCTAACGTCATCACACATATATGCAACCTCAAGCAAAAGCAACTAAAAATCCAACCTCACAAGGGTAATGTGTTTCTCTCAACTCTCATGTGTTTAGGCTTATAATAACAACTCTCAACTCAATCCAATATGCAAAAATCAACATAGTCATTGTTACTTATATCACCAAACTCTCCACCCGAAATGTCAAAACATATAAAAATCATCAAGAGAACTTAGGCTCAATGAAAAACTTCATAGAAGCTTCCATTCGGCCGGGTTGTAATGGGGCTTGGTAATAACAATAAGGCATGGAAAATTTTTGGCTATGTGGTGCTAATAATATACGGGAATCAAAGACTCCTAAAAACTCACATTTACCAAAACTCTCATAAAAGATAACCAAACTCACTCAAACTTTAAAGAACAAAAACTCTCATTAACCCTTTTATCCCAACTTAATCTTGCTCATAAACAACAAGGCAATTTGGCTCATGCACACTTTCACTATTCAGCTCTTTTTCTTTCTTCCTCCCTTTCTCATTTTTATTTTTTTCCTAGGAAGGTCGGTACCAATCTTTTTTTTCTTTTTCTCTTTCTCTTCTTTCCACTACTTTTGTAAGTGCATTCAGGGAACCAAAACTCCTTTTACATAACAAACTGCAAGATATTACTTCATCCAACCCATATTACCCCACACTTGAACCAAACAACTCACTCAACAAAACCAACTCCAACCAACACTAAGTCAAAATCCCCGGATAGGGTCAAGCTTATCTTGGCTAGGGAATAATTTTGCGGAGCTAAAAATAAAAGGCTTTAAGGCTCAACTTGTCTTCAAAAAGAGGATAATGCAAGGTAGGATAAGGATTAATAGGGCTTATGAAAAAGTTCTCAATCATTTGATTTCACATGAATTGAACTAATATCTTATATAGGTCTCAAGAAATAGATAACCATATCAATGACAAGAGATAATATGCATAAGGAGAGTAAATCACACAAGAAAAAGAAGAGGGATTTTTGATGTTCTCCCTATAAGGCCAAAAATATCTCACAAGGTAGCAATTTTTGTTGGATTCAAGTCACTTCTACCTAAGATCATATGTGCTCAATTTCATCACATGCTAAATATCCACATAAAAACAATTTTCAACATGATTCAGGCAAATCTATCCAAGCTTGCTAAAGGAATTACATGATCAAGCAAGTTAAAGCATATCATAGGACATCTAAGTGGAATATTATCAATCCTAAAAACACAAACAAAGACACAAACACAAAAACTAAGACAAAACTGAGTTTCCTTTTCCCATACCCCATACTTAAACCAAACAGTGTCCTCACTGTTTAAAACATAGAAAGATAAAGAGAATAAGGAAAAAGATACTCACAAAGACAAAATGAAACTATTTGGAACCATTGATCACGGAGGAGTTTTGAATTTTCTCGGTTCTGTAGAGGTCGGCACCGTGCTGATTTTGCTAGTGTCCGCCCTCTGGTGGGTCATCTCCGACCCCATGTGGGTCGTCTCCAACCTCCTGTGGGTCGTCCTTGACCCCCCTGGGTTTTGTTCCCTTGCGTTCCTTGCTTGCTATTGTACCGATTCGTCATGATTTTCTTCTTCTTAGCACTTCTTAACTTTGTACCTGAGTCACTTTAGGAAAACTTCTATCCTACTACACTAATCTAATCTTAAAACAAGTCAAAAGAAAGCTAGCAAAAAGATCTAGGGGAGCAAAAACTAAAACTAAAACAAAAAGCGGGTTGCCTCCCGTAAGCACTATTTTTAACGTCGTTAGCCCGACGAACTTACCTTGGCTGATCAAGGCGGTTTCCATCCAAATATGTTGGGATCAAAAGGAACCCCATACTTAGCCGAAACAACATTCTCCAAGATATTCGGCTCCTTCACAAGACTAACAGTAGGATATAATATAGAATAAGAAATGGAGAAGGGATCGTGACCAGAATTGATTATATAAGAACAAGAAAACTCACCAGGATCGAGCAGAAAGGAGCTCGTTATCGAGGCTACATGGATCATTAACGACCATGCTGGATCTGGAAGTAGCTCCATGTCGTGCCTGTCTAGTCTGGTAACAAATATGTGATCGTCTTTCTTCATTGGGAAAAGGGTCGTTACCAACCATGGGGGGTCGGTAGGCTCCGTGATATGCACGTCCTCCTTGAAGTCACTCGTTTCTGTACTCAGAGAGGGGTCCGTACCGACCCATGGTGGGTCGGTCACGACCTGGGTAGGGTCGGTGACAACCTCCTCTCTAATGGGGAGAGGGTCGGTGACGACCTTGGAATGGTCGGTGACAACCTCTGATGGGTCGGTGACGACCTCTTCTGAGCTAATCCGGTCCTCTTTGTCTGTTGCTTTCTTGTTTATTTCTCGATCCGGTAACTTCTTTCCGCATCTTAGATGGACCGCATCAATCTGTCCTCTCGGATTCTCCTCGGGATGGCCCAGTAATCGCCCTTGAGGTCGTGGGATTTGAGCTGCTAAATCACCAAGTTGAGAATTCACATTCTTCCTCCAAGCTTCAAAGTCACCTAGTTGATTTTGCACTCCTTTAAGATCGGTTCGGACTCCATTCATATCGGTTCGAATGCCATTCATTCCTTCAAGGAGTCCTTGTGCCCATGTTGGTGGCTCTTGAAAACTGGGAGGCCTATAGGGAGGGACCCTCTGTTCTGGCTGAGGAGGTTGGCTCCCTTGGTTGTATGCATAATCGCCCCAGGTGGGCTGATTGTAATTCCTCCTTGCATAAAAATTATCACTTTGGTTTCCATATGGACCCCGCATGTAATTAGCTTTTTCATATGCCTCAGCAGCTATGGGTTTTCACCCAACCCTAGAATCTAAGAAAACTACTCACTCATTGAAAAGGAAGAAGAAGACATGATCATAAAAATAAAGAGGTCTTACAAAATTTCTCTAACTTGTCTTCCAAGTCTTCCTCTTAATCTCCAAATAACCTCCAAAACAAAGCTAGCAAAAGATCTCCTTAACTAGAAGGTCTAGCCCCCTTTTTATAGAGAAAAAGGAGCCCTAATTATACTAGGAAACAAGATAAAACTACTTCCTAAAATAAAAGATAGAATATATCCATAAAGATCTCGGAATAAGGCAAGAGTCGGCACCCCGATCGACCCACATAGGGTCGTGCTCGACCCCCCTGGGGTCGGTCCTGAGGCTTGTCTTTTGGGATGGGTCGATCTTGGCATGTGTAAGCTCGTGCACGACCTTGTTGGGTCGTTCTTGGATTGCCTTGGCTCGTGCACGAGCTCATTTGGCTTGATTCTACTCTTTTTCCGGCCTCCTTCCTTAACTTCTCTTCATAGCTCGTCCACCTCTTCGTATGGTACTCCAAATTCTTCGGTTACGCTCCAAAATACCTACAAAAGACACAAAATACGCGTAGTTTCCGAATCTCAAGGAAATACGAAAACTAAAGCAAAACGACTCAAAAGCATAAAACTCTAATGCGAAAACCAACTTAATCTAATCTATCTAGACACTAAAAACCTACTTAAAAAGCGGATATCAAAATACCCCATACTTAAACTTGCTTGTCCTCAAGCAATAATCATGCAAAATCAAGACCAATAACACAATCTTCAAGCATAGCCTTTGTCAAAACATTTTAAGTACAAGTGAAGAAGTAGACAAGTAATTTTAACGTCATCACATATGTATGAGTCTCAAGCATAGGCAATCACAATCCAAGCTCACAAGGGATTTTAATGTGTTTCACTCATCTCTCATGTGTTTAGGCTATTAATATTAACTCTCAACTCAATCTTTATGCAACATCAACTTTATCATTGAGACTTATATCACCAATCTCTCTACCTAGAGAAGTCAAAACACATCAATCATCATAAGAACTTAGGCTCAATGAAATCTTCATAGAAGACTCCATTCGGCCGGGTTGTAATGGGGCTTGGTAATGACATTAAGGCGTGGAAAATATTTGGCCATGTGGTGCTAATAATATCCGGGAATCAAAGACTCCTAAAAACTCACACATTGCCAAAAACTCTCATAAAAGAACATATACCAAAACTCTCTCATCATTATGCTCAAACTCTTATTTCTTTCAACCCTTTTAAATCCCAACTTAATCTTGCTTTTAATTACTAAGGAAATTTGGCTCATGCACACTTTCACTTTTAACACTTTGCTTTTGACTCCTAAAAATTCTTTTCTCTCTTTTTTTTCTTTTTTTTCAACTCTTTTGTAAGTGCATTCAGGTAACCAAACTCCTTTTACATGACAACTTGCAAGATTTTTTTTATTTTTCCCAACCCATAATTACCCCACACTTGAGCCAAGCAATCTCTCTCAACAAAATTATCACAACCAATACTAAGTCCTAATCCCCGGATAGGGTCAAGCTTATCTTGGCTAGGGAATAATTTTGTGGATCTAAAATAAAAGGCTTAAGGCTCAACTTGGCTTCAAAAAGAGGATAATGTAAAGGTAGGTAAAAGAGAGGATAAAAATGGCTTATGAAAAATAAGTTCTTAATCATAATTAACATGCATGAACGATCTCATAGCGGCTTCAAGAAATAGATAACCATATCAATGACAAGAGATTAATGCACAAAGAGAGCAAATCACACATATAAAGAAGAGTGATTTTTTATGTTCTCCCTACAAGGCCAAAATTCCTCACTAGGTAAAATTTTTGTTGGATTGCAACTACTTCAACTCTAGACACATATGCTCAATTTTATTACAAGTCAATTTTCACAATTAAAAGCAATTTCTCAAGACTTAGGCTATACTATCCAAATATGCCAAAGGAATTATATGATAAGCATGAAAATTAATTCACATCATAGGACATCTAAGATGGAGCATTCTTCTATCCTAAAACAAAAAAAAGCAAATATTTTTGGATTTTTCGATATTTTTCAATTTTTTTTATTTTTATTTTTTATTTTTTTTAAGACAAACTAATAATCAAGAAATCAAGCAAAGACTCAATTATATACAACTAGTTTCTTCTTCCCCTACCCCATACTTAAATCATGACATGTCCTCATGCATAAAAATATATGACAAAGTAAAGAGATAGGAAGAAGAAACTCACAACTTAATATTGAAGCTGGAAGGGTGGTGGAGCTCATCACTGTGGAGGTCGGCGACGAGAGCGGAATGGTGGATGCTCCGGTGGAATATACGCCTCTTGACCCGGGTAGTTCCCGTAGTCCCAATGCATGTAGCCCTCCGTATGAGCCCAACGGTAATCATCCACTTCTTGTTGGGCCTCATAGAAAGACTGAAACTGCTGGAACTCTTGATAACGCTGATCCATTACGCCCCGGGTTTCCCTTAAGTCCTCCCTGATAGATGCTTGCCCACGCATCACGACCTCATGTTGTTGTCGGTGATCAACCCTCATCACCGCCATATCCCGAGCTAAATAGTTCATATCATACACCGGAGCCTCATCTTGATTGGCTCCTCATCCCCGGGACCGGTATTAGCATTAGAGGAGGTCCCGAACTCATAAGCCGCCCCAAAGGTAGGATGCATGGGTGGCAAGGGGACGTGGTAGGGGCGTGGAAGGTCGTGCGCGACCCCATAGGGGTCGTGCACGGAGTGGCGGGCAGGCTCGTAGAAGGTTGGTGGGTCGTGCACGACCCCCTAGGGTCATGCACGGACTGGCGTGCCGGTTGGAACGACCCAGATGGGTCGTGCCCCACCCCTGTGGGGTCGTGCCTGAGGGTAGGAGGAGGGGGTAAAGCTAGAATTTCATACCCGGGCTCTGGACTCGGATAGAGGCGGAGGCGTCTTCTTAAGGACTCTTCTTGTTCAGGGCGTTTCTTCAAACGGTAACGGTCACGGGACCACACCTCAAACCAATTGGGCAAATGAAGCAAATCCACCCTCTCTTTCGTGATGACAACTTGATTAGCATGGAAGACGGAGAAATATGTGTTGGGATCATCGAGGTGCCTCGATATTAGCTTTGCATTAATGAGAAATGAAATGTCTACAAATATCGGCTTCTCTCCCGAATAAGCTTTCATATTGACGTTAAGGTTGTGGGCGAGCCGAGCAATCATCCCTCCAAAGTAGACTGAATCCGAATTGGCCTTAAAATCATTCACACTTCTCATCCACTCAAAACCAATGTTGAGAGGCTCGGGGGAAGAGAATAACATTGTCCTCAGCATGAAGACCTCCCTCTTGTTTGGCCTAGATAACTCGGTCCTTGGGTAGACCGTGCTCCCTAAGATGCGAAGAATAATCCGAAAGAGCGGGTTGGCTATATCCTTGCAAGGCAAATTGTGGAAAGAGCTTTCCTGTTTTCCGGATAGATAACTCCATGTCAATAGGGGTTCGGGCTCACGCTTGGCATCGTAAATCGGGTTAGGGAACCCGAATGCATCATTAAGCTCTTGCAAGGTGAGCTTGAACCATTTGTTCCCGAGCTGAAATTGGATCTTACCACCAGTGTGAGGGCTCTTGATAGAGGTAGTAAAGGTGGACAAAAACTCACAAATGAGTATGGGATAATGGTGATTTTTCCATTGAAGCAAATTCTCGCCCCTATATAGGTGAAAGCCTCCATCAAGTCATCGTGGATGTGCAACCGTTGCCCATCCTCTTTGCAATACCATCGTGTTCGATGCTTGAGCTCAAGGCACACATTGAACGTCTTTTGGAATGTGGAGGCCATGTTGTATTGGTCTAGCTCGGACTTATCACTTTTCTTTGACTTCTTGGCGGGTCGAGAAGTGGAGGCCATGGTACCTACATTCATCAAACACCAACTCCACATAATACACCCCATACTTATTCAAAGGTAAGTATTGCAAGGTTATCAATTAAGCGTGGCACAACGAAGGCGAGACATGATATATAAAGAGACGAAAGCATGGATCAATTCTCAACCTAGCATGCAATACTTAGCAAAAACCACCCAATTTTACACAACAAGAGTGCTTGCACGACCCTTAGGGGGTCGTGCACGACCCCTTTGGGGGTCGGTCCTGGGTGTTGGTTTTTCTGATAGGGTCGTGCACGACCCTAAGGGGGTCGTGCACGACCACCTGGTAATGTACTTCGTCTTCAACCTCTACCCAAAATTCGGATCTAGACCCCAATGGCCCCAAGTATCATATTGTAACCATAATACTCCCTAGATTTCACGTCAATACAAACCAAAGCATGCACAAATCGAAACAACAACAATTATGCAAGCAAATTCCATATTTCTACCCAAAATCAAAAATCCCCAAATAATGCAAATCCAACCCTAAAAATTCAATATCAACCATTAATAATCAAAATCAAGAGTAGAGGGTTAGAGATCCATACCGAAAATCCGAGTTTTGAGCAAAAACATGGAACTAGAGGTCGATCTCGACCTAGATCTAGACTTGGGACGAGGGGGTGGGGGTCGAGCACGGACTGCCTGGGCTCGATCCGGGCTGGTGGTTCTCGTGCGAGACTGTTGTGGCTTGATGGTGGCGGTTTGGTGATGGTTTGGTGGCTATGGTGGGGTGATTTGTGAATTTTGACAAGGAAGAGGGTTGTGAAAGAGAGAGCTTGAGGGAGGCAATGGAGAAGGAGTTGTGTTGGGGTAATGGAATGAGGTAGAAGAGAGGGGTATTGGGTTGTGTTTGGATGAAACTAAAAAAGACGGGATAAGAAAATACGTACCTTTGTGAAGAGGGGCGGAATTGTAATGTCCGTCTGGGGTCGAACACGACCACCTGGGAGGTGGTCGAAAAAAATACCTTAAATTGCTCCTCTTGAAAAGTCGTCCTCTCCCGTCTTTTTGATCCGTCTTTTTAAGCATATGACCCTGCAAAAATCCCACAAAATTCCTCCACGAAAATATGTATGCTAACCTAGTCTAAGGAAGGTTATAAAATCTAATCTAAAAAAAATTAAAATAAAAATAAAGAAAAGAAATAAATAATAATAAAACTAATCTAAGAACCGGGTTGCCTTCCGAAAGCGCTTGTTTAACGTCATTAGCTGGACGACTTACCAAAGCTTAGTCCGAGGTGGTGAGAGCCCATGTGGCTCGGATTTCTTCATCTAATTCCACCTTTGCATAATACTTCTTCAAGGGGTGCCCGTTGACCTTGAAAATCGCTCTGTTCTCATCTATGAGGTCGACCGCCCCATGTGGATAAATGTGATGAACCGTGAATGGTCCACTCCATCTAGTCTGTAGCTTCCCGGGAAAAAGTCAGAGCCTAGAGCTGAAAAGGAGTACTTGGTCACCGGCTTTGAATTTTTTTGGAACGAGCTTTTTGTCATGCCATTTTTTAGTTTTCTCTTTATAGATCTTGGCATTCTCGTAGGCGTTAAGCCTTAATTCTTCCAATTCTTGCAAGTCCATAAAACGTTTTGTTCCGGCCGCATCGAGGTCCATGTTGAGCTCCTTGAGAGCCCATAAAGCTTTGTGTTCAATCTCGACAGGTAAGTGACAAGACTTGCCATACACCAAGTTGTAAGGAGTGGTGCGGAGTGGCGTCTTATAAGCGGTGCGGTATGCCCATAATGCGTCATCAAGCTTTGAAGACCAATGTTTCCTTGACCGGGACACCGTCTTCTCTAAGATGCTCTTTATTTGACGGTTTGAGACCTCCACTTGACCACTTGTTTGAGGATGATATGGTGTGGCCACCCTGTGAGAGACCCCATACTTGGCCAAAAGAGCTTCAAAGCTCCTTTCAATGAAGTGTGAGCCACCATCACTTATAAGAACTCAGGGGACTCCAAAACGAGGGAAGATATTTGACTTCATGAACTTAGCAACCACCCGAGCATCATTTGTTTTCGTAGCAATGGCCTCCACCCATTTGGAGACATAGTCAACTGCTACAAGGATGTACTTATAAGGACCCGATGAAGGGAAGGGCCCCATGAAGTCTATCCCCCACACATCAAAAAGCTCGACTTCCAAGATAACGGTGCGCGGGTTCTCATTTCTCCAAGTAATGTTGCCGGAACGCTGGCACTCGTCACACCTTGTCACAAATTCATGGACATCCTTGAAAAGCGTTTGCCAATAGAATCCACTTTGAAGAATCTTCGTCGTGGTCTTGAATCCCTTAGCATGGCCCCCCGTTGGTAGAGTGTGGCAATGGCGAATGACGCTCTCAATCTCCTCATCCGGAATACAACGACGCAAGATGTGATCACTTCCTTGCTTGAACAAGTAAGGATCATCCCAATAATATTGCTTGACGTCGTGGAGGAATTTCTTCTTGGCTTGAGGGGTTAAACCCGCCGAAATCTCGCCTCCTACAATATAGTTAGCAAAATCCGCAAACCCAGGGGTCTTTGACCCACGTAAAGAAAGAATAGAAGGAGAAGGAGAAGGTAAAGATTTGAGATCATCGGAACGCAAAAGAACCGAAAAGGGTGAAGAAAACTTACCTGCTCGACCCTAGGTGTGGGTCGTTCATGAGCCAGGCGGGTCGTGCTCGAGTGTGATTCGAGGACTGGGGTCGTGCTCGACCCATGAAGGGTCGTGCACGACCGTATGACGACCCTTGGAGGGTCGGTCCTGAGACAACCTACTTCCATTGGGGTCGTGCTCGAGCCCGACGGGGTCGGTCCTGAATGCTGGATTTCTCCACCACTCTTATCTCCATAGGGCTCTTGTTTGTCTTGCAATAGTGTCTCGTCGGGGCGAGTATCATTGATGGGAATTGATCCGCCGGACTCCTGGATATGATCAAGGGGCAGTCTTGATAGGTGATCCGCCACTAAGTTCTCCGCTCCTTTCTTGTCTCGGATTTCATGATCGAATTCCTGCAATAAAAGCATCCAACGAAGAAACCTAGGCTTGGCGTCTTTTTTCGCCATTAGAAATCTAACCGCAGCATGGTCAGTATAAACGATCACCTTAGATCCTACTAAGTAAGAGCGAAATTTCTCAAAAGCAAACACCACAGCAAGAAACTCTTTCTCGGTTGTAGTGTACTTACTCTGGGCTTCATCAAGCGTCTTACTTGCATAGTGGATGGCATGAAGCTTGTTGTCCTTCCTTTGTCCAAGAACCGCTCCTATGACATAGTCACTAGTATCACACATGATTTCGAAGGGACGTGACCAATCCGGTGATTGCATAATGGGGGCCGTCACAAGGGCTTTCCTTAACCTGTAAAATGCTTCAAGACATTCTGGAGACATGCTAAACACTACATCTTTTATTAGTAGGTTATTCAATGGTTTAGCAATCTTAGAAAAGTCTTGAATAAAACGTCTATAGAAACCCGCATGCCCCAAAAAGCTCCTAACGTCTTTAACGGAGGATGGAGGGGGCAATTTCTCAATAAGCTCAATTTTTGCCTTGTCCACCTCTATCCCGCGTTTAGACACTAGATGTCCTAAGACAATACCCTCTCTAACCATGAAATGACACTTTTCCCAATTAAGCACAAGGATAGCAAAAGTACTATTTCTTCAAAAGTGGAACCATAAACTAAGAAATCATCCATAAATACCTCCACTATTTCTTCAATCATGTCGGAGAAGATGGCCATCATGCATCGCTGAAAGGTGGTCAGGGCATTGCACAGCCCAAAAGGCATCCTCCTATAGGCAAATGTCCCATATGGACAAGTAAATGTCGTCTTCTCCTGATCATTGGGGTGAATGGGAATTTGCCAAAAACCACTATAGCCATCCAAATAGCAAAAGTAATCGTGTTGGGCTAAGCGTTCTAGGACTTGATCAATGAAGGGGAGTGGAAAATGGTCCTTCCTAGTAGCACTATTAAGTTTCCTATAGTCTATGCACATTCTCCACTTAGTGGTTGTCCTAGTTGGAATCAATTCCCCTTTTTCATTTTCAACAACCGTCATTCCCCCTTTTTTAGGAACTAATGTACGGGGCTAAGCCATTTACTATCGGAGATAGGAAATATGATACCGGCATCTAACATCCTAAGAATTTCCTTTTTCACTACCTCTTTCATGTTAGGGTTTAGCCGACGTTGATGCTCAATAGTGGGTTTATGATCATCCTCCATATAAATTCTATGCATGCACAATGAGGGTGAAATACCACTAAGTTTCTCCAACGAATACCCTATAGCTTTCCTATGGGTTCTAAGCACATCAAGCAATTTATTCTCCTCTTCCATACTCAAGTTAGCATTAATAATAACGGGAAGAGTAGAATTAGGACCAAGAAAAGCGTACCTCAAAGAGTCGGGGAGCTCCTTAAGCTCGGGAGTAGGCTCGGGCAGGCTAACTTCCTCCTCAAGCTCCGCTTTGAGTACATCCAAGACAAGACATTGCTCCTCACTCTCGTCCAGGAGGGTCGTGCACGACCCCTGAATGGTCGGTCCTGAGACTCCTAAAACGTGTGGTAGAGGATCCCAAGTCAAGAATTTTTCCGTTGGATTGTTGCACTCAATGTAGTCGGAGCGCGTGTATAGCATCTTGACCTCTTCTTGATTTGACTCTTTCATTGTTGGATTAAACCGGAACTCTACCACCTCTTCTCCAATGTTGAAGGTGAGAAGCCCGTTCTTGACATCTATGATGGCTCCTGCTGTGGCTAAGAATGGCCGTCCGAGAATAATGGGCACCACGGGGTCTTACGGCATCTCCATCACTATGAAATCATTGGGCACAAAGAACTTCCCAACTTGAACTGGGAAATCATCTACCACTCCCATTGGCCTTACACACGTCCCATCCGCCATGTATAGCCTCATGTTCACTGGCACTAAAGGCCCCATATTGGTCTTGGACCAAATTGAAAGTGGAAGCAAACTCGTACTAGCACCTAGATCACACAAAGCTTTGAAACGGTAAGCTCCAATACCAATTGTAATAGCAAACTTACCTGGGTCTCCTAGCTTCTCAGGAAGCTCTAATGATCTCACTTCATTTGTCAATTCTGCATGGATCGCTTCCTAGATAAAATCTCCTTCAAGAATTTAGTATAAGCAGGCATTTCATTCAAAGCCTCGGCGAAAGGAATGGAAAGATTTAAACCTTGAAGCAACTTAACAAAGCGCTTGAACTTACCTTCCGTGGAGTCTTTGGGTTTCTTAGAAGGGAAAGGAAGGACTTTAGATGGAGAGTGAATGGAAGGAGAAGGGTTAGAAGACTTACCTGGTGAAGGGTGGTCGAACTCGATCCTTGGAGGGTCGATCGCCTCTTCCTCTTTGTTATTAGTACCCTTCGGATCGACCCCTGAGGGGGTCATGCTCGACCCAATGGGGGTCGTGATCGACCCAATGGGGGTCGTGCTCGACCCCGTTGGAGTCATGGCAGGGTCAGTCCTGAGAGGTCCAACTTCTGCTTGGGTCGTGCTGGACCCTGACAGGGTCGGTCCTGAGGCTTCTTCCTTCTCTTTTTGCTTGGTTGGCTCGGGTAACTCCTTGCCACTTCTTAGGTGCATGGCTCGGATTTCACCATCACTTGCACGGCTTCTAGGATTCTCCTCGGGATGGCCCGGGAGTTGTCCTTGAGGTCTCGGAATTTGAGATGCTAGTTGTCCAAATTGGGAATCGATGTTCTTTCTCCATGAGTCAAATTCTCCCAATCTTTCATGAACCCCTTTCATTTGTGTGGTAAGCTCGGCTCGTACTCCATTGATTCCGGTCAGGACATCAGCTCGGATTCCTTCTTGCAGCCCTTGTACCCATGATGGTGGCTCTTGATAGCTCGGAGGACGGTAGGGAGGGGAACGTTGCTCTTGTTGGGGTTGCTTGTATTGGTCATAACTGGAATTTCCCAAAGATGGTTGAGCATTGTTCCTCCCTACATAATTGTTTTGGTTCCTATAGGAACCTCTCATGTAGTTTGCCTCCTCATAAGCCTCAGCAGCTCGTACTTGCTGTAAGTTAGTGCAATTGGAATTAGTATGGCCAGAAGACCCACATTCTTGACAAGATTGAGAAGATTTAAAGTAACTTACTTGCTTTTTCAAACGGTTGATCTCATCTTGCATGAATTGGAACTTCACATCCCGGTCAACCACCTCGGATTGTGGTTCATACAACCTCCTCTATGTGGGCTTAGCTTGTTGGGTTCCGTACATGGCATCATAATTGGTTAGCTTGTTCAATAATGCCCATGCTTCTTCTGGAGTCACGTCGATGAACCCACAATCAGTGTGAAGGTTAATGCGATCTTTGGTAGCCGCATTAATGCCTTGAAAGAAGATCTCTTGGAGAACATACGGAGGTTGCCCATGAGTAGGGCATTGACATAGAAGCTCTTGGAATCGTTCCCATGTCTCCACAAGCGTCTCGTTTGGAAGTTGATGGTAGGAGGTGATGCGCTTCCAAGCTCCGTTGTTTTTGCCGGTGGAAAGAACTTGGTCATGAATAAATCATGCAAAGCCTTCCACGTTGCAATTGACCTTGGTGGCAAACTTTCCAACCAACTCAAAGCTTTTCCTGCAAGAGACCACTTAAATGCCTTCAAGAGAACATATTCAAACGAGACACTGTCAGTAGCAATAGTGTCACATAAATCAGTAAAGTTCTTAATATGCTCCATTGGGCATTCAGTGGGTTTCCCCTCAAATTGAGAACGCTTTATTAAGGATATGAAGTGAGATTGAATCTCAAAAGTGCGGTCGATCTCCGGGAGCACTATCGCCGATTCGGGCACCCTTAGTTCTGGGTGCATGTATTGCTTGGCATTCCTTGGGATAGCGTTCAGTTTCTCCTGAAATCGTTGTGCAGCTGCATCTGAAGCGTCTCGTTCCGCTTGCAAGCGTTGCATCTGAGTGCGAAGTTCCTCCATTTGTCGAGCCATAGCCTCATCGTCGGCCATTGCTCGTTGTTCTCTCAAATGATTGTGGAAGGACCTCTCAGGTTCGCTGTAGTAGTCAATCTCAAGAGTTCTCCGGGAAGAACGAGAAGGCATATACTGCGAACAAAAAACAAAGAAAACAAATTAAATAAAAACAAAGGGGTAAGAACTAGTCCCAAACCCCAAATATCAACTAAACTAGGCACTATTGCTCACTGCTTAGCAGTGGCGCCAATTTGTTGAAGAGATTCTTGAACAAATAAATTTATATTCAAGACCCCGCTGAGTATAGCGGAGTCAGGTTCGTCCATGGGAATGAGATTAGGGCCAAAGATTTAGTTGATAAACTATGGAAAAGCAAAGCAAACACGAAGAGGCACAAACACACAAACACACCAACAAGCAAGCAAAGGTTCGAGCACGACTTTAGGGGTCGAGATCGAAGCAAAATCACGAGTTTTAAATCAAATGTTAAAGGCAAATTCTAGGGCTAGCGCTACCACAACCAGAACCATACATGCTTTCAACAAGAATTCACAACTATCATGCAATCTAGATCATAGAAAAGTCAATTGTCGCAAACAATTCAAGTTATTCAATCAACTGTCGCAAATTAAACAACTTTCTATCTATCTTTCAACCTAGGAATATCAACTGTCGCAAATAATCCTATTAGATCTAATCAAGCAACCAACTTTACACTTTCGCTTTTAGGTTAATTGCAAGATATTGCCTCAACTTTCGCAAAGGTATTTTAGCACAAGATAGATGGATATGATATTTCAAGCATTTAAGTCATGAATTCAAGTTTAGACATGCATGATCGCGTTGGGTTTTCACCCAACCCTAGAATCTAAGAAAACTACTCACTCATTGAAAAGGAAGAAGAAGACATGATCATAAAAATAAAGAGGTCTTACAAAATTTCTCCAACTTGTCTTCCAAGTCTTCCTCTTAATCTCCAAATAACCTCCAAAACAAAGCTAGCAAAAGATCTCCTTAACTAGAAGGTCTAGCCCCCTTTTTATAGAGAAAAAGGAGCCCTAATTATACTAGGAAACAAGATAAAACTACTTCCTAAAATAAAAGATAGAATATATCCATAAAGATCTCGGAATAAGGCAAGAGTCGGCGCCCCGATCGACCCATATAGGGTCGTTCTCGACCCCCCTTGGGTCAGTCCTGAGGCTTGTCTTTTGGGATGGGTCGATCTTGGCATGTGTAAGCTCGTGCACGACCTTGTTGGGTCATTCTTGGATTGCCTTGGCTCGTGCACGAGCTCCTTTGGCTTGATTCTACTCTTTTTCCGGCCTCCTTCCTTAACTTCTCTTCATAGCTCGTCCACCTCTTCGTATGGTACTCCAAATTCTTCGGTTACGCTCCAAAATACCTACAAAAGACACAAAATACGCGTAGTTTCCGAATATCAAGGAAATACGAAAACTAAAGCAAAAAGACTCAAAAACATAAAACTCTAATGCGAAAACCAACTTAATCTAATCTATCTAGACGCTAAAAACCTACTTAAAAAGCGGATATCATGCACGAACAAAGCCGATTCCAAATCTGTCTACCTCCTTCACAAATTTCTTTTTATAGTCATTTCTGACCTCTTGAGCTTTTTCATCAACAAACTCATCTAGCCATTTCTTCTTTTTAGTCTCGTCATCAATCTTTAAGTCCTCTAGATCTTTAGACAACTTAGCATTACCCAGTCTAAGCATGAGTCTTTCACCTTCTAGGTCAGTGACTTGTTTTTCCAAGTTGTTAGCTTGTTTTTGCAAGTCAGCAACTTGGTTCTTTGAATCTAAGCATGACTCACAAGTTATTGACTTAGGAGATGAAATTTTTTCAAGTTCAATAGTTTTAGAGGACTAGTGTTTGTTATCATCGAAGAGATTGGATATTTTTTCTTCAGTATCTTCCAACTTTTCTCTTAACTCAGTGACCTGAGTTCCAAGCTTTTTAATGATAGCAACCAACTGTTCTCTAGATTTTTTGGCTAAAAGAGAAGAAAGTTCAGAATCATTTACCGATTTATCTTCAATGGCCATGCAACATTTTCCTCATGTCGGCGCCACCTCATCATCATCATCATCAGACATGTCCCATGTTGCCATCATGCTTTTACCAGCTTCTCCACTTTGTCTTTTTGGACAATGCTTGGCAAAGTGTGTTCTAGCTTGACATTGATAGCAAATGACATCCTTCATATCCTTCCCTTATTTGGTTGATTTTGGAGCCTTCATGAGAGCTTTGTTAAGATTCCACAGCCTCTTCATAGCTTTAGAGATGAGAGCAAAATCCTCATCTAATCCTTCATTGTCATCGTCTCCCTCAGCCAAGTCAAAGGCTCTTTCAACCTTGAGAGCAATGTTCTTGACTTTTTCTGAGTCGAGTCTCTCAACTCTTCTTTGCTGAATGCCTCCATACATAGTGAGTTGTCCAACAAGGTCTTCCAAGGTTAGCGACTAGGTTTCCTTTTGAGTTAGAAGAGATGAAGCAATGCTGTCCCAACTCTTGTTCAATCCCGAGATTAACTTGTTGGTGAGTTTCCATTGAGGAATTTCTTCACCAAGAAACTCCAGTTGATTCACGATCGTTTGAAATCTAGAATGATAATCTCGAAGAGATTCTCCCTTTCCTTGAAAGATATTGTCATACTCTGCTTTGAGACACGTGATTTTATCCTTCTTTACCTCATCATTTCATTGATGAAGTCTCTTAAGGGCGTCCCAGATTTCTTTAGCCGTTTTGTAACCTATTACCTTCTTGAGATCGCCTTCAGTGAGAGCATGATGAAGTACTTTCTTTGCTCTAGCATTCTTTTCAAGCTTTTTGAAATCCACATCATCATACTCAGCTATGATCTTTTTAGTCTTTCCATCCTTTCCTAGAAAGGTTTCTGGACCCAGTTCAATCACCTTCCATAGCTGACCATCAAGTGAGCAGATGTGAGTCTTCATTTGCTCAACCCACCAGTTATATTCTCCAACCTTGAGAATTGGAGGTTTCCAGAAAGGGTCATTAACAGAAGTGTTGGTGGACGTCATTGATAGCTTGCATATGCATGTTTTATATGTGTTTTAGTTAGTTTTAGGTTAGTTTTTATGTGGTTTTTAGGTTTTTGTGTTGTCGGGTATTATGCGTTGGTTTGCTCGGTTTTGCAGGTTTTTAGGTTCAGGAGCAACAACGCGGCGAGGTGTAGATTGACCATGGAGGTGGTGGACGAGCTAAGGATGCTAGGAGTGCTAGGAGCATGGATAGAGAAGAGCCAAGCAAAGAACAAAGCCAAGCCAAACCAAGACAAGTGCTCGGGGACGATCCCGAGCAATGTGGCCGAGCAATCCCAACTGATTGGAGATTGCGCGGGGAAGCTATTGCGCGGCCGCGCATTTTGGTGCCAAGCCGCACAATTCGGAGTTTTTCACGGGTGTTGTTTTGGGCCGAGATTTGGCATTGGGCTTTGGTCTTTGTTTATTTGGGCTTGTGTCATCCGAGATATAGCTTAAAGATATAATGTTTGGGGTTATTTTTAGTAGACATATAAATACTTTATGTTAGTTTAATTTTGGATAACTTTTGTAAAACTTCGGAGACTAGGGTTTTCTCTTTGGAGGCAGACTTTGAAACCTTTGTAAGTTTGATTTTGATTTTAATTATGCATTGCTAATTTCTATTGTGTTTGACTAGTTGTTGAAATCATAGATTGTATAATATTGTGAGGTTTGATTGATTCTCATCAGCTTGAATAGGGTTTATTCTCTATGCTTAATTGAATCAGAATTATTCTAGGGTTTTGTTAGATTGATCACCTAATAGAATTTCTAGGTTAATTTACAACTAATCTGATTAATGCCCGTTCGGGGTTGATTGGATAAAGTAGCAACTATAATTGTTTAGACCCGTTCGGGCTATTCAATTGTAGAAGGGAATAAATCCACAAATAATTTAGATGTCTGTTTGCTCTAAGTGTTTGTTTCTTTTGATAACTTGAGTCGTAAAGTTGTCGTTTAATTGAATCTAGACGTTGTTTTAGGTTGTTAAATGATTAGGGTTGTTTAGACTGTTAGTTCTTTTAACTATTTATGAAGTTTGGGTCATAATCCTTAGTAGGAGTATAATCCACAATAGATTATTCAAGGGAATTGAGAATCGAAAGAATCAATGATCAATAAGCATATCTATGATGGATTTAACTAGTTGAACACGCTTGTCTCTTATTTGATTAAAACCATCTTTTGCATTCTTAGATAGTTTTCTATTTTGCATAGTAGTTTAGAATTTACAATTACAACCCCCCCCCCCATATTCGTTACTTGGCACTTAAGCAATAACACATTTACTCGAGTCTCTGTAGGGTCGACCCTTGCTTACCATTCTACTAAGATTGGTTAAGTTAGGATTCTTTGATAGGTAAACGATTGAAAAATACCTCATCAGTCATTTTCCTGCAACAATAGCAATAAAAACACAATCTAGAGCCTTGCTCTATTACCAATTGTAGGATCGTTAGTACTTAAACGAGTCGGCGACTCCTGCGAAGTGGTCGACTTTGAGTAACAGTCGAAGTCACCGAATTTGGTAAAGTCAGTGACCTTGAAATAAGCAGCGGAATAATTAATCAAACAGGAAAGATATTACCAAACTGTAATTGACAAGCGACGTATTGTAGAAACTCTCGTAAACCAACTAGTTTACTTAGAGAAAAACCACTCCCTTCCAAGTTTATAACTTGGTCGGATTTCAAGAGTCCTCAGACTCTCTATTGATTTTTTGAGTGATTACAAAGCTCTCCCGTGCACAAGAATGAATCCCACAACCTTAAACCATGCTCTACCTTTGCACTCACACTCTCAATCTCACGCTATGCCTAAGATCTCTCGACACACCACTTGCACGAATCTCACGCACAAGTCTTCTTCACTACTCATACGAATCCCACGCACGAGTCTTCTTCAACCTAGAACTCTCTCTTTTCTTTTTCTCAAGATATACAATTATGCACGAAAATCCTTACTTCTAACCTAAAACAATGCAGTATTTAAGCTAGAATAAGGTGTGATTTCGTGTGATATCATTTCCTATTCGGTTAAGAAAATAACATCCGACGCAATCTTACAAGATCTTTCCAAATATAGCATTTACGTACACATAAAATATTTCAATGGAATCATATCATCCTCTCATGATTTTAGCACTCTTTTGTGATGATATTCTCCATAAATAAAAGCCCTAGTTGTTCTACAAACAATCGCACACAATTTGTGGGTTCCTTCCATAAATAGTTTTCGTCGCCAGCTGGTGAAGTCAGTGACTTTGCCAGGACTTTGCCAAGTCGCCGACTTGGCTTGCAAACTCTAAGTCAATGACTTCCTTGGAACCATCAAAACGCAACTTTTCAACAATAGTTTCTTGTAAGTTATCCTTTGTCAGTGACTTCTTCATAAGAACTTGATGTCACTGACTCTCCATGAAACTTCTGTGTCACTGACCTTTGGAACCATCAAAACTCTAAATCTTCTAACATCAACCATTGGCGTCTTGCGTTTCTCTTGCGCCATAGCCCTTGGAACCGAAAAGTTTTGCGGTTGCACGCTTGGATTCGGGGGTTGATTATGCTGAGTATGGATGGACATCAAGGTTGTATGTGGGTCCATCATATTCGCAAACATGCGCTCCATGTTGGCGAAGCGCTCCTCCAAAGTGAGACCACCATCCGACGGCACGAGCTCGGGCGT
Organism: Fallopia convolvulus; assembly: GCA_964016875.1. Classification (NCBI taxonomy): domain Eukaryota; kingdom Viridiplantae; phylum Streptophyta; class Magnoliopsida; order Caryophyllales; family Polygonaceae; genus Fallopia; species Fallopia convolvulus. The sequence goes on from OZ024724.1 coordinate 19,979,784, forward strand.
AGCCACACTGAGCGTCAATAGGAGCCCCGGTTGGAGCGTCAGCACCACAGGGTTGGCGATGTGGTGTTGTTGTTGTCCGAGTCTATGTTGCTCATGTCTCCTATTTCAACCATAGACATGACAAGTAAAAAGATCAAACAAAACAAAGCAAAAGCAACCGAGATTTTGTAAGACTCACCGACCGAAGTACTCAAGTTGAACGAACAAGAGGCTTGTAAGGGCAAGGGAGGCTAAGGTCTCGACACACAAAGAAGTGCAATAAATAAGCAAGCAAGCAAGCACGCAAGAGAAAGAAGGAAAGAAATAAGATGATATCTCGCCCTTAAAGGGGAAGGAGAGACTGTGTCTAACAACTAAATCAACTAAAAGATATGCAAGTAAGGAGAAGATATCCAAATCAATTAGAAGATAGCAAGAGAATATTATGGAAAGATATGAGATGATATGAGAGAGAGGTAGCCGATTGTGTCTTGCCAAAATATAGGAACACTTGCCTTATTTTGGCTTGTGTGGTCCCACAAGATCTTTTTTTCTAAATTAAAAGCCGAATCTTTTTTTTTTAATTTCGGCAACTAACAAAGATTCTTGTGTATTTTATCCTCCAAGATCTTAAAAAAGAAATATGGCAAATTTGGTAAAAAATAACACAAAATGGATTTTATCCTCTTTTGTGAAAATAATCGCCAAAGGAATGGATTTTGATCCTCTTCCTAGCCAAGAACACGAAGGCACAAAGCAATTATGATCGACACAAACAAAAAAAGGTAGAAATGAACAAGAAGACTCTTAGCATGCAAAGACTCGACTTAAACAAAAACACAATAAATGTATGTCGAAGGTGGTGGATGATTTTTTTTTACTTTTTTGAAGCAAAAACGATGAATCTAATGGATGAAGGTAGAGATGGCGGAAGCTTAATGATAATTATGGTGGATATTAGAAGATAGAGTTTTGATGGTTCCAGAGTCAGTGACTCTGAGTTTGCAAGTCGAGTCGGCAACTTGGCAAAGTCACTAACATGACCAGTTGGTGAAGTAATCTACTTAAGGAAGAAACGCACAGCGTGTGAGCGTGCATTTGGAGACAGTTGGGTCCTTCTATTTTAGGAGAAGATCATCATAAAAGAGTGCTAAAATAGAGATGAAGACGATTTGATTCTCCTAGAATATTTCATTGTATGCGTTAATGTATATTTGGAAAGATATGTAAGGATTGAGTGTGTGTCATTTCCCTAATTGAATGGGAGTTGATACACACGAGATCTCTCTTACCTTAGCTTAAATACCCTCGTGTTTAGGATAGTGGTAAGACTTTTGAGCGTCATTTCTACATTTTGTGTAAGAGAGAGAGAGAGTGAACTTGTGCGTGAGATTCGTACAAGTGGTGTGTCGAGTGTCCTTAGGTATAGTGTGAGATTGAGTGTGAGTGTAAAGGTAGAGCATGGTTCAAGGGTGTGGGATTTATACTTGTACACGGGAGAGCTTTGTAAACACTCAAGAAATCAATAGAGTGAGTCTAAGGACACTTGAAATCCAACCAAGTGAGAAGCTTGGAAGGGAGTGGTTTTTCTCTGAGTAAACTATTTGGTTTACGAGGAGTTTCCACTATACATCGCTTGTTATTGACTGTTGGTAACATTCATTTTTTGTGCTTAAATATTCCGCTGCTTTATTTACTCAAAGTCGACGACTTCGCAGGAGTCTTCGACTAGTTAAGTACTAACGATCCTCCAATGGAAAAGAAAAAAAAATCGTGCAAAAAGAGATAAATGGGTGTAGTAAGATTTACGCAGTCCGATGGCTCTGATGCCAGTTGATGTGAACCTAATCTCGGATTCACAAGTTGGATCTTTGCTTGGACTCGTAGTGGGTCCTTAGTTTTGAGGCCTAAGCCTAGACTTTGAGATGAGGAAGAAGTGAAAGGATGAGAAGTCGTCTAGTATGACCTAGACAAGAAGAATATAAAGAAGAAATAGAATTGTGTTTGACGCCTCAAAGAAATAGGTCTGGAGAAATCTCGATAGAGTTTCATTATCAATAATCAAAGAGGAGGCTCTTTTATATAGAGGAGCTCCTAGAAAACCTAACACAAAACCTAGGAGGCGTGGGGCAACTAGAGTGGTGCATGCAAGCGGCCCAACGTTGGCCCAAGTCCATAAAACACATGCCAAACATGGAAACACCTTATTAAGCAATGTCTAGAAGGGAAATAGTACTAAAATGGCATAAAAGATAGATGGTCACGGTGGCCATGTCGCGAGTGTCGCGACAAGGCCGTGACAAGGCTAGCGTTGCGCGCCAGCGTGCGCGCGCAAGGCCAAGCGTTGGCACAAAAGGTGCGGCACGACATTGGCCAAGGCGCGGTGCACGAGAACCTCATGTCTCGACGCCGGGTTGGCCCGGTGTGGACATGGCGAGGTGCGCCATTGCGAGGTCCTCAGCACCATGGTGCGAGGCGTCGTAACCGATGTTGGAGAGGCACGTGAAGAGGGGCGCGGCTGTGGGTGCGCCATGGCTCGCGATGTTGCGTGCAACGATGGAAGCCGTGGCTCGAGCTATGGCAAGGGTCCTGGCTCGAGTGATGGGTTCGTCGGAGCACACGGACATGGAATCCTCTTCCAAGCTAGCCTTCAAGGTCGGGGTCACATCACCACCCTTACACAAGTATGTTCATTCCTTGTCTTAGCTGGATTCTACTAGCGATTTGTGCATGATTTTAGCACTATTGTCGGGACATTGCATGATCTCACTAAAAAGGGATGTCAAGTTCAAGTGGAAGCCTCGCCATGAGAAGGCTTTTGACAATTTAAAAGAGTGTATTTGCAACGCCCCTTCACTCTACCCCCTCCCCCCTAAAGTTTTCCTACATTTAAGGTTGAGTATGACACCTCCAAAGTTAGTGTGGGTGGCATCCTCCTATAATATCGCAAGCCCATTGCATACTTCAGCGAAAATTTGAGTGGTGCCAACTCAAGTATCCGACCTATGACAAGAAGCTCTATACATTGATTTGGGTGCTCAAGACATGGCAATGCTATTTGTGGCTTAAGTAACTTGTCACCCATTTGGACTATGAGGCGTTGAAGTATTTGAATGGGCAATGTCAACTCAACTAGAAATATTCTAGGTGGGTCAAGTTCATGGAGAACTTTCCTTATGTGGTTGGTAGTTGATACATTATCACACATGTATTACTAAACCATTGTGATGCTAAAATTCTAGGATATGCATTGATTAAAGAATTGCGTGTGAAAGATGATTTCTTTAGAGACATTTATAATCATTGCTAAGATAAAAGTAAATAGTACATATTGTATGGATAGGGTTACTTGCCTAAGAAATGCACGAGTCTAGAGGACATGGAGGATTAGAGAAAATCATAACCGAACTTAAAGAACATTCTTTTGACCTACAATGTCTAATTATGTTTTATGATTTTTCAAAAGTTGTGGCATGTGTGCTAGGGTGAAATCTAGGCTAATTCTTCATGGTTTGTTCCAACCCTTACCCGTTCATAAAACCCCTTGGAAGGAATTTTCCATGAATTTCATAGTTGGGTTACACATGATGAAACGACTAGGGATTTTCTATGCATAACCCACTAAAACTAATAATAAAACACTAAAATTATATATTTTACAAAGTGGTCCTCCCCCAAATTCCTTCTCCTTCTCCCTTCTCTTGTTCTCTCTCAAATAGGCCACCTATGTTGGCCAAACTCCATCTCGTGCTCTATCACAACTGCTATAATCGTCCTTTGTCATCTCTAGTCTCCACTGCCAACCTCCTTCGTCCGTAGTCCCTAGCAGACCCCATCTTCCTCACACCATAAGTCGGGCTCTCTCTTTCTTGTCATTCTACCTCTCACCACTGTCGTTGGCCTTCGACATCTCACCTTCTTCGATCAACCTCTTTGTTAGCCACCCCAAATGAGAAACGTGTCTCTAGATTTTTTTTCAATTTGTTTGAAGAACCCTACTATTGAACTTTAAATTTCTTTCCAAATTTGTTCATAATCAACTATATTCCTACATATTGACACAGATTTATATCATTTTGAACTAATAACCATCAAAATTGACATAGATTTTATTCAATTTGGATTGAAATTCTCAAAATCCGATTTTATAAAAAATGAACCCTTAAACATGAGTTTCATCCAAATTTTGTGAGTTTTAAATTGAGAAACCTATGATTTAGTAGTATATCACGAGTAGATATTTGGTGTAAAAATTGTCAAAAACAACCTTCATTCACCGTGAGTTTGTTCAAAGAAGACAAACAGCCCAAGTCTCTAGAGAGAGAAGATTGTAGAAAATATTCGTCATTTTTAACCCAAGGACCTTGTAAATTCTATGGTTTTGTGTTTTAAAAATGAATTTTACTAGGTTGTGCATAACAAGTCCCTTTTAAATGGCTCATTTTATCACTTTTTTTTTGTAGAAGGAAAGACGGCACTCTCCGGCCTCTCAAGGAGGCGTTTTATTAATAGATAAAAAATGGGCTAAGTAGTCATCAAAAGGGAGATAGCCCGACCCTAGCATCATCGAAAAGTAGTAAATCTATCCTTTACCTAAACTGAAGTTGGGTTTCAATCTCAAAAAAAAAAAAGGGATGAGCAGGACGAAGTCTGCACAAGAAGATGAAAAGGCTGGGTTTTCTAAACCCGAAACCTAATTTCCCAACTCATAATACCGATCATCTATAGAGACTTGGGTGGCTTACAAGTCCCAAGTACTGCACTAGAGCTCACAATCTTTCCATTTTGTCCCTTCCTAATCTTCTGTATAGCTATATGCAGTCGAAAAAGAAATCCTGCATAAAGGTATACGTACTAGTTGAGTGCTTCTGGATCAATTCACTGCTCGTTTAAAGCTAGCTACTGTCGTATAGGATTGCCGTCCATGATCTTTTTTTAGGACAAACATGTGCAAGGCTGGATCCACAATGCCTAGATTAGAATCATAGTACAACCTTCTACCAAAAAAAAGATTCACAGTACAAAGAGAAGTTGACAAGGTCCAGAATTGTATTTTCCATAACAAGAGTCCATTAATGATATTTGTAAGGGATTACAATGCAGCAAACCACCAGGTTTCAATCCAACCAATTAATAACATACAGAGCATGAGGCCAAACCATAGGATTTAATGTCATTCAAAGCTCAAAATACAAAAAGAACTACATAGCCACATACGTGCATTCCAACAGCTACAGTCATAACCAAATTACTGAGAATAAGAGTGGAAGGCAAATAAATCAGGCTGCTTTCTGCACTCACAAATTATTTTTCAAGCAGTATTCTTTCTTTTTTACCCCATTTTTTGGCAGGTGGTAAAGTCATGCATGTAACAAAGGAAAAAGATGCAAGCCCAAAAACCCAAAAAAAAAAAAAAAATTTGAAGAAACAAACACGGTGAGCATTGACCGGGGCCTACATTCCCTGTTCAATGAGATAATCTCCCAGCCTCTCAACGACCATGTTGCACTGTCCAGGAGTCACTGGCTCATCATAGATACCGAAAATCAGAGCCAGACCGGTTTTCTTCACACAGATACCACCGGCTCCCTGAAAATTCATACATGAAAATAGAGGACAAAAGTGTGAGTTAAGCATTGATGTCACTCGAAATTGCATGTGTACACATGTCTCATCTCAAACTTTATAGACAGAATCATTTTATTGACTCCAATGCTTCTATCAGAAAGACTAGCATACAACTAATTATATTTTTCATTCACTTCTCACAACTTCAAGTCTATGAAGACAAAGACTAGCATATAACTAAATACATTTTTCATTCACTTCTCACAACTCTTTATGAAGACAAAAAATTGCATCAACAATAATAAGTCAATAACTAGGATGATGATAGAGATATTTATTGTAATCAGTATAGAAAAGGTGAATTGGCCAAAAGAAGGTAGTAGATATGAAGCATACTGTCAGAATTAGTTTCTGATTTCAACATTCAGAAAAAGAACAAGTCAATTGGACCCTTTCTAGTCTTTTAAAAGAAGTATATCAGCCTGAGAAGACAGATAGAAATTAGGATATGCTTCCATGAAGAAAGGCATTGGCAATACTCAATAGGTTGTCATTTCAGCATCTACTGGAAGCAAGCATATAAACATAGTTTTAAACTCTTCACTACATGAAGGGATTGCAGTCTGCCTATCTAAAGACACAACTATACTCTGCATCAAGGATAGGTAATAACTCAAAGTACAGCTACCCTGCACTCATAGTAATTTAAGACTTCACCCAGCAATCAAAATGACGAACCAGTACCTTCTTTTTTGTTAGAAGATTCAGAACCTTCTTACATAATCTAACAGTTAAAATTTAGAAAAAGTATTTTAAGGACAAAAACCAAAGATGTATGGTTTATATTCCTCATTTCCTCCGAAGAAAATACCAGCAATGGGTTATAAAAAATGAAATCATTAGAATATAATAGTCATGGAGACAGTGGTTGTGGCTAAAAGGAAAAAATATCATCTGACCTTCTTCCCACGAATAACAGCTCCTGCCTCCCCTTGAATGACCATGTACTTTGCGCCACCAAGGTGTAACCCAGTGGGGGCAAGGGACCCTGGTTCATCAAAATCTTTCACAATTGCAGCAATCTCTTCAGGTTTAAACTGCAAGACATGAAAAATTCAAATTTTACATCAATTTGAAATGAGTTAGCTAGAGAACCATTCTATCACCATCTGGAAAAACAATCTAAACGAATAAAATTAAACAAACATCAATTCAGAGAGCTGCGTCGATTTGAAGAGAAACGAAGCATGTAAAAAACACTTTTCTTTGTATCTTTTTCTGGTTGTAAACCTACTATTCTTCTTTCTCAAAGTCGGATATAAGAGTATGATCAAGGATAGATCCGCTACTACTTACTGGCTTACTGTAAAAAATAAACAAAGCACATTCAAACAACGATCTCGCCATGGGAGCAAATCGAATTTTCCTTTTATCACATGGATACAAATAAGGCTACCATTCAGTTGACTTTATTTTAGATCCGAAACAATACTAACATGTTCAAAGAACCAATACGATATTAATTAGGTCAAACGACTGGATCCAAGGCAAAAAAAATACAGAAACGAAATCCATCAATCTCAGTTACTCGAAAAAGGCAAATTCGTCCTTTACACGAAAACCTGATCCGAATGCAATCAATCCACAAAAACGCGAAATTATTAACATCGAATTGAACAATACTCATCCCCATCACGACAATTAAATCACAATCAACCGAAAAATTGCATCGCGTTAGATTCAAGCCACATCCTGACTAAACAGTTTTCTCCAAAGCAAATCAAACGAAGATCAATAAAAAAATAACAATCGCGGCGATCGCAAAGAACAGATCTACCAAGACGATTAGATAGAAAGAGAGAGAGAGAGAGAGAGAGAGAGAGAGAGAGAGAAGCGACCTGAGGGAAAGTGGCGCTCTGAGCCCAGACGCTGCCGTCCTGGCCCAAAATGGCAGCGGAGGTGAGGTGATTGCCGCCCTCGATTTCGCACATGAGGTGCTCGTCGACGTAGGTTTGCCACGACATTTTCCGATTCCTTTTCTCGCTCTGGTTTCTCTGGTTCTCTGTCTTCGATCTCTTCTTCTGCGTGTCTGATTTTTTCAAGGCAGGCGTGAGAAGCAAAAATAAATAGCTGTCACAACAAGCGATGGTGCGGGGTGGGACCCGAACAGCGCAATGGTGGGGCCCGCTGGTGGTAGATGCGATCTCAGCCGTCCGCTTCGGAGGATGGAATTGTGAGGTGCTCTTCACGTTAATGGACCCACCCCCTCAATATCGTCAAAGCTAAGATGCCATGTCACGGATGAGCTGGCACTTACTCCTTCAATCATGTCCACCTTGCTGGCCCAAAACAAAATAATACTCTCCCACTTTTCTTCCACACATAATATTCGTCGTTTGACTCGAACTCCTTCTACATTTATGTTTTGAAGTACTTATAAGGATTTTGATTATTAGATAACCGATCATCTCAAAAGATAGCAATACTACATACACCCAATAATGGAGAATACATTGACAAATTTTCAAGATTTGAGATAAATAGTACACTTGAATGGGGTGTTTGGTATAAATTTAAGTATGAGAATTGAATTAGATATGGAGTTGTATTGATATGGGGTTGGAAACTCATACTTATAATCAAATATAAATTTTAAGAATAAAATTAGGGTTTATTTTTGAGAATATTTTAATTTAATCCCCTCTTCTCCTTTCTGGTCTCTTCAATATATAAAAAGTTGCAAATCTCGTGAACAATTAAATTAATTGAGAACATAGCCCAGATAAAATAATTAAAATTGAGAAGATTTGAGGTGAGCACATGATTCATTAATGGTGGAGGAGGAATCACAGAAGATTGCTAGGAAATTTCACCACCAACACGTAAATAGATATGGGTTCCGATTCAGTTGAACCAGCGAACAGCCGGTTTCGAAACCGGCGGGAACCGGAACCGGCGGTTCTAAACCGCTAGTTCCCGGTTCCCTCTACGGTTCGGGTTCGTCCACCCTCGGAACTGGTGAACCGGCGGTTCTAGAACCGCCGGTTCTTGGGTAACGGCTATTTTTTTGAACCAGATTCGAAACAGCAACCGTAGCCTGAGACCCGCGGTCGCGGTTTGTTCAACACAATGCTCGAGGTTTGGAAAAAAAACCCAAAACCGCGACTGCGAGTCTCAGGCCGCAATCGCGGTTCTCAGACTGCGGTCGCCGTTTTTTTTTAAATGCCAACGACTAGTTTTTAAAGGCTAGTTTTCAAGGGCTAGTTCATAATTCCAACGACTAGTTGATACATTTCTTATATAAATACCCACTGCATGATCTCATTCCCACCCACACTACCAATCCCTCTTAATCCCAATCTCTTAAGTTTACAAAGCTCTCTCAATTCTCAATTCTCAATCGCTCAATCTTTACTAGTTTTTACAATTGCTTTCATAATTGTTCTTTCAAAAAATTAACACAATTGTCTCTTACATCTTATTGCTTTATAATTTTAAGGTTCATTATCTTCTTAATTACATATTTCTTTACCAACCTTGCTCTCTGATTACTTGTTTAGTTACTTTTAAGAAAATAGAAGGATTTCTTAATATTGATCACATTTTTGGCTCACAAGAGAGTGGTGCAAATGTAAAATTTGTACCCCGTATTAACTTATCGGACTTCTCGGATCCCAATGTGGTACAACCGGGATCGTCCACTCCTGATGAAAACGAGGGAGTGGATGTGGATCATGGATCCGAGGCGGCCGAGGCTCCAACCCTTAAATCCGACATTTTTACAAAACATTTTCGAAAGGGAGCTTATGATGCATCTACCAAGAAATTTAAAATTCATTGTAACTATTGTCCTAAGCATTACACATGGTTGTCGGGATCGGGCTATGGAGCATTGTCAAATCACGTGAAGAAAGCACACTCCGACAAGTTAGGCATGATGCAAGGAGAATCCAAACTCTCTAGGTTTGCAACTTCTTCTTCCCTTAATCCTCATTATAACCCTCATTTATTTACTTATAACCGTAATGATAGCATGTATGCCTTCTTTGAGTCTATTTGTGTTGATCACTTATCATTTAGTTTTGTCGAAAAGTTAGGATTTAACAATTGGATGACTAATCATGTACAACCCGCTTATAAACCGACTACTAGGAAGCCGGTAAAAAAATGTGATGAAAGCATATAAAGCCCGTAAGATGGCATTGGTGAATTTTTTTGCTCAAAATGATGTTAATGTTTCAGTTTTAGTGATATTTGGAGTGATCATTTGCAAAATCATTCATACATGGGCTTAGCATGTCATTTTATTGATGATCATTTTGTTGTGCAAAAACGTGTTTTGGCTTAAAGAGTATTTGATTTTCTCATACCACTTTAATGATTAGTAACATTATTCGTAATATTTTGGAAGAGTATAGACTACTTCATCGAGTTTTTTCTATCTCGTTTGACAATGCATCTAACAACACCGCTTCAATCCGAGATTTGATTCCGCATTGTCAACCAAATTTTGGAGCGAAGTATTTTCATGTAAGATGTGTTTTCCATATTTTTTAAACCTATGTGTTAAAGATGGTTTAAATGTTATGTCGGGTTTAATCTCTCCTATTAGATATGTTATTAGTCATATGTGGGCTAGCCCCCAAACCGCCCAAGATTGGAAGTCGTTTAACAACAAATAAAATTTGTAGTCAAGACCCCGATGTGTATAGCGAAGTCAGGTTCGTCCACAGGAAGAAAGCCAGTGCTAAGTTTTGTTACTTGTCACGCAAGCAATCAATTAAATCAAGGGAATTTAGCAAGAGAAAGAGGAATTCTAAGGTAAGGATCATGCTTTTATCACATAAAGGCGCTAACTTTCGTTAGCTTTAAGTAAGTAAATCAACTAAATTTCGTTCAATTAATAAACCTACTATCTATCTCTATCTACTTCAACTAGAATAGATCCGATTTCGCTTCAAAACCCTAAATTGATTATTCTGATTCAAGGTTTCCGCTTTCGCTTCAACTATGAATGAGAAATTCCCTATCAACTTTCGTTTCAAGGATTAAGAACAAGAGAATAGATTCATGCAATAAAAACAATCAAGACATGATCATAAATAAGCATGCACAACCATTTTTGGGTTTAACCCCAACCTTGGAGAGAAAAGACTACTCACACATCATAATTGAAAATATCTAAATTAAATTAAAAGAGAAAACTTACAACTTTGAATCCAAACAAAACTTGTCCTCCAAGTTTCTCCACAAACACGCCCCCTCTCCTCCTCTCTCACGCCTCCTTCCTATCTTCTCTCTCTACCCTAAACTAGGTTAATTGTGGGATGGTGTGTCTCTCCAAACAAGAGCTAGAGAGAAGTATTTATAGACAAACTAATCTATCTAAGAGCTAGCTATAAGGAAATAATATCTTCTAATAAGATATATTCTTCTATCTATCTAATAACATAAAAGGAAAGGGATAAAGACTTTTATTGCGTCGACTCGGTCTTCCGCCACCGACACGGGATGCCTCGGTATCGAGTTGTGCACCTCGGTACCGAGTTGTGACAACACTACGAACAACCTTGAGAAAAATTTGCGTAGCGGATTCATTACAACTCCGTTTGACTCAATTCTTTTTCCTATGTTATTGTAACAAATTTATATACCTCCTTCCAAGCTCAAACTTGATCTTCAATAACTTTATGAACTTCATTACTTCAGCATTAAAAAATCTAAGGGAGAGGGGCGCCTCTTGAACAATTTATAGATACCACACAGTTACTTTCTCCTCGGTCTTGCTCTTTTCCTCAAAAGTGCTCCAAATAGCTTTTAAAAACCTACAAAACACCACCAAAGCTTATTTAGACTCCATATCTTAAGAAAATACAAAAACTTACACAAACAACTCAAAACAAAACACAAAACTAAAGAAAAAGACTCAAACACACAAAAACACACCCTAAAAACATGACTAAAAAGGCGGACATCATTTTGTACTCAAAAAGGTGTTCCACACCGAACTTTTCCAAAAGATGTTTGCCACCCTTAGAACTCCACTTTTAAACTACTTCATGCATGCATGCCTTCAAAGAAGTTCTGACTTTTTTTGCCGCCATATATTTTCCCGACAATGCCATTATTTCTCAATCTTGGGATCATTGTTATAAAATCATAGAAGTTTTGAAAATATTTCATGATGCAACATTAACTTTTAGTCATGTTTATAAACCTTGTGCTCATTTGTTTTGTTTTGAAGCATTGAATGTGGCAGGTGGTTTTTGTGAGGGGCGTAAATTCCCCGAACTTTGTGGTGCTATTGATGCTATGAAAACGAAATGGTTCAATTATTATAAACTTATCCTCGATATTTATCTTGTTACTTGTGTGTTTCTTCCTAGGTTTAAGATTAGTGGTTTAAAAAATGTTTTTGAATGTTTATTATGATGCATTAGAGTTGGATGTTAATGATGATATTGCTAGTGTTGGGATATACTTAGTAAAGTTAGAAGATCAATTGAGAAATTGGTTACCGAATATTCATCTAGTGTTAGTTCTTCTCCATTACCTCCACATTCATCATCCTCTTCAAACTCGAGTCCCCTCATTGCTACTAAAAAGTGGGGGCGGGCTAGTATTATACATAGCTTTACCAAGAGATCGAGACATTCGAGCTCGAATGCAAAGCTTGAAACATCGCGGAAGACCAACAAGAAGAATTTGATATTTTAGCTTGGTGAGAGACCCACAAGAAGACTTTCCCAACCTTGGTCAAAATCGCGGCTCAAGGGCTTCTTGTTCCCGCCTAGAGCCAAAGCGATCGAGCTTAAAGCCATTCTTAGAAGCTCAAGTGTGCGTATGTGATTGGAAGGGCGGGAATTCGTCAACAAAGGGCGGAGGTATCCGAAACTTCTGAATCGGACGGCCTAGACTATGACTCCCAATCCCAAAGCGCTTCCGCCGGATGGATCGACGTAGATGGTAAGCAAAGCGGGGTTTCATATCAAAAGGTAAGAGAACTACATGGGCTTTGATTCCTCTATAACTCTGAGAGGATACGTAGGCAACTTAATTTTATGTCCAAACACTTAAATTATCCAACTTTTTTTTGTTTTACGAACAATTGCCTTATTGGCTTGATCCGATCTCCACAACGCGATCGCGGTTTGTGTAACCCGCGATCGCAGTAATCAAGGTCCAAATTTTTTTATTTAAAAATTTCCGGTTCTATAACCGTAACCGGAAACGGGAGAAATCGGCTTCGGAACCGGAACCAGGGAACTGGCTCATGCCCGGTTCCATGGTTCCGAGGAACCGGAACTAGACCCAGGTCTACATGTAAAGGAAGTCATTTCTCTATTTCAATGTCATATTTGAGAAGCTCGATCTGATACCGGGGATATTTGCTTAGGCAAATAGAAGTCTTTTCCTTTTGTTAATTATCGATTTTTGGAGAAATTATATTGTAAACGTGGGTTTCATTTTCATGTGCGAGCAATAGGTGAGGTATCAAAACTCAATACCTATTGGTTTTGGGGTATGGGTTTGAAATCCTAAAATTTATATACCAAACAACAAGTATCATGTTTCCATTCCTCAACCCGATACCTCATTCCCTCATACCTTTAAACTAAACACCCCAAAAAGATTTGCAATTCTAGAGCTTGATATCATATTTTTTATGGGATAAAAAGATACAATGAAATTAGGGTGGCTCAACGGGCCGTTGATCAATAATAAAGAAATAAAATGGCTTATGACTTGACTCATGATCCATTCGGGTCACAAGTCGGCCCATTTGACCTGGATCAAAATAACTTGTTTCGGACACAAACACTCGCTTAGAATTGCATCCTTCCAATTCGGACCCAAGCCCTCCAGACTTGGATCAGACGAGTAAAGGTTTCATCGAATTGATCAAGCTCAATGGCGTGAAGATTATTGAGCTACTCGTTGATGAGTGTTACGTCCAAAATTATGTCCGTCCATTTGACAAATTTAGCCCAGAAACGAGTAAAGAATCGCGAGAGAACATGAAGACAGAAATCTTGGAGGAGCGAGGAAGTTATTGGTCAGTCGATGAAGGTTGAAGGCTATGATCACAAACAAAAGGCCCGCGTTGAGGGACCGGTCGCCTACAACAATTATCTTTTCCGATAGATGCGGGGACTGGCTAGCAATTGGAGATACGCCCTAGTTTGTGATCATAGCCTTCAACCCCGCGCTCTCAACTCCGATCCGTCTCTTCTGTCGGCCGACATGCCCGAACGACAGACCGAACACGAACTAATGGGGGAGAAGGCTCCTCTTCAAACACTACTAGTCAACGCGAGAGACCTCCCGGAACGGAGTTCGTTACCCTGCCAACAACTGTCCTTAGGGTTCCATCCTTTGTAATAACTGTGGTTTTTGAGGATATTTTTGAATTTTTCTCGGATATCCTCTTAAACTTTTTGTCCGTGTTAACGCTTAATCCAATATTTTTGTTGGAGATTAGATCCTAGAAAATTCTTGGTGATATCCTAAAATCACAAAGAAATGATTTTATGGATCGGTGTGAATTCTAGGAATTTTCGGTGAAAAAAGAATATTTGTTGGATAAGCCGTCTTTTTAATTATGTATTGTAAAGGATTTAAAATACGAAACGGAAGCCTTAAAAATTGAAGGAAGCAAGTTAAAATCATGGAAAATTGATTTTATTAGTCTACATAATTTACGAGACGTTTTTCGTTTAGTAAGTTTTTCCATCCGAGGTACATAATTTTACCGCTTTAACGCAAGTCCCGTTCCGAGACGGGTATGATTTTGTAAACCGCCTTCTTTGCTTAATATGGGAGGAAAGCTTGACTTTTTCCCACCTTTGTCTGCGCCTTTTGATGTCTCTTTATTTGGTGGTGTTTTTATATATGATTCCCTTTGTAAATATGTTTCTTTTTCCCCTTTTCTTGTGTGTTTTGTTCCATTTTAGCTTAGTTCCCGTATTTCTATGAGATTCTGAGACTATGCGCGTTTTATGTGTTTTGTAGGTGTTTTGGCATGGATCAAGGGTCGTTTTGAAGGAGAATCGGAACATGGAGCAAGGCCCGAGCTTAAGAGGGAAAGAGAGGAGCAAGCCATGAAGAAGAACAAGAGAAAAGCCAACCAGAAGAAGGTGGAACGAGGTCCGGATCGAGTTAGAACCAACGCCGAACCCGAGATGATTTTTTCGACCTCAGACCGACTTGCCTAGTAAGTCGGGCCCGAGGTGCTCCGTGTCGGTCCGAGTCGGTCGCTGGCTGGATTGGGCTCCAAGGCACGAAATTGTAAACTACCACTTTTGCCCCTCATCTATAAATGATCTCTTATCTTCTAATTGGAAGGAGGTTCCCACACACTTAGCAAGGAACCAACTCTCAAAAACTCTCAAGAGGATACTTGGAGAGCAAGGAGGAAGGAGAGGAGAAGGAGAAGAGAGGGAATCGGCATAGGAGAAGGAGATTTGATAGGTTTGGTTGATAGATTAGCTTTGCCTTGTTATGATTTTGTGGATTTGGAAACCTTGGATTGGAGTTTGTGGATTGCTTTTGATTTGTGAATGAAATTTGGCTTTGGTTTGAGATTGATGATGTTGATTGCTTTGCTTTGTGATTTGTTTGCTTTCTTTGTTTGCCATATGGAGTAGATCTCCTTGATCTTGGGTTATGGGGGAAGACTCTAGCTAGGTTGGGCTAGAAACCCCAATTCCATAAGCCTTGAGTTCTTGATCTAGGAACCCACTCTACATAGAGCTACAATTCCTTATGAAAGTAAGGAATCAAGGCTTGTGATTGGCAAAGTAACGAAAGTGAACATTTGTCCATCTCAAGACCTTGCTTCGAAGGGGATTTCCCCAATGATCGATGTGTAGAAGTGGTTGGAACGAGGGTGAAAGCACCTCGATCCTATTCCGATCATCACTTATTGCTTGAATTGGGGTGGAAAAGCCTTAATCTACTAGAGAAGGAACCCAAAAGCCCAAGATCTACTTTCAATCTTTGAGTTCGACAAAACCAGCTACATCGGGCCCGACTTGCTCTACGTCGGTCCCGACTTCCCTCTTTGTCGCCAACATCGGGCCCGACGTGACACTTGTGTCGGTCCCGACTGTTCTCTTTGTTTTCCTTTGTTTTAAGTTCTCCTTTCCAGCTTTCTAGTGTTTAGGCACCTCAATCGAGTAGATTTCCCGAGCGTTCGACACCCACCACGTGCTACAACGGGGTCGGGTTATAAATTGTATCTCTAGACCCTCGCATTCGTGAGCGATCAAAAGATTGGCACCGTTGCCGTGGAATTCTAAGTGCATTGAGTGCCAATTTGGTGAGTTTCTTGTGTTTTGGTAGTGATTTGGGTGAGGGAATAGCCCAAACCCTTTGTTTGTTTTTGATTTGTTTTGGTTTGTGTCTTTGTTTCGTAGGTGTATGCGAGCTCGTTCCTCCCCTGGAACACTTGAGCTTGAGTTTGTGAGTGATCCGGAAAGTATTCTCAAAGAAGCCCGAAGAAGGAAAAGGATGGAGAATCAAGCTCTCCATGGTGATGAGGTGTTGGCTCGACTTAGGGCCGAAATGGCTAGATTGCAACTTGAGAAGGACAATCAAGAGGCGGTGGCAAGAAGAGAACGGGAGCAACGGATGAGGGCCGAGGCTCAACTCAACGCTCTACCCCGGAATGCACGCCAATACATGCATCCGGAGTTGAGGGTACCCGAACCGGTTATTGTGCTTCCCGAGGTTGCCAACAATTTTGAGATCAAGACGCAATTCATCTCCCTCATCAAGCGTGATCAATTCGAGGGCCGTCCACATGAGTGTCCCATAGAGCACGTGAAACGCTTTGTGGACATGTGTGAGACGATCTCTACCGACGAGGAGACGATGGAGTATGTGCTTCTAAAGGCGTTCAAGTGGTCACTTGGGGGCAAGGCCACACATTGGCTCGAGAGCCAAGCCCCTAGGTCGATCACAACTTGGAAGGCACTCCATGATGCTTTCTTGATGAAGTTCTTCCCGCCCTCAAAGACAACCGAGCTAAGAAGGAAAATTGCAAGCTTTCAACAAGGTCCGAATGAGCCTCTCTTCGAAGCATGGGACCGTTTCAAGGAGATGTTGCGCCAATGTCCTACTCATGGCCAACAACCATATGTGCTCCAAGACATCTTTTTCCAAGGCATCAATCCGGCAACGAAGGACAAGCTCAATCTCCACACCGATTGTGGGTTCATAGACTTGACACCGGATCAAGCTTGGGAGCTACTTGACAAGCTATCCGATTATGAGGCCATGTATGGGGTGAGTCAAGCTAGCAAAGAGGTGAAAGTTCAAGGTGAAGGTGCAAGGAAGTTATATGATCCAAAGGGGGAAGACATTGACAAGGATGTGAAGCTCCAATTCCTTGAAGGTGAAGTGAGCAAGCTTAAGAGGCAAGTCCACTACTACAAGCAAAATGCTAGAGCTTGTGAGGGGTGTGGATCCTTTGCACATGCTACACAAGTTTGTCCGAATGAGAGCCAAGTGCGCTTGGCCGAGCAAATTGAGGAGGCAAACTATGTTCGAGGAAATTTTGGTGGAAGAGGCAACTTCAACAATGGTGGTAATGGCCGGTGGAACAACGGTCAAGCTCAAGGCTACAACAACAACTTCAACCAAAACGAGCCAAGGGCGCCGTAACCACCACCATATAGGCCACCGGGATTCAATGAGCTACAATCATTGGCTCAAGAGATGAGGGATGGGTTCAAGGAGATGAGGACCCAATTCAATGAGTTTGGTGCATGGAGGAGGCAAGTCGACAATCAATTTGCCCAAATTGCAACTCAAGCCCCGAGAGAGAATGGGAGACTTCCGGGCCGACCCGAGGAGAACCCTCGAGCTCAAAACAATCAAAATGAAGTCCGGGCAATTGGATTGAGAAGTGGCCGAAACCTACCCGAGCCACACATGCCTAAGAAGAATGAAGAGAGCCGGACCGACTTACCCAGCAAGTCGGGTCCGACGTTCCCTGAAGTCGATCCAGCAGGAAGATCAACTCCTCTGCCCCGGACCGAGGTTGAGAGTGAGTCGGGCCCAACGTACCCAGATGTCGATCCGACTACTCTGCCTCAGCTCTGCCCCAGGACCGTGATACATGACATCGGGCCCGACGTGGTGCCTAAGTCGGTCCAACCAGGAAATGTTGCAAGTGAAGTGGGGAAGTCCAAGGAGGTTGATCCAAGCAAGATTCAAGGTGCAAAAACTCTTCCATATCCCTCAAAGAAGCCGAAAGATGTTGTTGAGAACAAGTTCAAGAGGTTTCTCAAGCTTTTGCAAGGTTTGAACATCTCTATCCTGTTCACCGATGCATTGAGCGAGATGCCATCCTATGCCAAGTTTTTAAAGGAGATTTTGAGCAAGAAGAGGTCCATAGTTGAAATGCAAGATGAGGTCAAGACCTTGGAGTTACCGCAAAAGCTAGGAGATCCCGGTCGGTTTGCTATCACTATTGGTGTGGGGTCTCAAAACTTCCAAGCCTTATGTGACCTTGGGGCAAGTGTTTCGGTGATGCCCGCTAGTATTTGGAGAAGGGCAAATTTAGGTGAAATTGAGCCGGCCGATATGTCCCTAACTATGGCCGACGGTTCCATCATCAAGGCTAAGGGAATATTGGATGACGTGCCGGTGCGAGTTGGAAAGTACTTTGTTCCCGATGATTTCGTGATCTTGGACATGCACGAGGACCCCTTGGTCCCAATAATCTTAGGAAGACCATTCTTAGCTACGGCGGGGGCAAGGTTTGATGTCAAAAAGGACAAAGTTTCCTTTGAGATTGGTGAAGAAAAGGTCGATTTTCACTTCAACAAGGCTTTGAATGAGCCGGACGCCTTGGCTATCCACAAACTTGAAGAGAGTGCCAAGAGAAAAAGAGAAGAAGTGGAAGTTGCTAGAGAGGTCATTGTGTTGAGAAGTGATGAAGGGTTCAATAAACAAATACAAGCAAGGGAGTTGTTGGAGCAAGTTGAGGAACAAGATGAGTCAAGGATCAATGCTAGCCCAAGGAGAAATGAAGAGTATCCTTACTTATATCCTTTTGATGTTGGTGATGACCACAATTCTTTCCAAACTTTTGATTCCTACATTTGTTTAAGTGATTTGAAAGATGACTTAGGAGACTCCTACATTTGCCTTAGTGACTTGAAAGATGAATTGGTAGAATCTCCTAGGAATTCTTTGGATAACTTTGGTGTAGGAAAAGAGGAACATGATGGAGCAAGTAAGGAGGAGAAATCTCATTCGTTGGAGGAGTATGATGAGAGAGGACCGAGATCGGAGAGCCATGCCTATATAGACCATCGTTGGTGGTTTTATGGGTATGAGGGCAATGGGAATGGGCACAACAATGGCGAGCAATTCACCGTGTTTCACCCGCCATGAGATTGAGGTTAGGAAGTCAAGCTAGTGACTCTAAACGAGCGCTTCTCGGGAGGCAAGCCGAGCTAGTAGCTTTCTTTTCGTAATTTTAGTTTGATTTTTCTTAGTTTAGCCTAGCTTTTCTCTAACCAATCTCTATCTAGTGTTTTGTGGATTTTTGGTGTTGTGTATTCTTCAAGGTTGTGTAGGATTTGAGGTGAAAAAAATATATAAATGGAAATATGGAAAAAGAAGTTGCAAGAGGATGGAATAAAATTGGTGACCCGAACACCCCACATCGAGCCCATGTAAGTCGGGCCCGACACAGGGACGTCGGTCCACGATGTCGGTCCGACCCGATCGGACTGGGTGGAATGCCATTTTTGCCCTTTGACCTAATTTGTCCCTTTCCCCCATTAAATGCCATCCCCCACCTACCTACCATCTTCATATTAACCACCATTCCCAAAATACAACCCGTCTCCCTCACACTCTCAAAATCGGCCCCCCTCTCACCATACTCGATCCACACATCTCTCCCTTTCTTCATCTCGATCCAATCACAAAAAAAGGCCTCCCTAGCCCGATTCCAAAGAGAAATTTCGAGTTCAATCTCGTTCTTCATCCCCCATCTCGATCTAGGTTGAGAAAGTTTGAGTTCTAAGTAGATTGTTTGCTTAAAAGTCTAATACTCTTCAAATCCGGTATGTGTTACTCGATCTCTACCTATTTCCTTGGAGATTTTGTGCTTTCATTGCATAGATTGAGTAATGCCATGTTTGATTGAGAGTTTGAGCTTGAGCATCAATGGTGGATTTGCATGATTTGTGAAATTGAGCTTCAAAGTTTTTTATGCATGCTTGGATCCATTTAGAACTTCGATTAGGGATGTTTGATGGTTGAATTTGAAATTTAAGTGCATGATAGAGTGATTTGGGTTGATTTGAGGTTAGAGTCGAAGCATGAACTAGGTCGAGATCGACGTGCCCAGGTAAGTCGGGCCCGAGTTGTGGAATTCGGTCCATCAAGTCGGACCGAGGTTGAGGATGTGTCGGGCCCGACATAGGTTGGAAGTCGATCCATGTTGCTTTTGCTCTCTTCTTGTGATATCATGTGGATTCATGTGTTTCATTGTTGGCTATAGCTTAATCATGATGTAGTATGATCATTTGCTTAGCCATTGTTAGAAGATATCCATGATGATTCATGTTGGATTGTGATGCATGAGTGTTTAGAGACTAAGTATGCGGTTCCCTTGTGTTGATGTGTGTTGATGAGTGCTTTTGTTGAGTTGTATGGAGTTTATCTTGGACCCTTTTGTTTGGTTGGATGTGTGTAGGTACCATGGAGACTAGAGCTTCATCATCTCATGCGGAAAGGCCGAAGAAGAAGTCCAAGAAGTCAAGAAAAGAGCCAAAGTTGGATGATGTTTACTTGGAGGATGATGAGCAAGTTGAGAGTTATGCAAGGTATATGGCGCTTGAGCATCACACAAGGTGGCTTGATTGGGAAACCGTGAAGAAGATGGACATGGATCAAGCTCTTCCAAGGTGCTACTCCCACATCGGTCTCAATGGGATGCTAAGGTGGGACAACACCCACTATCCCGCCCTCACCTCGGAATTAATGGTCACTTTTGAATGCACTTATGATAATATGGAGGATGAGGAAGGGGCGATCACCTTCCAATTGGGCAATGAGGACCACAATCTCTCTCTTAGGGACTTGGCTACCTACTTCGGGTTTCCATGTCCAAAAGAAGAGACCGACGTCGACAACGAGAAGGTGAACCAAGTGTGGCGGCATGTGGCCGGGAAGAGCGAGATGAGAAAGGGCGCCACCACAACCGAGATTGCTAGCCCTCTTTTTCGGGTCATGGTGCGAGTTTTGGGATGTGCAATCTATGCTCGTCATGAGTTGAACAAGCCGATGAAGGAAGAGATTATGTTGCTACATGAGATGCTCTTCCACACCGAGAAGCCCATGAACCTTGCATGGGAGTGGGTCAAGATGGTGCGAGACTTCCAAAGCTCCTCTTGGATCTACTTCGGCGGGATGATAGCAAGGCTAGCCGTGCGTCTAGGAGTCGACCTTAACAAGTATTCTCCGGCTCCGAATGGTGTTGAGTATATGAACATGAAGTATTTCAAGAAGGCCAACATCATCAAGGAGAAGCTTTACATGACTTCTTTGGCCCCTCACTCGAGCTATGATGGTGTGTCCATCCGGTTGGTGCCCAACCTCTATGATCTTTCTTGGTATCACAATTGGTACCAAGTGTGGGCCGGCAAGCCACACACTGTAGAAAATGTTGGAAATGGAAAGTGGAATGAAGGTAAAGAGCTTAAGTGAAGAAAAAGGGTCCGACTGAGTTACACACCACATCGGGCCCGATGTCATAAGAAAGTCGGTCCAGTGTAGAAAGTGTGGAAAATCCAACGAAAAGCCTAAGAGCAAAGATGAAGTGGAATGTTAAGTGAAATTTTGCGTTGAGAGGAAAAATGTTAAGTTTTTTGGATAAGTGTGAAATTGATTGTGGAATTTTTGGTGAAGTTGGTGAGAATTTAGGTTGTTCAATCCCCATTGTAAGCACCACAAGACCAAATAATTCCCACCTTGAGAAATACCAAAAGCCCCATTACAACCCGGCTGAATGGAACCTCTTTGAGGACCTCCATTGAGCCAAGTTCGAATTCTTCGTGTACTTTGTATTAGGCATCTCTAGGTGGAGGATTTGGTGATATTAGCGTCAATAGTAAAGTCCTTACTTGCATGATTTTTGAGCTTGAGTGTTCATTGCTATACCCATACACATGATGAGTGATACACATTCACATAACCCTAAAGTGAGGCTTAGTTGCATTGACTCTATTCCTTGGAACACTCAATCATGTGTGATGATGTAATCTTGCTTGAATATCAATCACTTGTTCTTAAATATGTTTTCATACGAGGCTTTACTTGAAGATTATGTTTCGGTCTTGCTTACATTGTTATTGCTTGAGGACAAGCAAGTTTAAGTATGGGGTATTTTGATGTCTCTTTATTTGGTGGTGTTTTTATATATGATTCCCTTTGTAAATATGTTTCTTTTTCCCCTTTTCTTGTGTGTTTTGTTCCTTTTTAGCTTAGTTCCCGTATTTCTATGAGATTCGGAGACTATGCGCGTTTTATGTGTTTTGTAGGTGTTTTGGCATGGATCAAGGGTCGTTTTGAAGGAGAATCGGAACATGGAGCAAGGCCCGAGCTTAAGAGGGAAAGAGAGGAGCAAGCCATGAAGAAGAACAAGAGAAAAGCCAACCAGAAGAAGGTGGAACGAGGTCTGGATCGAGTTAGAACCAACGCCGGACCCGAGATGATTTTTTCGACCTCGGACCGACTTGCCCAGTAAGTCGGGCCCGAGGTGCTCCGTGTCGGTCCGAGTCGGTCGCTGGCTGGATTGGGCTCCAAGGCACGAAATTGTAAACTACCACTTTTGCCCCTCATCTATAAATGCTCTCTTATCTTCTAATTGGAAGGAGGTTCCCACACACTTAGCAAGGAACCAACTCTCAAAAACTCTCAAGAGGATACTTGGAGAGCAAGGAGGAAGGAGAGGAGAAGGAGAAGAGAGGGAATCGGCATAGGAGAAGGAGATTTGATAGGTTTGGTTGATAGATTAGCTTTGCCTTGTTTTGATTTTGTGGATTTGGAAACCTTGGATTGGAGTTTGTGGATTGCTTTTGATTTGTGAATGAAATTTGGCTTTGGTTTGAGATTGATGATGTTGATTGCTTTGCTTTGTGATTTGTTTGCTTTCTTTGTTTGCCATATGGAGTAGATCTCCTTGATCTTGGGTTATGGGGGAAGACTCTAGCTAGGTTGGGCTAGAAACCCCAATAGCATAAGCCTTGAGTGCTTGATCTAGGAACCCACTCTACATAGAGCTACAATTCCTTATGAAAGTAAGGAATCAAGGCTTGTGATTGGCAAAGTAACGAAAGTGAATATTTGTCCATCTCAAGACCTTGCTTCGAAGGGGATTTCCCCAATGATCGATGTGTAGAAGTGGTTGGAACGAGGGTGAAAGCACCTCGATCCTATTCCGATCATCACTTATTGCTTGAATTGGGGTGGAAAAGCCTTAATCTACTAGAGAAGGAACCCAAAAGCCCAAGATCTACTTTCAATCTTTGAGTTCGACAAAACCAGCTACATCGGGCCCGACTTGCTCTACGTCGGTCACGACTTCCCTCTTTGTCGCCAACATCGGGCCCGACGTGACACTTGTGTCGGTCCCGACTGTTCTCTTTGTTTTCCTTTGTTTTAAGTTCTCCTTTCCGGCTTTCTAGTGTTTAGGCACCTCAATCGAGTAGATTTCCCGAGCGTTCGACACCCACCACGTGCTACAACGGGGTCGGGTTATAAATTGTATCTCTAGACCCTCGCATTCGTGAGCGATCACCTCTTAGATAGAAACAGAGGAGGGATATGTTCGAGAGAGTGAATCAAGGAGGAGGACGGACTTGGAAGACCCTTCACCGTCGGCGTCCTCTTCTTCCTCTTCTTCCTCACCTCCTTCATCCTCTCTATGGCCTTGTTGGGTGCTGCTGCTGCACAAAGAAGACAGAACCATGAGAGAGTTAAGAGGAACGACGGACTCGTGAAGCTCATCACCGCCGGTCACTTTCTCGCCTCGACGTACGTCGCCATCGGCGATCGTCAACTCCTCCAACCACCACCCACCGCAAGGACTGTCGTCGGGCAATGCCCAGCCACCCTTAGGATCGGGGATCGAGCCACTATCGAGCCAAACGAGCCATGGGCTCGAGTGAAGGTATATACGATCGAAATTAATTAGCGGGTTGATTGCGGAGCCACCGTAAGGGCCTTTTGGTTTCGCTTTGCTAATTAAATTTATGGTTTTTATAATCTTGACATTGATACGGTCCCACAGGTTCAAACTGCTCGAGAAACGGACGTCCGGATCTTCAGTTATAGCGAATACAAGTTTCGGATACCGATTGGCAGGTAAAGGACTTCGGATAATTACTCGGGATTCGTTGTTAATCGGTTTGATCCAAGATTTGGTCACCTTTAAGAACTGTTGCTAATGAACAATTTTTATTTAGAAAATTATTTCAAAAGTGAAGCAGATAATTAGTTATAATTCCGCCAAGATGGCTCCTTAAAGCATGATAACTAAGGATTTATTATATATCGATATTCGGAAATCAAATCGTTTATCG
The DNA here is from genome assembly GCA_964016875.1 of Fallopia convolvulus. Classification (NCBI taxonomy): domain Eukaryota; kingdom Viridiplantae; phylum Streptophyta; class Magnoliopsida; order Caryophyllales; family Polygonaceae; genus Fallopia; species Fallopia convolvulus. The sequence goes on from OZ024724.1 coordinate 20,003,942, forward strand.
ATTAGAAAGTTGTAGGAGTTGAGAATACAACTAAGAAGTGTTTCTGTGAGCTCGTTTCTGAGAAATCCTTTTGTTTTTTTTTTGTCAGAAGGATGATAAAGATTACTGTTGGAATTCCTAAGGACGTTGATCACACCTTCTAAGGCAAGTAGACGATTCTCTCTTGTATTACGGTTATTAATGAGGAATTGAATTCCGTTTGATCCTCATGTTGGAAATAAATTGTATGTTGAATAAAGTTTGATAGGTTGTTATTTTGTTAGCAATAACGACCATGTCGTTATTGCGATTTTTGCGCTAGAACTGAACTTAGGACCGTTGTATGATTAGCTGTCTCATGCTGAGACATTGCTGTGAAATAAGATGGTAGAGATGGGAGTTTAGACTCCAAGACGTCTCTTTAGTGGTCCTGTGCTGAAACAATGTTGAAAAATAGGTAGTCTAGGGGTAGGAGCGGAGTCTCCAATGACCTCTTTATAACAAAATCTGTATTGGGGGTGTAGTTTTCTAGCGTATCCCAATATTGGAGTCATGACTCATGTCACACTTCATGTTGAAGGAGGACAATGGTGCACTCTAGCTAAGTGCAATTGATACTCGATTGTTGGCCGAATCTCGGTTGTTGGCCGAGCATGTATAAATGATCAGGGATGAAATAGGCCCTTTGATCTCGGTAGTTGGCCGAATCTCGGTTGTTGGCCAAGGATATATGTAAATGATCATGGATGAAATAGACCCTCTGATCTCGGTTGTTGGCCGAACTATGTAAGAACTATTAAATGGTGCGAGTGCACAGATTGAGAGTAATGATAGATAAGTGTGTTGGGCACATTAATGTACCCGAACGGTTAGTCTATTCGATAACCATTCTTGCCCCCGATTACGAATAATTCTTAATCAAACGTTGATTAAGTCAATCTGATTAGTCGATGGAGGCTTTTCAAAATGTTGTGTGATTAATATGAGTTCCCATCAATTGTTCATGTTTCGTAAGGGAAACCACAAGCGGTGGTGTTCTCTCTCTTGATTATGCAAGTCTCCTTCTTATTCTCTATAAGACTGCTAACTGTTGGATCATAATCCGAGTCTAATCGGATTTGGATGCCAATATGTTTAGTTATAACCAAAAGAACCAAGTTAGATTCTCCGCTTGCTAGTCTTTCATTAGACTAACCCGTCCATTTTCTTTTTTTTATATGGCCGTCTGGTGTCCACCGTTGTATACGACACATCAGGTATTTCTTGGAAGTTGATTCAAGAGGTGGATTCCGAGTTGTGAAGCTCCAGAAGTTGAAGAAAGGTTTCCAATGGCTATACTTGATTGAAGATCATGGTTGAACTACTTCAAAACGAAGCTGAGTTTCAGAAATAAGAACTTAAGGAAGACTTGATGAAGATTTTGTTTAAATAGAAGGTTGTTCTATTTATTTATTCTTTTAAGTTAAGGTTTGTATAAGACCTTTTACGTGTTTTTCCGCTGTAATATTTAACTTAAGTTTGTTAGGTTTTAAATGGTTTCATTTACCTTGTTTTTAGTTTGTTCAGTCAGTTTAAAGCCTTGGGTAGCTTCGGTTTAGTCTTAATCGGGGTTATTGGCGGCAATACCTCCAGGGTAGGAACGTGGTGTTACAGAAGTGGTATCAGAGCTAAAAGTTCCTAAGTCTTGCTTAAGACTTTCATCTTCCATTTAGAATTATGGAGAATTCTATATTGATGTTGTCTTAGAACCATTTACGGAAAGTGGTTAAGATTGGAAGCCAGACTCGTGAAGAGATAGAAGGAGAAAAGGGAATTGGAGAACATGAGGTAATAAGTTTGTAATAAATTCTTTGAAGAAGGTCTTGTGATGGACATTTTATTCCCTGTAGATGGGAATGGATTCCGAGAAGGATCCATAGTAAGATCAGGTGGAGATTCCTACAGTTGACTCGGCTCTAGACCAAGTTCTCAATGAATTCCTATTCTTTCTTGAAAGTCTGAATTAGATGTACCCTCGTCGTTTCTTCCATATTAGGAAACTTTTTGTGAAATTTTGATGTTAAGTATTGTACTTCATAAAGACTTTCTATTTTGAAGGTTTCCTATTTTAAGTTTGTATGATGGAAGATTTCAAGTTAAGAATTTTGGTTAAAAAGTTCATGATTCAAAGTTATGTGAAAGAAATTGTTAATTCTTTTTCTTGAAATATGAAATTTCAAGTGTTGTCTTTAAAAGGAATTTTTAAAGTGAGTTTATGTGACATTGAAGTCATAAGATTAAGAGAATGCATCCATTCTAGACCTCACTAGAAGTATGTGTTTGTCTCTCTCACTCAAGTGTTTAGGGTATAGTGTTTCGCTCAATTCACAACTAAGACCGCTAAACTACCATTTGCTTGCATCAGTGTTATAAATCTCCACCACTATGGACATTGCATATAACAAAAATCAAGAGGTATTTTAATGGGTTGTATTGTGGCATAGGTGAGAAGATTAAGGCATGGAATATATTTGGCTATGTGGTGCTAAAACTGGAAAATAGGAATCAAGCTTCATCATCACCAACAAACCTTTTTAGCTCACTTTCTTTCCAAACCTTTATTCACTTTCTTTTCCTTCTCAGACTTCTTTTGCAATTTCTTTTTAACCCATTCTTCTTCATGGCTTTTGAGACTTTTTCTTCATATGCACTTTTTATTTCTCAAGCTCAAACCATTCTTCATTTTCATCCTTCATTCCCTTTATTCACTTTTTTTTTCAACTCATCCACCATTCTCATTCTTCTTCTTAACTCCGTAACTCACTCAAACTTCACAAAACAATTCAAGCATAAATTACTATTCTCCAGAAGGGTCAGGCTCATTAGGCTCGGGATTTAATTTTGTGGAGCATAAAAAGATAGGCTATTAAGGCTAACAGGGGCTTCAAAAAGAAGGATTAATATGCAGGGTGGATAGGGAAAATATAGGCTAATGAAAAATAATGCCTCTATCACTTTAATGGCATGTACAAGACTCATGTAAGCATCCTCAAAATAGATATTTAAACGCAAGTTCTAGAGTATCAAATCATAGTGAGACACTCAAGAAATATAAGAGAGGACAATTAGTCCTAGAAAGACTAAAAAATGATCTCACAAGATTAGACATGTCTAGAACTTCAGCATAATCTCAAATCTCAAAAGATAACATGTTCTCATTCAATTACATGTAAAACATACAAATCTACAATCATGCTAATATGTAGAGGTTTCAACAATTCAAGCATGGCATGAGGATTTAGAGTTATGCAAAGAATAATTAAGAGGACAAGGGGTTTTCCATTAAAAAGGATTCAATAACACCTAAAATGCATGATTTTTTTTTATTTTTGACATTTTTTTGAATTTCTTTTTTTTTGCAAAGACAAATGCAAAAAACTTATACATGAAAATGCAATCTAGCATGCAACTATATGCAATATAAACTAACAAGAAACTTGTTTCCCTCCCCAAACATAAAATCTACATTGTCCCCAATGTAGAAAAATAAAAGAGAGAGAAGAAAATACTAACCTTGGGTTGCCTCCCAAGCAGCGGTTGTTTAAGGTCATTAGCTTGACCTTCCATCTTCTTTTAAGTACTCGGGCCAAGAGGGTCTTTAGTACCTACCCTAGCCAGATTAGGATCAACCACAAGCTTCAGCCTATGCCTTTGTACTTTAAATTTTCCCGAGTTTTTATGCCAAAGCTCAGCTTCACCTCCATGTAAAACTCGAGTCACTATATGTGGCCCAGACCATCTTGTTCCTTTGCTCCTTGGAAACATGTTGGATCTTTTATGGAATAGCATCACCTTGTCTCCAATCCTTCTTCTTTTTCTTTGGAACCCTACCCTTCATCTCCTTAGCACCATCACCAACTATAAGACTTGTAACCTCTACAATTTGTTTTAAAGGTTGAGCAACATTAGCAAGTAGCTCTCTTTTCTCCACCTGGTCCTCAATAGCAGGTACACTAAACTCCAATGGGTCCTTAGAGACCACAGACATCAAAGATCCATGAACTTCCCTGTGTATGACATCTATCATGCAATCATCATTCTCACAAGAAGGTTGTTTAATAGCTTTTGAAAGATTAAATTCAATTTTCTCATCACCTATTGTGAAAGAGAGGACCCCCTATTTTACATCAATCAAGGTACCTGCAGTAGCTAGAAAGGGCCTTCCTAAGATGACTGGGATAGACATATCAACATTAATATCCAACACAATAAAATCCACAGGAATAAAAAACTTACCTATACGAATGGGTACATCCTCAATGATTCCTATGGAGCGAACCGATGATCTATCTGCCATATAAAGTGTCATCCCTATAGGTCTAGTCTTTCCCAAACCCAATTCTTTGCAGATGGATAAGGGAATAATACTAACACTAACTCCAAGATCACATAAAGCATCATAAGTAGTATTTCCAAAGACAATAGGGACATAAAAGTTACCTAGATCTCCAAGTTTTGGAGGGAGCTTGTTTTGGATAAGGGCACTGCACTCCTTGCTCAGAGACACGGAATGGCATTCATCAATCTTCCTCTTGTGGGATAGGATCCCTTTCAAGAACTTCACCTAAGAGGACATTTTCTTCAAGGCATCCGTGAAAGGAATGTTGATGCAGAGCTTCTTCAACATATCCACAAATTTTCTAAATTGTGGATCGAATTGGGCTTCGACTTTTCTTTGAGGGAATGGTAGAGGTGGCTTGTATGGTGTTGGAGGAACATATGGAGGCTCCTTCTCATTTTCTTTTGACTCCTCAGGAACCTCTATCTCTTGGAACTCATTCTCATTCACCTTTTGAGTCATTGGTGGAGTTTCAAGTGCTCTTCCACTTCTTAGAGATATAGCATTCACTTGGCCTTATGGGTTAGCTTTAGGTTGACCAGGCAATTGACCACTAGGTCTTGGAGCATTCAAGGCTTGTTGAGCCAATTGTTGCTCAAACAACTTTTGCTGCTTTTTCATCTCTTGTAGCTCTGAGATCATCTCTTGTTGAAAGGACTGACTTGCTTTTTGACCCGCCATAAGTTGCTCAAGTAGAAGCTCCACTGTTGATTGTTGTGGTTGTGGTACAAGAGGAGCAGATTGTGGTTGAGGAGCCTTTGGGTGAAACCCAGGTGGTTGTCTATGTCCATAGGAGAAGTTTGGGTGATTCCTCAAACCGGGGTTGTAAGTATTGGAGTATAGGTCATTCCTTACATCCCGATTGTAGTTCGTCATGTAGTTGACTTCTCCTACCTGTGGCTCACGTTCAGAATCATACAAATGACAAGCTGATATTGTGTGATCATGTGCTCCGCAAAACTGACAATTTACCACTGAGCTTGATGGTGTAGGTACAATGGTCTTTCCTGCTGTTGCAGCTGTTTCCATCTGCTTCACCTTCTGAGTAAGAAAATCAACTTGAGCCCTCAATTGAGTATTGGCATCAGCTTCATACATATCATAGGCTTTCTTGACACTAGATGTGGAACGAACATCAGAATAGTTGTAGGAATGCAATGCAGTTCTTTCAATCAAATCCCATGCATTGTCTATTTGCAGATTAGACAGACCACCTCCAGATGAAGCGTCAATTAGCAGACTAGTTGCACCATCAATTGCATTATAGAAGATATCAAGAAGTGCCACCTTAGATTGCCCATGATGAGGGCACAACACAAGAAGCTCCTTGAATCTCTCCCAAGCTTCAAAGTAAGACTCTCCATCTTTCATCCTGAAATTACTGATTTGCTGCCTCATCTCAGAAGTCTTCTTAGGTGGAAAGTATTTGTTCAAGAAGGCTGAGGCTAACTCATCTATGTTCTGATGGAGTTTTGAGGAAGAGTCTTGAACCATGTCTTGGCCTTGTCCCTTAATGAGAATGAGAAGGCTCTCATCCTGAGTGCGACATCTAGGACATCAAGGATTTTGACAGTTTCCATGAGCTCAATAAAAGTAGTGAGGTCTGATGAGGATTTTCCGATGGAAGACCTCCAAATTGATTTTGTTGGACCATGTTGATCAAGGAGGGCTTCAATTCAAATGTAACGAGCTTGCACATCAGGATAGACAACACCAAAAATAGGCCCATGTTGAGCAGGCCTCATATATTCAGCAAGAGTTTGTGGGTGTTGTTCTTCCTCTTGGAGTGCTTGGTTTTGTTCCAACACAACCACTCGATTGTTGGCAGCCACTACTTGGGCTTCTAGATCAGCAACATAGGCTCTACACAAAACCTCAGCATCTTGGTCTTGATCACCCATAGCTTGGATTGCACGTTGCTTTCTTAGTCTTCTACGGAAAGTACGCTCAATTTCAGGATCAAAATTGTTGAGTGGTTGAGCGTTCAGGGCTCTTCGCGTGAATTAGAGAACAATTTGAAAACACACACAAAAGAAACAAAATTAAAAAGAAAAAACAGACCTAATCTACCGGCTGTGAGAAAAAACCAATACTAACTATAGTTCCCCGACAACAGCGCCAAAAACTTGATAGGCCAAATCCTACCCCGCAAGTATATGGGATCGGTTGTAATACCAAGGTGTGGAACTCTGGGACTATGTAGTATTAATTGTATTCAAATCAGTAGAATAATTCGTAAAATAAGAAAAGACTGAATTGTGATTTTTGCTATGAAACTAATTAAAGCAAACAAACAAGTAAATATGCGCAAATCAATGAGAGAAAGGCTTCTAAGATCAAGGATCACCACAATAATGCTTTAGTCGACTATAAAAGATGATTGCACAATCTTAATTATGACTTTGCTTGAAGGCAATTGTCTAATGTATCCGCTAAATTCTTTCGAATGTTAACAAACGTATCTAGACTCAATTAAACATCCACTTTTGTGACTTGCAAATTAAAATCTAGACCATTAAGCACTTAGATTTAAGATTAAATTGAATCAACATCCGCTTTCGCGACTTGCTAACTGTTTTGGACAAAAATTTGATTGACAAACCTTTGCCCTAGATTGGGGCATGATCGAAACCAAAAGGAGTTATCTAACTCGAATGAGCGTGGGATTCACAAGAAAAAAGAGAAATGATCTCCTCAAGAAATTCGTTCTCTCGTATGTTTTTTTCCTGTGTTTGCTTATCTTTAAAAAAAATATGTAATTTCGGTATATATGTCTACATTACAACAGTTATTTCCCTAATATCACGATCTCCGGATCATTAGGACACGCCTCATAACTAACTTCCCGCATATATTGGAGGCTTAGAGCGCTCTCTCCTGCGTCTTCTGGACGATCCTTTCCGCTTTGTGACAGATGCTTTCTTCCTTCCATCGAATGATTGGAGATCTCCCTATTCCAAGATCCGCTCTCGTTTGGCCCGGTTAATGATTTCTTCGTGTACTCATGTGCTTGAATTACCAGATGGGTCGGTGGATTTTTGGGCCTAACAATACCCCCAAATCCTGATCCAGATCTTTTAGGCGGGATTTGGATCGGATTTTTCGCGTGAATGTAGGCAGCGTGCGCCACGTGGTGGTCACCCGTCCGTTCGATATCCCTCGAGAACTTGAAGAATCCCATCACCCAGGCTTTAAATGCCATGCTTCAGACCTCTTCAGAGGTACGCGTCTTCTCCTTCGTGCTTCATCTTCTTCTTGCCCCTCTCTCTAACTCTCGTTTTACTCCTCTGCTGTTAACCTCCATGGCCAACACCGACGTCAAAGACATGGGCTTCGAGTCCTCTCATATCCTCGAACCTCATGAGTGTCGTCCTTGTTTTCTTTCTCCAGAGGAAGTGGAGACTCTAGTCCGAAGCCATGGATTCCCCTCCGATGTTAATTTTTACACCCCTACACACGAGGCCGCTGACTGGGTCAAAGAGGGCTGGGTCTACTTCCTAGAATACCCATTCACCCTGGGAGCCCTTTTCCCCTTTTCCCCCTGATTCTAAACTTCTTAATGACGCTCAGAGCTTCTCCGGCGTAGTCAATGCCGTCGGTATGGAAGATTTTGTACCAGATCAGTGACATTTGTCGGGGCGAGAAGATCGACTTCACCTTACAAGACCTCCTGTACGCGTATCGGGTTTGTCCCCTCAGGGCCGGACGCTTCACCCTTCATGCACGAGACGCAAGGCACCCTTTGATCCCGAAGTCGACGGTCAATGACAAAGATTGGGCTTCGCGTTTCTTTTTCGTGGAGAAGTCCACTCTGGGAGAGACGTTCCAAGCTGCATTCTTTGATTCTTGGACTACCAAAAGTAAGTACTTTTTGCCCTAATTTTCTCAACCCCCAATTGTTTTCTCAAGCTGCTTCTTTATCAATTTTCTGACTATGAGGATTTCTCGCGCAGTCCTGCCGAGTCTAGAGTTCCAAGTTCTGGAATCGGAAGCTTGAAAAAAGCTCTTTTCTCTCCCGGAGGCCAGAAGGACGTACCGGAGGTCTGCGGAACTGATGCTCGAGGGTGAATCCAGCAATAAGGCAACGACAGTCACTAGGGATTTGAAGGACGATGAGGATGATGCGGGATCAGGGAACTCTGAGAAGACGATCGAGGATAACGCTCTGATGTCTGGGGATCTTGCTGGAAAGGGGCCAAGCCTTGTTAAAAACCTTATTAGTATGCGCTTCTCTTCTTTCTTATTCTTTTTTTTTTATTCTTGACTTGTGAATGTGACGACGATTGTTTTCTTGAGCCCTAACGCTTGTCTTCCCAGAGCCTTCTTCGTCTCTAGGGAGAAGTTTTTTTGCTGCAGCCCTGATTCAGCGCAAGCTCCGTTCAAGGGAAAAGAAGCCCTCCTTGGACCCGAAGGTGAAGGTTGAGGCCGTAGCGAAAGCGACCCCGGCTAAGAGACCATCACCCAGTACTACTGAAGTCATCGACCTGGACGACAATGGTCCCTCAGACTTATGGTAGAAACTTCGGAGTGCCCACGAATCAAAGAAACCTCATCTAAACCTTCCTCGCTCCGTTCTGGTCAGGGACGCGGGCTTGTCGATTTGGAAGGTCCGCTTTCTCCAGTCGTCCTTTCCTCTCCTATTCTTTTCTTTTTTTTATATTGCGGGTAATACCGTATCTCTCTGCGCAGGCCTTGCAAGGCGTCGTGTGGGTGGCAGAGGCTGTTGATGGAGAGGAGCTAACTCTTAAAGAACGTCAAGTCCAGTGGGATGCTGAGAAAGCCGCTTTGGAGAGGGAAGTTCACATGGCAGCTGAGCGCTAGAAGTCGGACGCGAGCAAACTGGCGAAACATACCGAGACGGTCAAGCGTCATTCTTCCCAAGCTGTGTCAGACCGGTCTAAGATTGCTGAGCTCGAGGCCAAGAACAAGAGGATCGCTAAGGAAGCTAGCGAAATTGGGGCCTACTGCTCAATGATGTCTCGGGTGGAGACAATCAAACAATTCGCGGCTGGCGAGCATTCAGACTGGGATTTGGATGCCGAGATCGCGTCCTTCTATAGTTGTTATCCTCCAGATCAACCGGATCTTGGTGACGAGCTCTTGGCTTCTCTGGACGTAGAAGAGGAAGATGGTGGCTGTAGTCCAAGCGCAGGTGGGGTACCGGAACAATGTGACGGGACTTCCGCGGATGCCGCGAAGCAGCTGGGAGGCACTCCTGTGAATGATGAAGATTAGGGCCGCGAGCCCTTGTAAAAGATTTCTTATGATGTTTCTTTTGTTTTTGTCTGAACGAACTTCTGGTGACTCGTATGGGCCGCATAGGGGCCATGAACAATGTTCGTCCTTTGTTTGGACGTTTCCTCTTCCTCAGGAAGGAGAAATGGATAGGTGTTTGGATGTTTTCTTGCGCATTTTCGTTTGTTATTGTCCTTCCATTGTGTGAAGAAATTTTCAGGACGGATAGGTGCTTCGGATAGAAAGCTTGAAGACGAGGACTCTTGCAGAAGTCTCTGGTCACGGGTGACAGTTGCGTTTACCGATGAAGTTTCCAGGCGTGCAACGAGTATCGCGTTGGGACTAGCGCTCGGGAAGGGCGGTCGATTAGAGACGTCTTCAGCCTAGGATTGGTTACCTCTGTTGCTTTAGTCTAGGATTGTTTACCTCTGTTGCTTTAGAATCGTATTTAATTGTATGAAGTATTCTTTTCTGGCTCTTGAATCGTTCTTTTCTGGTCCCGTTGCCTCCTAGACTGAAGTCTTGATTCCGCCAAATATCCAAACGCATTCCAATGAAGCTCAAACTCTCCAAAGTACATGAAAAACATACAAATACGCGTGTAGACATCTATAACGGAATCTCAACTAAAAGTACTAGAAAACACAAGACTAATGCATGAAAACATATAAACTAAGGTCTTAAATGCATCTCCTAATATGCTCTAAAATGCAAGTTATCAGTGGCTGGGAAGATGACTCAACCAGAAAGCTTTGATGACTCATGAAACATAAGAAATCACACCATTCCTCAGGTCCTATATATGAAAGCCTCTCATTGCTCATGTAGTCAGCCAATCCCCTTGTCTCACGATTCATACCATGGATAACTCCCATGTTCACCTCTATATCATCGTATCGTATTCCCCATGTACCAAGCTCGAACACATGGTCCTGAAATCTAGAAAAATAGTCTTGGAAGTGTTTATCTTGCAGCTGTCTACATTCACACAAAGCCATGAATTAGTAGCACGAGTGTTCTGAACCATATGATAGGTTCACAACACCAAGAATAGCACACAAAGTAAAACACAAATAGTGACAAATTCCCCGGCAACAACGCCAGATTTGATGAGGTATTTTTCAATCATTTTGCCAATCAAAAAATCCTAGCTTAACCAAACTTAGTAGAATGGTAAGTAAGGGTCGAACCCATAGAGACTCGTGTATTTGTGTTGTTACTTAGATGCCAAGTAACCAAAGGGATTTTTTTGAATGATTTATCTAAACTAATATGCAATCTAAAAAGTAAATATGAATGCAAATTGATTGTAACATATGAGAGACAAGAGTGTTCAACTAGTTAAATCCATCACGATATTGCTTTGTTAATCAATGATTCTCTTGATTCTCTTCTCACTTGAATAATCTATTGTGGATTATGACCCTACTAAGAATTATGAGCCGAACTTCAGATTTAGTTGATAGAACTACCAGTCTAACAACCCTAATCATCTAACAACATAGAAGGCCTTCTAGATTCAATTAGACAACAACATAACGATTCAAGTTATCAATAGAAACAAGCACTTAGAGCAAACAAACATCTAAGTGACTTGTGAATTTATTCCCTTCTTTAACCAACTAGTCCAACTAGTCCTAAGTTGATTAAAGTTCTACTCTTGATCAAGTTAACTCCGACCGGTAATTAATAAGATTCTGTTATAACTAGAATTTCAATTAGGTGATCAATCTAACAAAACCCTAGTTTAGATTCAATTAAGCACATGGAATGAACTATATTCAAGTTTATTGAGAATCAATCAAACCTCACAACTCATGCAAATCATGACTTTAATTAACTAGCCAAACAAATAGAATTTAGCAACTCATAATTGGATTAAGAAAAACTTACAAATTGGTTCAAAGGTTGCTCCTTGAGAAAAGCTCTCTAAAAGCAACCCTAGCCTCCAAATTGTCTTCTAAGTTATGAAAAGTGAGAGAAACTAAAAACAAGGTTTAAATACCCCAAAGGTTTCCAAAGACTAAATTATCCCAAAATACAAAAAAACACGTCGGAAAAGATCTAATAAAGTCCAACCTGTGGACCAAAACATAGCCCAACTTCGGCCCAAACATCTCCGTGTAAACACCAATGGCGCGAGCATTTCCGGAATTGCACGGCCGTGCAAGTCTCTCCTCAAGCCCGCGGCAATTCTCGGTTCAGCATTCAAGTGACACTTCAAAGGCTGTTTTGACCCCCTTCGAGTTGGAATTTGGACTTAGAGTAAGAAAATGAATTGTATCTCTTCGAGTTAGCTTTCCAGTGATACCAAATTCGCTTTACCCGACCAATATAGCTCCCAAGCCAAGCATTGCAAGATAGAGGTGTCAAAACAAGAACTCCAATGCATAGCCGGAATTTAAGCGTTTTTTTCACGGAAACTCTTGGGTCTTGGTTCTTCTAATCTTCACTTGTATCACTCTAAGCTTCATATTGATCCTCTACAATCATCTAAGATCTATCCCATCCATTCTTGTTTACCTAAAGATCTGCAAAACTGAACAAAATACGCGCAAAACCCGAATTTCTGAGAAAACCTAAAAACCTAAGAACTAGACTAAACTAAGCTAAAACCAAGCAAAATAAACATAAATATGCATCCTAAACACTACACAAATGCAAGATATCTATATGTCAAACGATGATGATGAAGTGGCGCCGACAAGAGGTAATTGTTGTATGGCCATTGAAGATAAATCATCCCAAGAGGTAAATGACTTTGAACTGTCTTCTGTTCTTGCTAAAGAGTCAAGAGAACAGTTGGTTGCTATCATCGAAAAACTTGGAACTTTGGTCATTGAGTTAAGAGAAAAAGTGGAAGAAAATGAAGAAACCATTTCCAATCTTTTCGATGATAACAAACTCTGGTCCTCTAAAGCTATTGAACTGGAAAATACTTCTTCTGTTAAGTCAGTGACTTGTGAGTCTTGTTCTGACTCAAAAACTCAGGACGTTGACTTGCAAAAGCAAGTTGAGGACTTGGAAAAACAAGTCAGTTACCTAGAAGGAGAATGAATTATGCTTAGGCTCGATCATGCTAAGCTATCTAAAGAACTAGAAGATCAGAAAGTTGATGATGTGACTAAAAGAAAAAGATGACTAGATGAGTTTGTTGCTAAAAAAGCTCAAGAAGTCAGAAATGACTCTAAAAAGAAATTTGTGAAGGAGGTTGACAGATCTGGGATTGGATATGCTCGTGCACCCAACACTCAGGGTACCAAACACGCTCCCCTTTTGTCCAAAGGCAAAGCCCCTATAGGTAGTGACAATGCAAGTTGTTCTACTCATGTGGTGGCTAAACAAGACAAAGGGAAGCAACAGTGGTATCCTGATCAAAAGGTGCACAATATATGGCAAAAAAACCCAAAACTCGGCTCCCTCACAAATTGATTTTAAATCACGCATCAACAACCAACCCATCTATCCGGGATACATCAAGTATGTTGGCCTAATGTCTCACAGAACATGGTATTGCGACAAGGTTGGTCATTACCAACATGATTGTTACAAAAGGCAAGAGATGAGAAAAATGCCAGGTCACGGACTCTGGATGACAATTTTGACAAACCTGATGTCACTGACTGTCCTCCAAGATCTGTGTGTGCGAGTTGTAACAAGTGTTGTCCTAGAAATTACTATATTGCCAAACCCAGAGGAGTTAGACAACTCTGGGTTCCTAAGAACTAATTCTTTCAATGCAGCTTGAAATGGGTGATAAGGAACCCTTGTTTATTGATAATGCGTGCTCAACTCATATGTCCGGGAACCCCATGGATTTTGTCTCACTTCAAGAATACAGGGGAGGTAAGATTACCTTCGACAAAAACAGTAAAGGTGGTATTTCTGGTATTGGTACGGTAAGATTTTCTGATAAGTTGACTATAGATAATGTGAATCTAGTGGATAATCTTATTTTCAAGTTGCTAAGTGTTTCCCAAATTTGTGCTAATGGAAAATTTCAAGTTGTCTTTGATAAAAAGGGTTATCAAGTCCAAGAAATAGACTCGGGGAAGATACTTCTAAAAGGGGTTTGTGAAAACAATCTCTACAAAGGGGACCCTTGTTTCGAACCAGAGGAAAAACTGTCTTAGAACAATTACAAATGTTGCCGACCTCTGGCACAAACGATTTGGTCATGCGAGCTTTCAACTCCTTGACAAACTTCATAAGCAAGAGCTGGTTAGAAGACTACCCAAGATTGATCCGAACAAACATGAAGTTTGTGAGACATGTGTAAGAGGTAAGCAAGTGAAGTCATTCTTCAAATCCAAGAAGGAGGTAAGTACCACTATACCCTTAGAGCTAATTCATATAGATTTATTTAGTCTCATGAGAATCCAAAGTCATGGAGAAAATAATTATATTTTTTTCATTGTTGATGACTTTTCACGATATACATGGACAATTTTTCTGCCTTCTAAAGATCGGGTCTTTGAAGGATTTGAAGCACGGGTAAAGGTTGTTAAGAAAAATCTTGGAGTTGCTCTTGTGTCTATCAGGTCAGATCATGGAACGGAATTTGACAAATCCGAGTTTCTGGTTTTCTGCAAGAAAAATGGCATAAGTCACAAGTTCTCAATGCAAAGAACTCCTCAACAAAATGGCATAGTTGAGAGGAAGTATCGCGCCTTGGAGACCATGTCGTGAAAAATGCTCATCTCATGTGGTTTTTCAAGAAATTTATGGAAAAACTCCTTATGAATCGAGCCATGCTTCATCAACTTCTTGGAAAAACTCCTTATGAACTACTTAGAGGAGTTAGCCCAGTGCCGCCCACTACGCAATTTTGGATACAAATGCTATGTTCACAATAATGGCAAGGAAAGTTTGGGAAAATTCAATCCAAGGAGTGATGTTGGCACTTTTGCAGGTTACTCTCCTCATAGCAAAGTCTACAGAGTGTTCAACAAGAGGACGAGGAAGATTGAAGAAAGTGTTCATGTCGTGTTTGATGAGAACGCGATGGGAGGCTCGATGATTGATGATCATGATGATGGTGATCAAGGATACTATCTGTTTCAAGATGATCCGCTTTAGTTGTAGTATCAAAAAAGGAAACAGTAGTTAGAGACAATGCTGGTGTCCCGACTCAGACAAAACAAGGGGAAGTGATCAAGATCAAAGATCAAGCGACAATCAAACAGATGATGAAAAACGCATGAGAGAAGCTCAAGTCCAAAAGACTCTGAAGAAGATTCAAAGAGAACGCCTCAAACACAAGTCGGCGAATTGACAGAGTTACTGATCAGGAACTATCAACAGAAAAGTGCTCATCTTGTCACTAACATTCTCACTGATTTCTCAAATAGTGTGAAAACCAGATCTTCTCTAAACAACTTCTTCACTTTCAATGCTTTCATCTTTGTGTTGGAGCCCATGAATGTTGAACAAGCATTGAATGATTCGGATTGGGTCAGTGCCATGCAACAAGAGGTACATCAGTTTGAAAGAAATAAAGTTTGGCACTTGGTCCCAATGCCAAAGGGAAGAATTGTGATCGGAACACGTTAGGTGTTCAGGAATAAGTTGGATGATGAAGGAAATATGGTCAAAAACAAAACAAGGCTGGTAGTTAAGGGATACAATCAGCAGGAGGGCATTGACTATGATGAGACGTTTGCTCCAGTGGCTCGTCTTGAGGCTATTCGATTGCTCATTCCCTATTCTGCTCATCATTGGTGCAAGCTACAACAAATAGATGTCAAGACTGCATTCTTGAATGGATACCTAAAGGAAGAGGTGTATGTTGAACAGACTCCGGGTTTTGAAGATGTCGCCCACCCAGATCATGTCTACAAACTGGACAAAGCACTTTATGGATTGAAGCAAGCACTGCATGCTTGGTATGATCTTTTGTCTCAGTTCTTGATTCAACATGGTTATGTTCGAAGAAAAGTAGACAAGACTCTGCTCTTGTTGAAGGAAGGAGGTCACACACTTGTTGTTAAGGTCTACATCATCTTTTATTCAACAGATGATAAGTTGGTGAAGAATTTCGCTGACATTATGTCTAGTGAGTTTGAAATGAGTATGGTCGGTGAGCTCAAGTTCTTTTAGGACTTCAAGTTGTTCAAAGTGAGGACGGGACACAAGTTAATCAACAGAAATGTCTTAGCGAATCTGATAAGAAGTTCAATCTTGAGAGTTCTAGACCTTTCGACACTCCCGTGTCGCCGGCTACCTCACTTGGAAAAGATGACAAGGATCCAAAAATCAATGCTACAATGTACAGGGGTATGATCGGATCATTACTTTATCTTACTACGAGTAGACCTGATATTGTGTTTGGAGTATGCCTATGTGCTAGATTTCAAGCTAATCCAAGAGAGTCCCACTTGAAACCTATTAAAAGAATCATTCAATATCTTAAGGGAACAATTTGTGTTTATGGTATCCAAGAGGATTTGATTTTGAACTAGTCGGCTACACGGATGCAGATTTTATGGGGAATCGTGTTGATAGAAAGAGCACATCCGGGATGGCTCAATTTCTTGGACCTTGCTTTGTGTCATGGGGGTCTAGAAAGCAAAATTTTGTTGCTCAATCAACAGCGGAAGCAGAGTACATTGCAGCTGCAATGTGTTGTTCTCAACGCTTATCGATCAAGCAACAACTCAGTGACTATGGTGTAAAGTGTGGGTCAGTGCCCATACCATGTGACAACACTAGTGCAATCAACATCTCAAAGAATCCAGTGCAAAATTCAGAGACAAAACATATCGAGATAAGGCACCATTTTCTTCGAGATTGTGTGGAAAAAGGCATGGTCACTATGGAATTTTGTAGAACAAGTGATCAAAGATCAGACATCTTTACAAAAGCCTTAAATCGAGAACCCTTCGAACAACTCCGCATGGAACTAGGTATAATCTCTCTTCTATGATCTATTTCCCTACATGAATTCCCTTGATGATTGGCTAGAATTGACTGCTTTACATATGTCTTTAATCATGCTTTTATGGTATAAATCCTTGCATTCTTGATGGATATCATGGCTAGGAAACCCCATGCATTTGACTTGTCGGTGACTTTTACTACATTCAATATGTGTGCAACCTTTTTGAGCTCTTTGTTCTAGCCTCAGAGAATCAACCTGATGATCCTAACCCTCACTACAAGCACAAATGATGGTTGATTCTTATGTTTGTCCCTGACCTATCATGCTTTGAGAGTCTCTATGAGCCTGTTTTGATCTTTCTTTAAATGGAGACTTATCATCATGATCGACAAATCCACATATATGTCTTGTTTTATACTTACTTTGCTTTGGCACTCTCTGTGCCACCCCAACACCAAGTAATTTCATTAGAGAAAGTCATGGATCGTGCAAAAGTCACTAATAGTTGAGAAGAGCAGATTCTGTGATATGGGTCGCTGACTTGATCAGGGTCACTGACTGTGTGTTTTGGCACATGAATGAGATCGTGGTTTAACATGATCTTTTGAAATTGGAAAGTTTTTCAAAAAGGAAGAAAGAGAAGATTTGGGTGATTTGATCACTTCCTTTATGTTTGAAGTCCCCTACTTAAATATACCTCAACCGTCAAAGAAAAAGGTACGCTCTCAAAAACTCTCTCTCTCTCTCTCTCGAACTCAAACCCTCAAACCTTCAACACACATCCATGGCTTCTCCTTCCAACACTTCCAACTGCCCCGCTTCTCCCAAAACTAAAACCGAAACCCCCGATCAGCAAGAAAGAAAATCACTGCTTTTTTGGAGACGATTTCCTTCGCTCGGTGATGTCTGGCCAACCATCTCCTTCAATCGCTCTTCAAACCGCCATGGAAACCTCCACTCAAAACCCCGCTTCTCTGAAAGCAATTCCCACGACTCCCCTTCCATCTGAAAACCCCCAAAATCCTCAATCCCCCTCACAAGAAAACCAAACCCTAACCTTCTCACCGGAATTTGGAATCGTGCCAAATGGCACAACTGGTGGTTGTTCCAGAAACTGGTGTCACATCTACACCCAAACCTATTGAGAAAGAGATTGAGGAAGAGAGAATGAGAACTCCAAACTTAACGTCTATGGAATTGGACAAGACCGCAACCGTCACTGGGTCTTTTGAAGAAAAGGAGGAGGAAAAAGAATTCGAGGTTGCTCCTGGAGACATGCAAGAGAAGAATGAAGAAGAATAGGTTCAACGGCTATCTCCCAAGGATCTGCCAAAGGACGTTAGCGACGCTCTCATAGTAACTAACAAGGTGACTGTTTCTAATGTCGCTGACAGAACCTCTGAGAAGGAGTCCTCCCCAAGGGAACCATCAGAAATCTTTGATGAAGGCACTCATTTTAATCCCCGTATTCTTCCTAAGTCGTTTAAAAAGGATGAGTCTGTTAAGAGAAACATAGAAAAGGAGTTGTTTTGGGATGATTTTGAATTGATGAAGGAAGATGACATTGAAGTACCTCCCTCCTCCTCTTGTCCTAAGACTAGATCAGCCCTTGCTAGAGCTTCGGCTTTGGTGTTAAAGGCTAAGAAGGCTAGGGGATTGGCTATCCCTAATGCTATGTCTGAAGGAGGTGACTCCTCTGTGTCTGAAAACATCACAAAGAGGAAAGGAGGCAAGTCAATGATTAGAGTTAGTGCAAGTGAGAAGAAAAAGGGTGGGAGTACTGTTGTTGTGGATATGTCTACTAGGGAATTTACAAAGGATCTTCTTTGGGAGGAAAATTTATTGGTTGAGTACAAGTTGACTAAGGTTAATGACTGGCTCAAGAAGCAAAAATGGGATAATTTGATGCAAGGGGAATATGAGTACAACCCTCAGATGATTAAGATGTTTTATGAGTCCCTAGAGATTGAGGATATTGGGAACGAGACCCTAGAACTAGGGATGTCCATAAAAAACGAAACCGATAAACTGGTTAACTTTTCGGTTAACCAAACCGACTTATTTAAAAAAAGTGGTTTGGTTAACTTTTGGTTTCGCTTCACGACTTTACATATAACGATTAACCGAAAAACAGAAAATTTATTAATATTTTTTTCAAATATTTGTTATCTTTGTTTTATTTAATGGTTAAACTCTATGATCTTCAAGGTGTTGATGTATTTTGAGTCTTTCCTTCTACGATTTTAACAATTTACACACTATTTATCCGCTTCTCATTGGTATAATTCCCGCTTATTAAATTTGATGGGACAAAAAATAATACACACAATGTCGGATTTCACACACTATAGTATATACTCTCGATATTTGTTTACAACAACCAAAACAATAAGGTATAAATACATATTTAAAATAATAGTCTTGCTTGATCACTTTTTTTATTCAAATTTTATTATTTTATTATTAATTATTTAAGATAAAATTACATAAATAGTTATCAATTAACTGAGAAAACTGAACCGAAAAATTGGTTAACCGAACTACGGTCAATTCAAGATTTGCTTGTCATGGACAAGGTTCTTAGGGGGAAGAAGGTGAACATGCCCAGGTTGATGATGATCCACATGAAACATGTTCTTGAAACTGCTAAGCATGCTCTTCCATATGGTATGCTGATGTCTGAGCATAAGGTCTACGAAAATGGTGGTGAAGTCATCTACTCCAGGTTCCTAAACAAGGAGATGATCAGAAAATTTGGTTGGAATCTGGTTGATGGAAAGTGGATATCGAAGACTTTTGAGGTCAGTGACAGGGATCAACAAGAAGAAGGAATCGAGTTTGCTCAAGTGGCCGGTGAATTGAAAGAAGTGAAGGAGTAGAATATGATTCTCAAGGAGCTGATTGAGAGGCTTCAGAACACGTGTGGTACTGTGCTTACAAAGATCAATGCAATAGAGGACATGCTCAATGACTTTGGAGCCTGATGTTAGTGATTGTCGCACATCTATGACTCTCTCTATACCCCTCTCTTCTATCCCTACCACATTATCCTTCTCATTTAAAATTTTCTTTGCTTAGTTCGATTTGGTTGTACTGCATATTATGGATTGTTTTGTGCTTGTAATGTACTCTTCTATGCTTTGGTGGATGACTATCTATGACTGTTTTGATATTATGTTTTAAGTTTCCATATTGGCTTCTGATTTCTTTTCTTGTTTTAGCAATCTTTTTAATGATGCCAAAGGGGGAATTAACCAGGGGAATAGATTCAAAAGGGGATCTAAAAACTAAAACCATGTGGATATTAAGCTTAGGGGGAACTTTTTAGGGTTTTTGCATTTGCTCTTTATACTATGATGTTGTGTGTATGTTGTAAAGATCTTATCAGAACATGTTTATTGTAACCATAAAAAAGGGGAGTTTGCTAGAAGATTTAGTGTTTTGATGGTTCCAGGGAGTCAGTGACTTCGAAGTTGCAAGACGAGTCGGTGACTCGGCAAAGTCAATGACATGACCAGCTGGCGAGAAAATTATTTAAGGAAGGAACGCACGGATTGTGTGCGGTTATTCGAAGACAGTTGGAGTGTTTAATTTACTTGAAAATCATCAGAAAAAAATGCTAAAATCAGAAGAAGGACGGTTTGATCTTCCAAAGAATATTTTATGTGCATGCATGTTATATTATGAAAGATATGTAAAGATTGAGTGTGTGTCACTTCTCTAATCGAATGGGATTTGATACACACAAGATCTCCCTTGCCCTAGCTTAAATACTACATTGCTTAGGATAGAAGGTAAGATCTTGAGTGTGATTGGTAATCTTGTGAAAGAGAACCTGTGCATGAGATTCGTGCAAGTGGTGTGTCGAGTGTTCTTAGGCTTAATGTGAGATTGAGAGTGTGAGTGCAACGGTAGAGCGTGGTTCAAGGGTCTGGGATTCATTCTTGTACACGGGAGAGCTTTGTAAACACTCAAGAAATCAATAGAGCGAGTCTAAGGACTCTTGAGATCCGACCAACTGAGAAGCTTGGAAGAAGTAGTTGGTTTAGAAGGAGTTTCCACTATACATCCCTTGTCATTAACAGTTGGTAACGCTTTTCCTGTTTGTTTATTCCACTGCTTTATAACTCAAAGTCGACGAGTTTCCAAGAGTCGTTGACTCGTTTAAGTACTAGCAATCCTACAGTTGGTTCTCTTTCTCTAATGATTAATTTCCAAATCCAAGAGTCGGTGGTGCATTCTCTCACTCCCCAAAACTCCATGCACCTCATGTAGTTCTTTGAAACCTACATCGTCCATGGGTTGTGTTTACCTATGTGGTTGTCATGGCCAAACTTGAAGAGAATCATCTTGTTTTAAGCCTAAACTTCATTGAAGCCAAGTCCACCTTCACTAAGAGGTCTTGACAACTTCAAGCAACAAGCCTTCTATTTCCATTTGTGTTGCGCACCTAAAGTAGGTAAGTACAAAGAGTCGTCACCTTTCTAATCACTATGTTTGGAAACACTAAGACTTGTGAACAAAAGGAGAGCACCCCTTCAATATGAGATCAGATGACTTATGCATGTCCGGCATATGAAATTTTAGCAACGTATCTTTGGAAAATGCTAGTGACTCTTTGTATGAGAGAGGCAAATTCACTAACCCGAACTTTTATTGAGTGGAGTGGCATTCCAAAGTACCAGACAAGGAAGGTGCCCAACCCAATGCATGTGAAGGAGGAGTATTCGACTTTTTGCTCGATAGTAAGGCCACCAAAGAAGATCTTGCTTTTATTTGCGACAAGGCCCAAATCATATCTAAAGGGGAGAATGCATTATTTGATGATCTCCAAAGTCTTCTTGGTTGGTTTAAGAAGATGAGGAGTTCATTGGCAAAAATAATGTTGATGAGCCTCATTTGCTCACACTTAAGATGGAAGAAAAAGCCATTAGTTTCGACTTTCATTAGCCAATCTTCGATTGAGTACTTCTATTACAAGAATAAAGAGAAAGGTCGAGAGGGGGTCTCCTTGGAGAAGTGCCCTCTTTCCTTCAAAGTACCCCAAGGGTTTGCAATTGACAAGGATGGAATAAGTAGAGGTGGTGACACACCCCATGATCATAGCTACCATAACTGTCGGGAGGTTGAAGTAAGTGAGAGTGACTTCAAGGAAGTCATACCTCACACTATCAAAGGCTTTATGGAGGTCGACATAGATCATCCATCTCTTGGAAATGCTCTTACTCTTATACTGGTTCACTAGCTCCTTGCTCAAGTGAGATAATCTTCTCAAGGAATGGTCTTAACCATTAAACTATGATTTTAGAGAGTGCCTTCATGGTGGTGTTTCAACAAGAGATGGGGTAGAATTCTTTTACCAAGAAGGGATTGGTCACCTTAGGTATCAAGCAAATGAAGGTGTCACTTGATTGGTGAAGGAGCTTATCCGAGGTGAGGAATTCTCTTTTGACCTCACAAATGTCATTTTTGATGAAGTCCTAAAAATGCTTGAAGAACAAACTCTCAAAACCTTTCTCTGTTACGTAAAAAGGAGAAAGGAGGAAGAAAGAAGAAGGTGGGTTGACTTCTTTGGGTAATTTTTGGGCTATTTTTGGGCTGAATTTTAGGCCCAAAGTCAAGACTTAACCCATCAGATTTCTCATTATAGGAAAAAGAGATTGAGAAGCCCAAACTCGCCTTTTTGGATTCTCATGGCCATTTCCCCTCTCATTATCTCTCGGTATAATTCTCGTCTCATATTTTAGTTACTATCCTTTTGTAAAATATTTTTCTACATATAAATAATATTTATTTAAATAATTTGAATAAATATTATAAGTGGGCTAATAAAAGGAATTTATGAAATAAATTCATTTGCATGCTCATCTAGCTATTTTATAATTTTATAAAAAAATATAAATGTCATCATCTTAAAATAATAATAAAGAAAATATTCTTATTTAGCCTGCCAAACTAAATTATTGAATTAATATAGGATTTTAATACAATTCATTTTTTATACAATCTCGGATTGCTAGGTCAAGTTCTCGAGATTTCTAGGCTGTTGTAATTCCGAGCTATCTCTAAGAGCAAGTCGAATTCAAGGAAGGTGGATGTTCTCCTTGTAACCTTTTCGATATCTCAATTTCGTTATCTTCTCTATGTTGGGATCGGAACATACTTGTTTACTTAAATAAATGGACATACGGTATATCTATTGTTAGAAATAACGATGTTTTAATATCGTTATTATTATTCGTATGCTAGAAGTGAACTTAGGTTCGTTTGTTGCGGCCTTGCTTGTTTCAATCTCTTTTCAAGATTTGTTATGGATTTAAGTTAGGATTAGGGATGCGGTTTTTGACCCTAACATCTCTCTATAATATGTAGAGTGGTACGACTTTACGCCCTCTCTTCCCGCGACTTTTGGATCATGATGTCATCCGCTCCTACTTGAAGGAGGGATGTTACACCCTGGCTAGGTGTTGGAACTCAATTCATAGCCCCCACCACCCTAGCTAGGTGTTTTACCCGACTCTTTCATAGCCCCCACCACCCTAAAAATCGTAAATTATATGAAATGCTTTGACACGTAATAAAGATATGTGCTAGTGCACGATACTTAAAATGACCCAAATTGGATTAGTACAACTTGGAAGACCAACTCGACTCCCGCCTTTTTGACGATCACATATCCAATCTGAATGCGTATTCGGGCTTTTCTAGGTGGGCTTGGTACTTAAGCGCCTTCGTGCTACCTCCCCGATTTGGAGCTCCAAATATGATGAGGTTCGTTGAGGTCCGATAAGGGTACGAGAGGCTTTTATAAAACTTGATGTAATAAAATATTACCAACAATTTTTGTACTCTAAATAGGAACTACAATCTCGTAGTATCCTTCTTCTCGTATCCAAGTTTATCTCTCTTTGAGATAGACCTTTTTCTGTTCTCTTAAGCTCCACAAAATCATTATTACGTTCAAGTACATCTTCCTCTTTTTCTTGTTAATGAATTGATGACATTATACCAATCCATAACCTTGAGAATTTCCATTCTCACTTGCTTAGTAACTAATTCCACTATTTTCGCAATTTTGCATGGTATTTCTCACTCTTTGAGAAAATACTAGACTCTAGGAAGCTTCCACCGAAGGCTTGAAGACGAAGGTCGAGGATTTGAAGGACGGAAGATCAAAGACATTTTCAAGCATTTCAACTTATATTTTGGGTCCCAGATGGTGTTTCAAGAACCGTATTTTTTATTTCCGTTGTTTGACTTTATCGTACTATGTCTCTTTTGAATATTGAAGTTATAATAAATATATTTGTAGTCTCAAGTTTTTTAGCACCTTTGATATTTATGTATTATCCTTGAATTTTCTCATTATTATTTGAATTTCATTACTTTAAAAGCATTGGGTGACTTTGGATGGAAAAATCCAAGGTCACTGGCGATAATACACATCGTTGCAAAATAGAGGTGTTACAAAATCATCAAGATATTTATCACAATTTGATTTAAGAAAATTTTTTTATACAAATGGATAAAAATATAAAGATAATATATTTTTTCTATTTTTAATTAAAATCCAATTTTAAATTTTTTTGACATAATAAATAAAAAGGAATGTAATTGAAAAATTAAAATAATATAAATAAAAATGATTATTTTTAATACTCTCTCCGTCCCCATTTGTTCGGTCTAAAGGACGGTTTTTGTGGTTATTAAGGAAGGTGTAAAGTAATATTGGTAATTGAGAAAGTGGGTAAAATATGAGATTGATTGGGGGTATGTTTGTAATTTTATAGGGATAAAAGGTGTAAAGTAGTATTGGTAATTGAGAAAATGAGTAATAGATGATATTAGGTAGGGGTAATATTGTAAGAAAAGTATAGATATATAGAGAAAAATGGACAAACAAAAGGGGACGTCCAAAAAGAAAACTAGACAAACAAATGGGGACAGAGGGAGTATAAGATAGGGTGAAAATTAATATGATAGCTTAAAAGATATAATTTTAATATATAACTAGAAGGCTTGGCCCGTCCGTTGGACGATCTATAGGTAATAATTTTATAATTGGACATAGATAATTGGGTATGTTATATAAATTAGAATAAAAATACTAATTATATGCTTTTGTTATTGGAAATAAATAATGAAGAGAAAATACATTTAAATGGTTTATTTATTTTATTAAGAGAGAATGCAAATTATATGTATTAGTTGTTGTTGTAAGAGCTATATATTATTGATCTTAATAATGTGTGTAATAATTTTATGAGTGTGGATGATTAGATAATCATGTATGTAATTTTGATTGTGACCGTAGTGATAACATTTGTACGGTTTGATGTGAAGAAATAATAGATTGGAAATGCAGTTAAAGGTTTGAAGATTTGTACGATTTAACGTGAATTGAAGATTTGTACTATTTAACGTGATTTGAAGTTTGTACTCAGCATCCAGAACATTGTCATATCTTATTTGGATAATATTTTATACTTTATTATACTTTACTTGGAGGAGATAGAATATATAGGGAGATTTAATATTTTATTTGGAGGGGATTGAAAAGAGAGATTAATGCATTTATTTACGGAAAATCTTTAGGCACACGAAGAAACGCCACACACACACCGGATTGCACGCATCATGAAGCGTACGCTTTATGAAGCGTACGAAGCAAAGGGTACCCTTCCAGCGGGTCATACTCGGGAGCGCGCGCTTCGTAAAGCGTAAGATGGGTTACGCTTCATAAAGTGTACCGATGGTGTTATTTTAAACGCTTTTGAAAGCGCTAGGCCATCGTCTTCCTCCCGATATTGAAACCAAAAACTAGAGGCGAAAATCTAGGTTCGAACACATTATATTCCCAATTGAAGAAATGGTGCGTATTGTGCGTGGGTGTATCATTGGTGTCGGCAGAGGGCATGTTGTGACTGAGCAATTCGCCGACGACGATGTGCAGGTTGGTGGTGTGGAGGCCGATGGGGAGAGAGTCGGGCATTCACCAGGTAATTGTCAAATTCAGATTATTTTGCACTACCAATGGGTATTAAATTCGACCAAATTGAATCGACCATAAAACTCTAGTTATTTGATTGGACGAAATTTGGGGATTTTGAGCTTGTAGTTTATACTGGTTGATTAGGGGCATCAAGGTTAAATGAATGAACTTTTGGAGCATGTTGAGAGCATTTGAACGATACTATGTTACTGTGTAAAACAATTTTCTCGATAGCTGTATTCAAAACAAATGAGCTCATGTAGAAGCTCCTCGCTACTCGTGCAATTGGGGGAGTTCTCGAGTAGGTCAATGGCTCAATGCTATGTAGTATGTACTGCAAATCAGCACGTAGCCTTCGAAAAACCTTCTCGAAATCTTGAGTATTGGCGATAAAAAATTTGTATGATGATGAGGATGGTTTGAAGTTCTTCTCCAGGTTCGAAATGCTATTGTTGAATTTTCTGAATTTGTATCTAAATTGGTCAAAGATCGAACCGCGGGTAAAGAAAGTGCTAACGAGGTGAAGTTCGTTGGCGTTAGAGACTCTTTATAGCATATGTGATGGATGAATGTTACCACCCCAACCTATCTATGTTTATTGTTCATTTCCCATTCCACTCAAACCAACCAGATTGAGGTTGATGAGCTTGGACAAGTTAGGTGCATTCTGCATCGAGATATGTGCGAGATTGAGAGTCTGAAGATTTGTAAGGCTGGCAATGGAGGGTAGATGCTTGATATTAGTTTCGGAGAGGTCAAGTTTCTCAATGTATGACATTTCATCAAATAGACCCTCCCTTAACTGTTTTAAACCACTACACCTGGATAGATTAAGCTCCTTCAAGTTTCTAAGCTCTCTTAGATCTTTCGGCAAATCAATAAGGATTGCACAACCTGAGATGTCAAGCACCATAAGTTGTTCAAGCCTTTTGACAGCTGGGAGCTTTCTTAACCTAATACAATCCCTGAGTACGAGGGTGCGAAGGCTTGTCAAATTGGAAATGATATATATGGATTTAATGTCAATTCTTGAAATATCCAAAGCTTGAAGACAAAGAGCATACTTTAGCATTTTAACACCTTGCAGATTTTGAGCTCTAGAGAGATCACACACCTTGAGGGGGCCTACTTGTTGCCTCTTCTGGCTTCCCATGGTGCAATTCCACTTGAAAGGAGAAATGGGTTGATGGGTATTTTGTTGGAAAATGGCTCAAGAGTTTCACTGAAGTTGGTGTAGTTTTGTCTATTATTGGCTTATTGGAAGCTCAATTGAGTAGTTATGCTTATCAGTTTCTAGGTATGGCTAATTTGAGCTTTTTGGGTACTGAATTTTGGGGAGAGATCCAAGTGGTTTAACATTAGTTGGGTTGGAATTCTGGTATCTATGATTATAGCAGTTGCTATATCATGCTTGGATTTCAGTGATATCATAGCATCAATGAATTTCTTGTATAGCTTAGGAATGTTGCTGGAATTTGCATCCTTTCTTTGGTTGAGGAGGAAAATGCCAACGGCTAAGAGGCCGTACAGATTATGTTGCTAGAATTTTCATTTTAGTGCATAAGAATGTGTCTTCTAGCATTATTTTCCATTAGTTTTGTTAATTCAGCAAAGAATGTGTATTCTAGAATTATATTTGAAACCAATCATAGGCTTGTCACAATGTCAAGAGTAAAATTAGGTCATGTCTCAAAAATGTAGGCCTTTAAATCTAAAAGAATGAGAATGTTGACTAAACAAAGTAGCCAATAGAAGAAGCAACAACACAGAATCAAGGCTATCATGGAGACATGACATAATTTTTCCTAGAAAATGTAAAGGTCATAGAAAATGTATGAAGAATTGTAAAGTTGATATAAAATGTTTTCCTTTTACAGGTGATGTTGTTTATAGTAATTTTTTTTTTATTGTACAATTCGGGGTATGGTTGCTGAGGCTAGCGATAGGGATGATGATGTTGGTGGTGGAGATGATGGTTTGAGGGTTGTTGGTGGGGGTTCTCCGACTCATGTTGATACGAGGGATGGTTGGGGTGAGGCTACCATGATGATACGTATTCTTTAATTCAGTATTAATAATATGAAATTAGAATTTTTAAAATATCATATATTAGTTATTGTATTAGTTGTAATATATGATTGAAGTTTATTAAGTTGGTTTTGTTATAGTAATGTAGTTATGGGCCTTTATTTAAGGAATTTAAGCTTATAAGTATGTAAATAGACACTTATATATAAAAGATATATAATATGAAAACTGAAGTTAAATTGTAAATAAAAATGCAAGAAAATGTAATTGAAGACTGAAGTATAAAAAGTTATGAGAAAACAAAGCAATTGAATGTAATACAGAAAGTAAGCAAATAATGAAAATCGTAAACAGGCGTTTCAGGAGTTGAGTCGGGAGTTGCGTACTCCCGACTCGACTACACTTCCTGTGCCGAAGAAGAAGAGGACTAGGAATGCGAAGGCACGAGGTATACTGCAGTCTGATCGTGCTGAGGCCCCTCCGCCGAAAAAGAGGGCTAGGAGATTAGGGGTTGATACATTGATATCTGAGATACAGCGGGACGAAGCAGCGCATGATGGTGGAGATATTCAGATAGAGCAGGACGTTACGTCTGCTCCGGTTGAGACTGCTGAGGAGATTTCGAGGGACGTCGTTGTGACTGATCAGGCAGAGGACGTTGGGATGTCTTCCCTGACCCATCATCACACCCCTCGACAAGAGCCCGAGTAGAACGATTTAGTTACTTTAGAGACACCGATTGGCACCAGTGTGGATCTTTCTATGGACGTTGATATGACTCCTCCCCTTGGCTCGGTTTCACCTTCTCAGGCCCCTCCCATCATACAGACTCCACATTCTGAGCCTCCACTTCATGCGGCTGCTGTTGTTCAGCCTCCGATTGCCTTGGATCCTCCCACTATCGACCCTCCACCCGCTCTGGTCCCTCCTGTTGTTGACGTAGCCATGTGGCAGCCAGGAGGACCACGGTTGGACAGACTCCTTCGACAATACCCCACGCATACAGCGGAGTCGATATGAAGGTGGACTCCTCGAGCTGCTTCGAACCCACCTGCCATCATCGAGCCTGCAGTAGATCCCGCCCCTCCTGCCTCATCGATCCTCCTGCACCAGTTGTTGAAGATGTATTGGTGAGATTATTTACGAATTTTTTTTTAATTTTTCTGTGTATTGACATAAATGAACTAATCTAAATTATTTTCTTAATTTTGATAGTGGAGGAAGCTGTATAAGGAATACTCACGGCCATAGGATTGGACTGATATTGAGCCCCACAGAGTTGATGTGTCGGGTACGTGGTGGCATATTGCAGGGCGTAGTGGATTGAGGCATATCGGGGCTCTTGATTATTGAGGATCGGACCACGCCATCATTTCGGCATTTATTGAGCGTTGGTATCCCAAGACCAATGTTGATAGGGTTTCTCGGCCAACAAATAAATTTGTAAGTCAAGACCCCGCTGAGTACAGTGGAGTCAGGATCGTTCCACAGGAAGCAAGGTTGTTTGTCTATCAATCTAATAAAAATTCAAATAAAATCAAGTAAAACACTAACGAGATGCCTCGTTAACGACCTTGTCAGGATCGTTACCGAACCACCGAACACAAAAACACCAATTAACGAGCTAATAAAATTCTAACTAATACTCGGTACCGAAGCAAGTATTCAGCAACAAAGATTTATCAGAAATAATTCAATAAAAACAAATATCTAGGATAAGGGACACCACAACATAGCCAAGCATAAGAACTAAAAAGGCTAAAAGATATAATTCAATAAAAGCAAGTATTCAGCCCTCCCCCCCTCTTTGTATGCTAGATAGAAGGGTATTTATAGAAAATCCTAAAAAAACTAAAAAGGCTAAAAGATAAAAACTTTCCTAAAAAGATAGAAACAATCTCTAAAAGATAGAAATAAAATCTAGAAAGATATAAAACCCTAAAATACATATTCTAACAACCCATAAAATTTCTAAAAAGATACTCAACCGATACGGAAATAAATTCCCGCACAGGATCGGTGAATAATAAAATAATACTCCGCAATCTTCTTCTTCGTGGCCTCGTTAACGACCCTTCACAGCCTCGTTAACGAGCCTGGGGTTATGTTTTCTTCAATACCTCCTCTCGATCTCTTGAGCTTCGACTTCTTAAATCTTGCACTTTCCCGTCCTTCACTGTGATGCTCCAAATTTAACTCCATTTAGCTCCTTTCCTAGCTAAAACCTGCAAAATACACAAAATAGCGTAGATTCCACCCTTTTCGTAGATTTATGCAAAACTAACTAAAAATACTTAAAACGAAACCTAAACTAGACAAAATTAATCCTAATAAGCAAAGAAAACCTATCAAAAACTATACCAAAAATGCGAACATCAAAATACCCCATACTTAGACTTGCTTGTCCTCAAGCAATAATCAAGATATTAACCAAAACCAAAACAAATCATGCTTATCAAGACATAGCCATCTTCAAAAAGCAACATCTACACATAAGAAAATTATAGCAAAAGACTATTAACATCCTCACACATATATGCACTTAAATAGACATAAAATAATACAATCCAACCTCTCAAGGGATATAATGTGTTTCACTCCACTCTCATGTGTTTGGGCTTTTAATTTCAATTCTCTCAACTCATCCTATATACAAAAACTCATAGAAATTGGAACTTATATCACCAATACTCTCCACCCAAGATTTGTCAAAACAAGCAAAAAAAATCATCAAGAGAACTTAGGCTCAATGAAAAACTTCATAGAAGCATCCATTCGGCCAGGTTGTAATGGGGATTGGTAATAACAATAGGGCATGGAAATATTTTGGTCATGTGGTGCTAATAATATCCGGGAATCAAAGACTCCTAAAAACTCACACATAACATCAAAACTCTCATATAAGATAACATACCAAACTTACTCTCATATTATGCACACTTATTTTCACTCACCCATTATCATCCTAGAAAGTCTCATAACCAAAAATAAAAGAATCTCTTGATATTATCTTTAAACACAAATGCACTTCAACTTTTCCTCTTTCTCTTTTCTTTTCTTTTATTCATTTTTTTTTCTTCTTTCTTCTTTTTTTCTTTTCGCTGCCTCGTTAATGAACCCACAACCGGGTCGTTAACGATCCACCGTATACATTTTCTTCCCTTCAAGCTTTATTTTGTGCATCTTTTAATCAAGAGACCTTTCTTACATGTAATAACAAGAGACTTCCAATCTACCCTTCCCAAATACCCTTTAATTCAAGCGAATAGAAACTCTTTTTTTTTCAACAAAACACAAAACTTCACCTCTCCAATCTAAGTCCTAATTCCCGGATAGGGTCAAGCTTATCTCGGCTAGGGAACAATTTTTGTGGAGCTAAAAATAAAAGGTTTCAGGCCAGAATTGGTTATCAAAAGAAGGAATAATATAAAGGTAGATAGGGAATAATAGGGCTCATAAAAATAAGTTCTCTATCATATGATCTTCACAAGTAATGAACTAAAAAATCTTATAAGGGTCTCAAGAAATAGATAACCATCACAATTTCAAGAGATAATATGCATAAGGAGAGTATATAACACAAAAAAGAAGAGGGATTTATAAATGTTCTCCCTATAAGGCCAAAAATTTCTCACAAGGTAAGTTTTGTTGGATTGCATCATCTATGCTATAAAGTATATGTGCTCAATTTCATCTAACGCTATTCCTTTCTAATAAAACAATAATTTCAATTTTTAAGAATCCGGCTATACTTTCAAGACATGTTTGCAAGGAATTAAATGGTCAAACTAGTGATTGCTATCATAGAACTTTTTAAGAAGGGATATCTATCAATTCTAAACTCTTTTTTGAATTTTTCAATTTTTTTCAATTTTTTTTTTTAATTTAACAAAAGTAACAACTACATAGAACATAAAAAACACCTAGGACATAATTTTTCTACTTTCTTCCCACCCCATACTTAAAATTACAGTGTCCCCACTGTAAGAAAAATAACAAGAAGAGGGAAAAGAAATAGAAAACAAAACAAAACATTAAAAAGAAAAAGAAAGACATAAAACTTACAAAAGTGGAAACAAGGAAAGGAAACTTCATCTTGAGCTCGATCAACGGTTCTGTGGAGGAAAATAGTGCTCAAAGTTCCCCATGAAGTCATACATCGTCCTCCAGCGCTCAGCATCCTCCGCCTCTCTCTGACGTTGCCGCTCGTCCTCCCTCGACATGCGTGCGGAGTAGACGGTTTCCCATCTATCCATCCTCCGATGAATGTGATCGGTCTGGAGGTGAAGCTGCTGCATCCGTGCAGAAAGATCCTCGGCCTATGGTGGTGGTATGCTCGATCCTGCGTACTCGGGCTGAGGAGGTGGTGGGTAGTGAGGCTGGAAATGGTCTTGATACATCACCGGGGTGTAAGGCATTAAGCCATATGCATGAGGGTCGACAGGAGCTGGTGGAGGGTCGACAGGAGCTTGCGGCACCTCGTTAATGAAGCTGGTTGCCTCGTTAACAGTGTTGGGTGGTGGCTGGAAATGGTCGTTAACGAGCCTGGTTGGCTCGTTGACGAAGATGTTGCCTCCTAATTCCTCCGTCTCCATGTCTTCTTCGGTAAGGTTGAGCTCCTCAGTGCCGCCCTCGGTGTCGGCTTCCTCGGTATCATTGCCTACGACCTCGGTATCCTCTTGCTCATCTTCTTCTTCATATTCGTCCATATCATCCCGCTCAAACCGGGTGTGACATGGCCTAAGTGAGAGCTCATCTTCTGGTTTTGGCTCCAATGGGTAAGGCTGGCCCGTCCACGCTTCGTACCAATTTGGTACGTAGAGTAGCTCGTACATGTCGAGGGAAGGTATGACGACTTGATCTCGAACCTTCACTTTGTAGCCTCCCTCGGCTTGCACGAAAATCCCGGCACTATACCAATAGTTCTTGTTGAGGAGTTGAGCGTGGGCCGGTGTGTAGCGGGTGAGATCCACTCCAAGATTCTTAGCCAAGAGGCTAAACAAATTGCCACACCACACCTCCTTGGACTTGTGGGACTTCTCGACATAGTAGAGCCATTCGTACCCAAAATTCAAGGGGTCGGGCTCCTCGAAGAGGATGGTGCGGAAGCAAGCGACCTCCGTCCTTGTAGACCGGTTCAACTCCTTCTTCGGCAAGAATAGTGCGGCGAGAACTCTTAAGATGATCCGGAAGATGGGGTTGACTATTGTTGCCCCGGATAGCGCCGCGGTGGAGGATTGAACTTCTCCGGTGATGTAGCTCCAAGTGCGGGTCACTCGGTAGTCCTTCAAGCTATAGTCTCTAGACGGGTTTGGGAGCTCCAAGATTGCATTGAACTCCGCCATGGTGAAGTCACGGTCCTCATTACCGAGCCGGAACCGAATGCGTCCCGCCGAGATCTTCGACGAGAAGTTGGTCTCCAAGGTGGCCAAGAACTCGGATGTGAGGGCCGGATAATGTGGCAAGTTCTCTTACTTCAATAAGTGTGCGGCCCCAAGGATGACGAAGGCGTCCTTGACATCCGTGTAAATGCCCGTAGAGACGGCGCTAGACTTCGAGAACCATCGGGTGTAGTGGTCCTTCTCCAAGAAATCCCGGTAGCGCCGTACTTGGCTTTGACTGCTCAAAATCACATCGTCCACCCGGGGTGGAGATGGAGACCTGCGGTTCCTCCTCTTCTTCTGGGCTCGGGTAGCGGGTCTGCTTGAACTAGCCATGGATCCTACAAAATAATCGAAAATTTTCCAAGATAAGATCCACTCAAAAATAATAGATATGAGACCCCATACTTGGTCTCAAAATTAACCTCGGAATTATTCATAAACTACCCAATTGGGTTGTTCACGAAGCTGGCCTTGGATCAAGCATTAATGAAGTGCAAGGTCGTTAACGAGCCTGGGTGGGTCGTTAACGACCTGCCGAGAGCAAAACCAGTAACTTCCGAAATTAAATCTACCTCTAATTCAGCACAAATCGAGCATGCAATCTTATATTATTCTCCACAATTCCCTCATTGGGTAAAAGCACCCCATACTTACTCAATTACCCATCCCGAACATGCGAAAAATTTCCCGGAATTTTGACGTGCAAAGTTCGAACTTTTAGATCTAGAACAAGAAAAATTCATGCTTTCTTAACTAAAGGGTTACAATAGCTAATCTATCATGAATATTCTTACCTAAAACATGAACAACTAAGCACAATCAAGAATTTTTAGAACGGAATTTAGGCATGCTCATCGATCTCCCTAAAAATCTTGATTCAAGATATGAAATTTAACCCTATAGATAATTAATCATGCAAATTCAAGAAAGGGTTTAGAAATCATACCGGAGAACCGAGAATTTAAAGAACAAGGGTCGGAATCGGGGTAGGTTAACGAGCTTGTCGTCGATGGTGAAAGGCCTTCGAACTCCGGTAACGATGGCGTCTCCGGTGGTCGTTAGCGTGGGATTGCCGACTCGGTGGGAGAGAAGGGAAAGGGGTTTGAGAGAGTTTTGGGTTTGAGAGTGAATGTGGGAGAGATTGTGGTAGAATTTTGGGAGGGGTAGAAGGGTTTTTATAAGAGGGGTAAAGATAGAGGGGGTGGCGGCTAGGGTTAGAAAATTTTAACTAGGTTAGAGTTACTTACCTGCCCCGTATTGTGACGAATCGGGTCGTCCGAACTGGGTCGTTAACGACCCTGGGTGGGTCGTTAACGAGCCACCGTAGCCTCCTTGAGTGAATTTCGACCCCTTTTTTTTCCTGAAATCTTGTTAGCTCAAAAATCTTATTTCTATCCTATTTAAACTAAAAAATAAAAATAAAAGAAAGCTAGGGAATAATCTAAAATAGAAAAATAAAATAAAATAAAATAAAATAAACCTATTCTAAAAAGCGGGTTGCCTCCCGTAAGCGCTATGTTTAACGCCGTTAGCCCGACGAGCTCTCTTGCTAGTCTCATGGTGGTTCATGTCTGGCCATGTTAGGGTCTTGAGATACCTTGCCTGCAGCTTTACTGCCTCTGTGCACTTGAATTGCTAAATTAGGACCTTCTTCTTCTATCAGTAAGCTCGGTATCCCTGGTTTATTGGTGTAGTCCGCAAGCCAAGGTGGTTTGGACTTTTCTGTAACCTCTGTAGTAGGGCCTTTGTGCATGGGAGCATCATTGATCGACAGATGTGGCTCGGTAGGGGTTGTGGTCTCTGGTTCGGGTTGAGTCAACTCTAGTTGTGCCACTCCAATTGGGTCGTTAGCTTTCTGATCTAAATTGAATTCCACCCGTTCCTCTCCTATATCAAAAGTGAGGAGTCCCTTACGCACATCAACTCTTTCTCCTGCCGTCGCTAAGAATGGTCGCCCGAGAATTATGGGGACATGAGGGTCTTCCGGCATATCAAGGACAATAAAATCATTCGGTATGAAGAATTTCCCGACTTGAATAGGGTAATCGTCCACTACTCCTGTTGCTTTGACACTTGACCCATCTGCCATGTACAGATTCATGTCTACTAGTTCCAGTGGTCCCATATTGGCTTTAGACCAGATTGAGAGTGGAACAAGACTAGCACTGGCACCAAGATCGCATAAAGCTTTGAACTTGTGGTTGCCTATGCCGATTGTGATTGCAAACCTCCTGGGATCTCCAAGCTTTTCTGGAAGAGCTATGGATCTGACCTCATCTTGCAGCTCTGTAATAGATCTTTTCCTGCTAAGAATATCTTTCAAGAATTTTGTGTAAGCCGGCATTTCGCTTAGGGCCTCAGCGAATGGGATGGAAATATTAATGCCCTAAAGGATCTTAACGAAACGCTTGAACTTACTCTCAGCAGAGTCCATAGATTTCTTAACTGGAAATGGAAGAGTTTTCACCATTCTCGGAACATAGTTAGGCTCGAGAGGTGAGAGTACCGGGTCGACACTGGGGTCGTTCGATGTCCTCGGCGGGTCGTTACCGACCCTGATGGGGTCGTTAACTACCCTGGGATTGAGAGGAGGGCTCGGTTTAGAAAACTTACCTGGGTTGGGCTCGTCAGGAATCCTCGGAGCCTCGTCATCCTGGCTTGTAGGCTCGGTACTAGCTCTCGCTGGCTCGTTAACGAGCTGGCTGGCGAGATCCTGTTCCTCCTTCTCTTCAGCTTGAACTCTCTCCGGTAGTGTCTTCCCGCTTCTAAGGTGTACTGCTGCTATTTGGCCTCTAGGGTCTCTCCCAGGCAACGGAGCCAATTTGTTGATTAGGGTTTCTCTTCGGTACGACCCGGGAGTTGCCCTTGTGGTCTTGGAATCCGTGCAGCAAGGTCTCCTAGTTGGGAATCAACACTCTTCTTCCAAATATCGAACTCTCCCCATCTTTTATCCAATCCATTGATGCCCTCTTTAATCTCTTGAGCCCATGATGGTGTCTCCTGATGGCTTGGAGGTCGATATGGTGCAGGTCGTCTATCTTGCGGGGGCCCTGTGTAATTATGATTTGCATTCTGATTGCCCCATGATTGATAGTTGTTCGACCTGTCATTATAATTAGGCTGGTTCCTGTAGGGTCCTCTCATGTAATTCATCTCAGCTATCGTCTCAGCGGTTCTAACCTGCTCAATGTTAGTGCAAGCAGAAGTGCTATGCGCAGAAGAACCACATTCTTGACATGATTGAGAGGATTTCAGAAAACTTACCTGTTTCCTCATACGGTTGACCTCATCTTGTAAGAATTGATTTTTAACATCGGGGTCAACTTCATCTCGATTGGGCACATAGAGACGTTTTTGAGGTTGTGGAGCCTGCTGGGTCCCGTACATAGCATCGTAATTCGCCAGCTTTTCCAACAGTTCCCACGCCTCTGTCGGGTTCATCTCTATAAAACCGCACGCAGTATGCGTGTTGATGCGGTTCTTGGTCTCCGCGTTGATACCCTGGAAAAAGATTTCTTGCAATACATATTATGGTTGCCCATGAGTAGGGCATTGTCTAAGCATCTCTTTAAATCTTTCCCATGTTTCAACAAATGTCTCATTAGGCAACTGGTGATAAGAGGTGATACGTTTCCTTAACACCGTTGTCTTAGCAGGAGGGAAAAACTTTGTAAGAAATTGATCATACAAAGCTTTCCAAGTCCTGATAGACTTAGAAGGTAGGCTCTCTAACCAATTCAGGGCCTTTCCAGTAAGTGACCATCTAAAAGCTTTTAACAGAACATATTCTAGTGAGACACCTTCAGCAGCTATGGTGTCACATAAATCAAGAAAATTTCTAATATGTTCCATAGGGCACTCAGCAGGTTTCCCTTCAAACTGAGCCCGTTTAATCAAGGATATAAATTGAGACTTGATCTCAAAAGGTTTCTCTATCGCAGGAAGCACAATAGGAGATTCTGGCACCCTCAGTTCCGGATGCATGTATTGCTTGGCATTCCTTGGATAGGCGTTTAGCTCTTCTTGCAGTCGAGCCTTGTCT
Organism: Fallopia convolvulus; assembly: GCA_964016875.1. Classification (NCBI taxonomy): domain Eukaryota; kingdom Viridiplantae; phylum Streptophyta; class Magnoliopsida; order Caryophyllales; family Polygonaceae; genus Fallopia; species Fallopia convolvulus. Next base: position 20,040,860 of record OZ024724.1, read on the forward strand.
GCATCAGCGCCGTCCTTCTCGGCTCTCAGTGCCTCCATCTGGGTCCGGAGGATCTCTAGCTCTCGAGCCATCTCTTCAGCTGTGGCCATGGCTCGGTTTTCTCGGAGTCGTCGGTGCAGGGAACGTTCGGGTTCTGAGTAATAACTGGAGCTATCAAACTGAAGCCTTCTTCGTCCTACCGGCATACACTGAGAAAACAAACAAAGAAAACAAAAATTAAAAACAAAAACGGGGTCGGGCTAGTCCCGATCCCAAAGATAAACTAACAACTCGTTGCTTCCCCGACAACGGCGCCAATTTGTTGATAGGGTTTCTCGGCCAACAAATAAATTTGTAAGTCAAGACCCCGCTGAGTACAGTGGAGTCAGGATCGTTCCACAGGAAGCAAGGTTGTTTGTCTATCAATCTAATAAAAATTCAAATAAAATCAAGCAAAACACTAACGAGATGCCTCGTTAACGACCTTGTCATGATCGTTACCGAACCACCGAACACAAAAACACCAATTAACGAGCTAATAAAATTCTAACTAACACTCGGTACCGAAGCAAGTATTCAGCAACAAAGATTTATCAGAAATAATTCAATAAAAACAAATATCTAGGATAAGGGACACCACAACATAGCCAAGCATAAGAATTCGTAAGAAGATAGATCAGGCCTTAAAATAGATAGAGTCATCAACTTTCATTGACTTGACAAGTAAATTAATCTATTTTCATAAACTAACTCACTCAATTGCTTGTTTTGGACCTAAAGCTTGAAACTTCCGTTCGCAAACAATATCAACCTTCAAGTTACTAACTTTCTCTTTCAATCAAGTTAAAACTCAAATTACCTCAACTCCCGTTTCGGTATTAAGCACAACAAACAATTTCAATAAAGATAAAAGGCATTCAAAACACTATCTTACTTCCTCAAACATGCTCAACTATGTCGGGCTTAACCCCGACCCTAGAAAAATAGACTACTCACTACTCATGATAAACAAACTAAAAACTTCAATAAAAACAAACATTGAAACAAAACTCAAACTTAAATTAATAACAAAAAATATCGTCTTACAGAGAATCAGAAGAAAACCCAAAACAAAACAATCACCGAACCACAAACTCGATCAACGAACCTCGGAAACCGTCGTCACCGAACCCTCGTTACCGACTTCCGATCCGGCAGCCTCTCCTTCGGCCTTCCTCTAAATCTAGCTCTCAAAATCTACTCCAAAATTACGCCCCCCCCCCCCTCTTTGTATGCTAGATAGAAAGGTATTTATAGAAAATCCTAAAAAAACTAAAAAGGCTAAAAGATAAAAACTTTCCTAAAGAGATAGAAACAATCTCTAAAAGATAGAAATAAAATCTAGAAAGATATAAAACCCTAAAATACATATTCTAACAACCCATAAAGATTCTAAAAAGATACTCAACCGATACGAAAATAAATTCCCGCACAGGATCGGTGAATAATAAAATAATACTCCGCAATCTTCTTCTTCGTGGCCTCGTTAACGACCCTTCACAACCTCGTTAACGAGCCTGGGATTATGTTTTCTTCAATACCTCCTCTCGATCTCTTGAGCTTCGACTTCTTAAATCTTGCACTTTCCCGTCCTTCACTGTGATGCTCCAAATTTAACTCCATTTAGCTCCTTTCCTAGCTAAAACCTGCAAAATACACAAAATAGCGTAGATTCCACCCTTTTCGTAGATTTATGCAAAACTAACTAAAAATACTTAAAACGAAACCTAAACTAGACAAAATTAATCCTAATAAGCAAAGAAAACCTATCAAAAACTATACCAAAAATGCGAAGATCAACCAACAACTTTCATTTTCCATGGGGTGAGATTTCGATCACGTTGCATGATGTGGAGCGCATTTTAGGCTTGTCGGTCGACGGGGAGCGTGTCGGCGAGCGGTTCTCTGAGATGGAGTTTCAGATGCGGGTCATGTAGATGTTCTCGATTGATGAGCGGACCTTTCGTAGATACGATTCCCGTGGCCTTCCATCTGACAAGCTTAAGGCACATGTGATTAGGATGATTGCACAAGGGGTAGCACCTCATTTTATAGTTGTTGTGGGTCATTGGTTCAACGCTATTTTTCAAAAAGAGCACCAACAATGTCAGCATTAATTACTTGCATTGTCTCTTCGACCCCGACCGCACGAGTACATTTGCTTGGGGTGCTGCGGTTTTGACGTTCATGTACCGCGAGCTGGGTGGTGCATCACGGCATGATATCAAGGGCATTGCTGGATGTGTTCTCCTTCTAAGGGTAAGAAAATTATTTGAGTTGTACTTTTGTATGTCACTTTATTTTTTAGTTATGTTAGAAACTAACTATATCTTATGGCATAGACTTGGATATGGGAGTATATGCAGCTTTTTGGCGGGCATCCGATACTGAGGGTAGATCTTTTGGTCAACCCGATCGCGCGTGCCCGAGCTAGAATTGAGACACGTGCACATCCGAAGAAGCCAGCGCAGTTGGAGGAGATTCGTAAAGTATTAGACACGATTCGCGCTGATGACGTAAAAAATATAATGTGACAATATTTGGATTGAAAGACCCCTAAACAATGGATATGATCCTTTTTTAACATCTGTAATTTGTTTTCAGATTAAGTGGCAGCCATGGAGAGGGATAGATTTCAAGTCAGAATGTTACCAGGTTTCGAGGTTTCGAGGCGTGCTTGAGTGCTTTACTATTCGAGAGGATTACATGCCCGATAGGTGGCTGCGTCAGTACTTCCGGGTCCAGTTCATACCTCTTAAGCCGATTGTGCCGGCTACAAAGGTTCGTAGCACGTCTTGGCGCAAGTATGAGGTGGAATTTTCTGCCGATCAGCTCTACTAGAACCAGCGGTACGACCACCTCATTGACCTTGAGTAGCACCCTTTGGCTCGGTATGCTTACCAGGTGAGCCTCACATACTAGGATTGGTTAAGTGACGTGACACATCCATACGTAGATTCGAGGTCAGAGCGTCAGGACCGTCCGCGCGAGCCACCCACCCACCCATCAGCTATAGTTGATGCTACCACTGTAAGTTAAAGTTTATTCAAAAAGTTCATTCAATCATTAATCGTTTTTATATTTTAGGGTTTAGCAAAAAAGTGTCTTAAATTATGCAGCGACAACAGTAACTCGTTGGATATGCGCACGAAGCTTTGGCAGCGATGCCCGTTGATCATCCAACTAGGTTGTACTTGCTGGCATGCTGAGCATATTAGGGGATGATCGTCCGCCAATGCCACCTCCTTTGAGTAGGCCGTTTCGGGATTGTAGATATGATCCCGGTGAGGGGAGTGGGTTTGGAGGTGCCGCACAGTGACATCAGTTATTTTCCATTTAGGGATTGGTTTTGAGTTGTTCTTGAGATTTGACATTAACCAACATCAAAGTTGATCTCATTTGATGCAGTAAAATGGCATACATCTAGATTTACTCGAAAAATTGAAGGTTTCTAGTCTTGTGTATTTTAGGTTGAAATGGTAAGGGTGTACTGTGTTGTATTCCCAACCGATTTTGTAAAAGGTTAAGCTTTTTTTAATATGTAAAGCTTTTTTTAAAACTGAAGGTTTCATTGAATGTTAAGCTTTTTTTAATATGTAAAATCATAATGTCGAAGGCAAGCTCTGTTATTTTGTTGATCTACTACTTATGTCCTGCATTTCTCACTCAGTCACATAACTGACATAACTATTAATCACACTTGGTGGTTTTTCACTGACTATTGGATTGGCCTCTCAAGTCTCACCATGTGATTTTGACTGGTAAAGCTCAATATGTTCTATCTTTGCAGGTATATGTGGGTTGTATAAAAGGAAGTTGAAAGAGGTTAATCTTGCTTTTTCTTTATTTCTTATTGGATTGGCCTCTCAAGTTTTTGTTGCAAGTATATGCACTTATGTATGCATATTTTCTGTCTTTTTCTTTATAGTAAAAGAATAACAATGCTCTCCTTCATTTAGTTCTTTTTTTTACACTTTATTATGAGTTTCGTATGTGATTATATATTCATATGCTCAATTCACTCTGATAAGAAACTATGATCAATAGAGAGGCTATGTTATATGAGTGAATTGAGCATATTAAGATTTCTATTGTTGATGTTGAGTTGCATAATGGATTTGGTTTGGGGATGATTTTGTGGCATCAGATGGTCTTGCATTTGATGAGGTTGTCCATTATGTTGCTCTACCAAGGCAAAGGAGAGAGTCCTTTCTAAGGATTCTGCCCAGAGGCTGCTAGTATATTTTTTGTAGTCTTCTGCTTGACATTTTGTGGTATTTCAACTGTCACCATTTATTACACAAGAGATTTTTCTATGATGAATTTTGGATTGGAATCCTTGGTTGTGTTTTGTTTCTCATGTGCAACATGTGGGATTTCTCATTTTCAGAAAACTATAGATAGTGGTTTGGTGATGGATGACTTGAATAGCTCTTGTAGAAGAGGAGTCATTTGCATTAGCTAGCTGCTTCAAAATGTAACCAAGGAGGTAATCATTGGCCATTGCAGTTCCCTTCCTTGACTATTGAAATGACATTGCATACTGCAGAATTCATAGACCTAATTTGAGTGTTTTAAGAGCAAAGTTTCTTTCCAGGCTAAGAAATTGAACCTAATTTGATGGACTTAATGTGAGATAATTGCCATTGTTATCATTTTCTTGATCTTGACAGCAACAAGCTTGTTCAAGATGCTTCTCAAGTACAAACCAGAGGACAAGGTAGCAAAGAAAGAACTCTTTTTGAACAAGGCTCAAGCTGATGCCGCTGGAAAGGATGTTGCAGCTACTAAGAAGCCAATTGTTGTGAAGTAGAAGTAGTAGAAGCTTTATGTAGAATAGTGAAGAAAGCTCAAATGGTAGTTCAAGTAGAAACTGTGCGTGTGCAGAAAGAGCTAGTTACATGAGTTTGGGATGCTAAGTTTGTCCTCGCTTGTTTCCTTTATGTGTTGTCTGTATATGTCTATGTAACTTAAGATGCCTCCTAATATCAAGAATGTCTTTTGACAGGTAACACATCTAGTAGAAGCAGGAAATAACCACTGTCAAGAACGAAGAGAAGATGGACTTCAGCAAGATCTTGAAAGCCATTAAGATGAGTTAAGGCTGTTGACAATTTAAAAACAAAATCCATATGCTTATGCATTGGTTTTCCTTTACCATATTATCAATGGGAGTTGTCTTTTGAAGTTTTGGCTTCATGCATATCTAAACCCTGTGATTGAAGCTCGAGTAGCTGGATCGAGCCTGATTAACCGAGTATTTGGTGTTTATAGGCTGCTGAGATGCATGAAATTGTGGCTGCTGAGTTAGGTGGCCACCAAACAAGTTCGAGCCTCGGATGGTAGGTGGAATTTGGCCAGTTGCTATCCTTAGCCTATGAACTTCTTCCCTTAGAGCATCATTCAGTGCTGAACAAAATAGTTGAGACATGGAAAACAATTTTAAAAATGAGATGGATGTATTAAATTTAAAAACACTATGGTTTCTGTACTTCAACTAAGGTGAATTAACACTGCCAAGGTAAAACAACTGCATTTTTTGTGTGATGGTCAAAAGTTTGTGCACCAGGTTATCTATGAAAGGTTTTCTTGATCAGAGAATGGGATGACAGTTCTCCATTTGTAAACCAGTTAGAGTAGATGATGTGCTTTGCTGATAGTGTTAATGAATTTGTTGCTGGTGAGAAATCTCATTAGGAGGTGGAGTCTATTTGTGGGATGCTGGATCTTTTATCTCTTGAGTTGATGATGTATGGATATGTTACAATGCTGGCGTGGTTGAAGATTTCCAAATGTTCTGGTTACACAAAAGATAGATTGCGCTTCATGAAGCCGGCTCACCTATTTTTAGGGTTCACATACCAAAATTATAACTGGTTCCTAAGATATTGTACTTGACATAATTTTTTGGAGCTATAATATATGATTTTATATATATTTTATTATGTGAACCCTTAGTAATCATATTAAACCTTTAATATAATCGACCCGGCCTCAAAATAAACTGGAAAAATAAAAATTGTTCTGGATCTTGAAATTTCATGTTATAATTGTTATTACCATAATTTATGGTAAGGTTATGATTTATGGTTAAGTTTTAGGGTTTAAGGTTTCGGGTTTTAGGTTTTAGGATTTAGGGTTTTGATGCTTTCATGTTATTTTGTTTAATATTCATAATCAATTGACTATAATACTAACACGAAACTGTATTTAGCATTACAGTCATAAACTGCACCAAATATCCATTACAAATGCTACAGCTATTTGACATTTCATGTTACAAGGTCGAAGGTTTAGATATTGTGGTTGGTTACAATGACAAGGTTTTAAGGTTAGTATAGGTTTTATGGATATGTTGTATATATGTCATTGTTAATATTTTAAATGGATGATGCTTGTGATATAGGGTCTTTTTTAATGGGTTAGGGTTTAGGGTTTAGGATTTAGGGTTTAGGTTTAGGGTTTATGATAAAAATAAACCATATTAAAAACAACAACTTCACCCCATGTAATTAACACATTAACCATAAACTATGTTCATACCAACCATCTAAACTCATTACCCTTAACCCTAAAAATCTACTTAAAATCTAAACCCTATCTTAAGCCCTAAGCCCTAACACTCTCCAAAAACCTAAACCCTATAGTACTTGTAAGGATGTCGGGTTAGCTTTTAGAAGGTTATTAAACTCTACAAGTAACCCACTGTAAACCCTAAACCCCAAATCATAACCCCTAAACCCTAAATTATAACACTAACCCTCTATCAAAACATAAACCTTCTCTCCAACCCTAATATAGTACTTGTAAGGATATCGGGTTAGCTTTTAGAAGGTTATTAAACACTAAAACCTAACCCATACCCTAAACCCTACCTAGAACCTAAAACCTAACCATAAATCATAACCTTACCCTAAATTATGGTAATAAGAATTATAACATGAAATTTTAAGAACCGGAACAATTTTTATTTTTCCAGTTTATTTTGAGGCCGGTTCGATTATATTAAAGGTTTAATATGATTACTAAGGGTTCACATAATAAAATATACATAAAATCATATATTTAGCTCCAAAATATTATGTCAAGTACAATATCTTAGGAACCGATTATAATTTTGGTATTTGAAGCCTAAAATAGGTGAACCAGTCGGTTTATTTTAATTCCGGACCAAACCGCATCGAAGTTGTGTTAGTTGAAAAGAAAATTATGTCCTATATATATCGATAGCCAATGCGGCACACTTGGTCCAGGTACACGCGTTTGAGGAATTGGTCTACGGTTCGAAACGAGGGACGAGCGAAAGCCACCCCTTTTTTTCCTAAAGGGCCTTGCGCTTCATGAAGCACAAGTCACGTTACAATTTCCGCCTCTGTGTTGGTTTAAGCCTTGCACTTCATGAAGATTTACGCTTCATGAAGCGCAAGTTTTCTGTTACAGAATCCAGAAAATATTTTATAGGCGGTTGTACAGAACTCTTTGTTGGCCATGTGCTATATTTATAGATGCGATCTACGATTTCCTTATTTTTCATTGATTTTACTTGGTTTTGGCGCAAAATTTCCCCGCCAATATCAAACCATGGCCAAAAACTTCCACGCTACTGCTTTTATCTATAAAAACCAGTTGCCTTCTGCATACATCAACGCTTCTGCATATATCTCCATAATCAAAGCTTCAATGGCATATCCTATTCCAGATGAATTCCGCAAGCACTTGGCGGATATACAAGAGATTCGTCTCTTCATTTGGGAGCTAATCAACAACAAGGAAGTAGGCTTGAAGACTGTCGGGAAACACCTTGCCCGACTCGGTTACCTCACAACGATGGAGAGAATTTTCAAAGAGGTGATGGAACTGCAAGAAATCGTTCTCTTCAATACCGAAGCAAGGGCCAACAGCAACCCTGAGATGGAAGTCCCATCATACACTGATTTACGCCTAGTTAAGCATGAGGAAGAGATGATGGTTTCGATCCAAACAATCCAATCATTATAGACTAGATTATGTTTTACACTAGATTATGTCTTATTACTTTGTTTTAGACTAGAGTATGTCTTAGTATTCTGTTTTAGACTAGATGGTTTCTGCACTCTTGGCTTCTCATATGATTTGTTAAAAAAACTTGCAAATTGATCACTTTGTTTGTCTATTCTTTTGGCTTCTCATATGATTTTGACTGTGTCTGATTACAAGTTATAAACTAAGTAAATATCTCTCTATGAATAATTCATTGAGCCCAGTAATAGGTTACTCTAAGAAATCAAAGAAGAAACTGATTGGAGCTACATCTTTGCTAACACAATTTGATGGATTATGATTCAGAAACATTGAGGACGAAACCTGGGGAAGGCTGGATAATTGTATTATGTTTCAATTGTAGTATTTATACCTCATTCCAATCAGAAATAGTAGTTTAAAGAGGATTCAATATTATAATCTTTGAAGGTGATCCAGCAACAACAGTCAAACAAGTCATCAAAACAGACTTTTTTTGCCAACATTTTATTCATTGAAGAGGAATGCATAAACATTGTGCCTTGTAAAAGTTCTTCATTGTTTGTCAAATTAGATCATATAATTACAAACATGAATGCTTACATGAAGAACAAACTTGGCTCTGTACCTAGTAAAAGTCCTTATTTTTCTGTGCAGACTCAGTTTCTGGAACATATACAATCTCCTTTATTTCACACACTAGCCCATCAAACTTGCAACTACTGTAGTGCACAAGATAAACTACTACTATTGCCACTGGTTGCTGCAGGTTTGGGTCTGTTTTGGCGTCTAAGCCTTGCGCTTCATGCAGCATAAGTATTTGTCAGAGTTCGACCAGGTTTCGAGACCTTGCGCTTCATGAAGCGTACTCTTCATGAAGCGCAAGTGTTACACTATCTAAGTATGCTTTGCCTTCGTTTGCCCTATTCTGGGTGCATTGCATATCATGAAGCGAACGCTTCATGATGCGCAAGGCATATGATCCCTCTACGCCCCCCAAAGAAGGGATCACGAGTCCTGAGCCACCTAAAGACCCAATCACGGGTCGTGACCTCCATTTCACGACCCATGATGGCCATCACTACCGGACATTTGTCCTCATTCCGCCGGTCAGGACCGTGATCTCTTTTGTGAAGCCCATTGGTGCTCCATCTTGATACATATCCCCGTTCCCGGGCCTCTAAGACACATCATCATGACCCGAGTTGAAGTATTTTATCATAAGTCGCCTCATATAGTATTTTATTATCGAGAAGAATTTGAGGTCTGTATTGATTTATTTGATTAATTTGAGGTCCTTTTTTTGTAATAATGAGCTGCACACAACCAAGTTTGTTATTCATGTAAGCATTCAAGTTTGTAATTGTATGATCTAATTCAAAGCCATTAACAATTATACTAGCCCAAAACCATATTTAGCATAACAAGCAAACATTAAGCCAAAAATGCATTACAAATAAGACTAATACGGTTCTAACTAATTACATATATAATCAACTTCAAACAGCAACATTAGGATCAAGATTATGGCTAATCCGCTTCTCGCGCCATGTTGCCATTCGTTGTCTAAACGGCTCATCCCAACCGTTGACGCTAGGGTGATGGGTTCTTGTGCAATCCCTCGGGGGAGGAGGAAGTGGGGAGTCATCGCTCAACCAGACCTACAAATTAAACAGATAATATATTACCGAGTAAAAAAGTATAAGCGCTAATGTACTTCATGATAATAATATATGACTCACATGTATGAAGTGATCTCTGTTTCCCACGAGCGTTATGGCATATATTTTGGACGGATGGTCCCGGTTGTCCCCTCTCGCCTGCATCGGCAGTCATGTGTGCGATCCATCCCATGACAACAAAACAATTGCAGCCTGATGTAGTGTGGCAAAGATCAAACCGGCTATGGGCATCTCCATCCAAAATCTTCGAGTGCAAGGGCTCATCACATAGGGCATAGTATCCAACAACTCATCAATAGGGGGTTTGTTCAAAACAGGCTCATATACGCATTTGTTCCTCCTCAATTCGGCTGTCAACTCCAACCGAACTCTACGGTACTCGCTCTGTACTTGTCCCAACAACATGGCGAGTGATCAATAACCGCAATGCCTATCTGGCGTTACATCCTGCAACTTATCAATGTAAGGAAACATGAAGTTGTTAACATTGTCAACTCCAAAGTTGAAATCCAGCCACATCATGCTGCCCCTCGCTTCCTGTGTACTTATCCTCGTAGCAACTTTTTTCGGAGCCTTGTTGGTTGAGCCCTTTGTCCTTCCACGCTTTTTGCCGGACAATCAGGTCTGTACTTGGCTCTCATTTTCCTTCAATTGCTTCTCCTTTTCATATGCCTCCATCCGATGCTCAAGCAAAGTATTATTCCTCTTTGTGGACCACTTAGTGGACCACTTTGGTTGTCCCCTCTTCATAGCATCTATCTGCTCAATCAAAGACGACTCTTTTCCCAACACATTGTCTACAAACGACTTTGAGATCGATTACACATGGTCATATGTCAATTCACCCCGATGCTTCCTCTCCACCATATCTTCGCATCTGATCTCGGTAAGTTTTTTATACTCTTTGTCTTCTATAGGCATGTGCTTCGGGTCAACTCCCTCCCATACCACTTGATGCCAAAATGGGTGTATGTCACCTGGCGGGATCGACCACTTAGTGAGAATGGCTTGGGCAATCATATGAAGGCAAGGAAGACCCATGCACTCCTATACCGAAAAATCAACACACCCTTTCTCTAATTTTCCTTTTGCGGCATCCCTGTTCAGGTCGTAGTACATATTCAACAACTTCAGAATGCACAATGTTGACACTTTGTAAAATAGGCGCATGAATATCACCCTAACTCGACTAGGAACACTATTCAACTCAGTTGGAATCTTGCTACGTGACATCTCCAGATCCCCCCTTATATCATTAACTTGGGACTGAATGTGATAGTGGATCCTTCCGATCACTGTGTTGAACCCTCCTCGAGAACTGTCAAGTATTTTCTTAAACACACTATGCATGCCCTCTGCCCTGTGTCATACATATTAGTATTATAAATAATGTACATTACAAATGTGTAAATCACATAATTTTAACAACCAGAAATATATAAACCATTAAAACGTGTGTACCTGTTTGTTGTTCTCGTTTTGAAGTGGGTACAGTGATCAGTCCATGCTCTAACTATCGACTTCTTATAAGGCCCGAGCCACGACCTCTCAACATACTTCATTAGCCCTGGCCAATGCTCTTTGACTCTTCTAAGCCTATCCTCATATTTTGCCTCCATTGTCGACATGAATATGCCCCAACATCTATTAGCAAACCTTTTTGCCGTATCATGGTCCTTTAGGATACCTACATCGTATGCTAATATGTTCTCCTTAACATGCAACCAACATAGAAGATGTTTGACCTCCTCTCCAAACACAACATCCTTTGCGTTAATGATTGCCCTCTCTCGATCTGTGACAATCGCATTTGGCATTGCTCCCACTTCTTGAAACAAACGCCTCAAACATGCCAACACCCATGTATAACTAGCTATGTCTTCTCTTGAGAGAAATGCAAAACTTATGTTGAAAGATCTATTAGTGCATGTAAACCCAACCATCTGCAGCAAAGCCATGTCGTACCCGTCAATACATGAAACAATTATACAACTTTACAAAAACAATAATTTCCTCAGTATATAAATAAAAACTTAAAAGAGTGTACATGTTGGTCTTATATGTGCTGTCCATAATGGCGACATACGAAAACAACTTCAGTAGATGCAGCGAGGTAGGGTGCACAAAGAAGAGGATATCAATATAATCTGAACCACCTATCCTATTCGGAAATACTCTGTAATCGTTTCTTTGTAGAAAATGCAGTGCATATTGGGTGGTTGTCAGATTTGCACCATCCTCTTTCAAATACCGTGCCCTTAAATTTGAAACTTGCTTCCTTGATGTCACATTTCCGGGGTAAATATTTCTCAACCGCTCCACTATACGAGCAGGTGGCTTCCGTCATTCGGCCTGAAAATGAATTGCCAAGCAGACTAGTGGAGAGGTCGTGGTTGTGGACTCCGCACACAACCGTTAGTGCCCACTTCCTGGTCGATTTACTTCTAACGCCAAGCAACTCGAATTTTCATTTGCACTTTGTGTACAGGGTTCGCACCTGAGGCGGTGTAACAGTAGGGATGAAATCACCCTTCTTCCCAGGTCTATACATACCATGCCTATGACATGCTAGCCTGACCAAATTTGCATTTGACGTTTTTATAGGCAACGCCATATTTCTTTCACGCCCAACTTGCCTAGCCCAGACTATAATTTCATCTCGACTATCTCACACCCCATCGTGATGAAAGTTAGCAGAAAAATCTCTCCCATTTACCTATTTATAAATTAAAATTACTTTCAAATAAACTGCAAATACACACACTATGTTTTTAGCAATAACATAGGCATGGTGTGTTGGAGACCCCCTTGGCTTAGGATTTAGTCTCATTTATGTATTTATTATATTATTTCTATTTCCGTCATTTATATTCCGTCTTTACTATTTTAGGCGTGTGTTCTCTTATACTTAAGAGACCGGCCCATTAAGGTAGAATAAGGCCCATTAGGGTTTGTTGTATCTTTCCCTTTCTAGCTAGTACTATTATTAGTATTATGGGCTTTGGACGTTGGGCCTAGCATGTTGCTAACCCTAGTCCGCCACCCATATTAGATCTAGGGTTTCATGAGCCTTCTTCTATATAAGAGGCATGACTCCCATTGTATTCTTCACGTCCAATATGAATTAAGTCAGAGCATTGAGTCGAGTTCCTCCTCCCCTTTGGCCCGGGCGTCACCCTATTCTTTTCTCATCCCATATTCCTCCGTTCTCCCTCAAAAGAGAGCACCTTCTCATCCTTTCACTTCACCTCTCATCTCAAAGTCTAGGCTTCGGCCTCAAATCTATCCAGTTACTATTTGTCGGAGAAGATCCAAACTTTTTGAGCCTAGATCCGTCCCTTGTGACCCTAGGGTCGCATCAATTGGTATCAGAGCTTAGGCGGTTCGAACGGTTCCTTCTCCATCTTCAAACAAAAAAAACACGTTCGACTTCTCTCTAGATTTCGAAAAAAAATTCTTTTTTCTGCAATTTTTTTCCATAAGATTGTAGATCTTTTCAATACGAGTTCGGGCATATAAAATTTGCCCAAATCGGAGTTCGTTTGCCCTTCCAAAAGGCCAAAACATCACGGTCGCGCGCCAGGATCGAGTCCCTACGTGCCAGGATCCGAGTCCTGGCACAGCAGCAACGTGCCGCCAGTGTGCCCAGGTTGCAGCCTCCGTGTGCCAGCCCGCGCCGAAGATCTTGCCAAATCAAATCCGAGATTTTTTTCTCCTTTTTGGTTAGGCTATTCCGAGACATATCTTTATATGATTTTATCTTGTTTGATTTGTTCCTTTTTTTGTAAGGGATCTTAACTATATAAAAGATCTCGTTATTTTTTTTATTTTTCTTTCTAGGATAGTTTCTTTATTTTTCCGATTTGTAAGAGATTCTTTCGGCTTGTGAAAGATCTCATAATAGAAAAAAAAACAAAAAAACAAAAACACAAAAAAAAACCCCGAGGGTCCGAGCCATGTTTTGGACCTGCTCGGAAATATGGGACGATTCGGACTCTTGGGATCGGCCACATCGACGAGTTAACACTTGTCCCTATAAACCACTTCCAAGAAATCACCCGGATTGGATCCCACCATATCGGCTTCCCAAGAATCGGGCCCGCTACTACGGAGAAACTCCTAGATCCCGGCATCGTTTCAATGACGAGCGGGATTGGAGTTCACCTCCTCGGCACGCACGTGAACCTCCTCGACCCCGGCATCGTTCCAACGACGAGCGAGAGTGGAGTCCGCCTCCTCGGCGCCCACGTACTCGAGTCCACAACGAGGGCTCGCGCGCCAAGCATTCAGCCTCGGCGCACCATGTGCCAAGACCGGCCCCTTCGGTTGAGCCCTCGTTCCCTCCCGTGGCCGAGAGTCCTAGCCTTGAGGACAGGTTTGCGGCCTTAGAGCGTCGGATGGTCGAATACATGGCACGTTTTCATCCCACACTCATCCCGATACTCGTTTCGACACCCCAACCACCATTGGCGTCGGTGTCGAGCGAGCCCATCATCGAGACCGTCTTGGCGCCTCAACCACAGCCGAGCAATGTGCCGATCGAACTAGTCCGCACCGAGGACTCCACACCGGCAGCGCCAATACCCGAGGTCGAGGGCCCACCCGAGCTTGACATCAAGCCCTCACCTGAGCCGGCGCCCACTTTAGATGAGCCTATGCCGTCGGACACCCTGATCGACATGCCTTTGTCTTTAATGCCCGACGCCGACCCCGAGCCCATAATCGAATCTGCCCCTATGTCGACACCGTATATTTTAATCTTCGAGAAGACCCACGTCGATGGCATGGTTTTGATTAGGTCGCATCCTTCTTCTCTCGTCTCCACCACGTCGAAGTGAGGACGCTTCGAATCTAAGGGAGGGAGGAGGATGCGACCCTGCCTAGGCTCGGACCTAGCTCCTACCATTCCGAGACGGCCTAGACCTTGGAGACCCCCTTGGCTTAGGATTTAGTCTCATTTATGTATTTATTATATTATTTCTATTTCCGTCATTTATATTCCGTCTTTACTATTTTAGGCGTGTGTTCTCTTATGCTTAAGAGACCGGCCCATTAAGGTAGAATAAGGCCCATTAGGGTTTGTTGCATCTTTCCCTTTCTAGCTAGTACTATTATTAGTATTATGGGCTTTGGACGTTGGGCCTAGCATGTTGCTAACCCTAGTCCGCCACCCATATTAGATCTAGGGTTTCATGAGCCTTCTTCTATATAAGAGGCATGACTCCCATTGTATTCTTCACGTCCAATATGAATTAAGTCAGAGCATTGAGTCGAGTTCCTCCTCCCCTTTGGCCCGGACGTCACCCTATTCTTTTCTCATCCCATATTCCTCCGTTCTCCCTCAAAAGAGAGCACCTTCTCATCCTTTCACTTCACCTCTCATCTCAAAGTCTAGGCTTCGGCCTCAAATCTATCCAGTTACTATTTGTCGGAGAAGATCCAAACTTTTTGAGCCTAGATCCGTCCCTTGTGACCCTAGGGTCGCATCAATTGGTATCAGAGCTTAGGCGGTTCGAACGGTTCCTTCTCCATCTTCAAACAAAAAAAACACGTTCGACTTCTCTCTAGATTTCGAAAAAAAATTCTTTTTTCTGCAATTTTTTTTCCATAAGATTGTAGATCTTTTCAATACGAGTTCGGGCATATAAAATTTGCCCAAATCGGAGTTCGTTTGCCCTTCCAAAAGGCCAAAACATCACGGTCGCGCGCCAGGATCGAGTCCCTACGTGCCAGGATCCGAGTCCTGGCACAGCAGCAACGTGCCGCCAGTGTGCCCAGGTTGCAGCCTCCGTGTGCCAGCCCGCGCCGAAGATCTTGCCAAATCAAATCCGAGATTTTTTTCTCCTTTTTGGTTAGGCTATTCCGAGACATATCTTTATATGATTTTATCTTGTTTGATTTGTTCCTTTTTTTGTAAGGGATCTTAACTATATAAAAGATCTCGTTATTTTTTTTATTTTTCTTTCTAGGATAGTTTCTTTATTTTTCCGATTTGTAAGAGATTCTTTCGGCTTGTGAAAGATCTCATAATAGAAAAAAAAACAAAAAAACAAAAACACAAAAAAAAACCCCGAGGGTCCGAGCCATGTTTTGGACCTGCTCGGAAATATGGGACGATTCGGACTCTTGGGATCGGCCACATCGACGAGTTAACACTTGTCCCTATAAACCACTTCCAAGAAATCACCCGGATTGGATCCCACCATATCGGCTTCCCAAGAATCGGGCCCGCTACTACGGAGAAACTCCTAGATCCCGGCATCGTTTCAATGACGAGCGGGATTGGAGTTCACCTCCTCGGCACGCACGTGAACCTCCTCGACCCCGGCATCGTTCCAACGACGAGCGAGAGTGGAGTCCGCCTCCTCGGCGCCCACGTACTCGAGTCCACAACGAGGGCTCGCGCGCCAAGCATTCAGCCTCGGCGCACCATGTGCCAAGACCGGCCCCTTCGGTTGAGCCCTCGTTCCCTCCCGTGGCCGAGAGTCCTAGCCTTGAGGACAGGTTTGCGGCCTTAGAGCGTCGGATGGTCGAATACATGGCACGTTTTCATCCCACACTCATCCCGATACTCGTTTCGACACCCCAACCACCATTGGCGTCGGTGTCGAGCGAGCCCATCATCGAGACCGTCTTGGCGCCTCAACCACAGCCGAGCAATGTGCCGATCGAACTAGTCCGCACCGAGGACTCCACACCGGCAGCGCCAATACCCGAGGTCGAGGGCCCACCCGAGCTTGACATCAAGCCCTCACCTGAGCCGGCGCCCACTTTAGATGAGCCTATGCCGTCGGACACCCTGATCGACATGCCTTTGTCTTTAATGCCCGACGCCGACCCCGAGCCCATAATCGAATCTGCCCCTATGTCGACACCGTATATTTTAATCTTCGAGAAGACCCACGTCGATGGCATGGTTTTGATTAGGTCGCATCCTTCTTCTCTCGTCTCCACCACGTCGAAGTGAGGACGCTTCGAATCTAAGGGAGGGAGGAGGATGCGACCCTGCCTAGGCTCGGACCTAGCTCCTACCATTCCGAGACGGCCTAGACCTTGGAGACCCCCTTGGCTTAGGATTTAGTCTCATTTATGTATTTATTATATTATTTCTATTTCCGTCATTTATATTCCGTCTTTACTATTTTAGGCGTGTGTTCTCTTATGCTTAAGAGACCGGCCCATTAAGGTAGAATAAGGCCCATTAGGGTTTGTTGCATCTTTCCCTTTCTAGCTAGTACTATTATTAGTATTATGGGCTTTGGACGTTGGGCCTAGCATGTTGCTAACCCTAGTCCGCCACCCATATTAGATCTAGGGTTTCATGAGCCTTCTTCTATATAAGAGGCATGACTCCCATTGTATTCTTCACGTCCAATATGAATTAAGTCAGAGCATTGAGTCGAGTTCCTCCTCCCCTTTGGCCCGGACGTCACCCTATTCTTTTCTCATCCCATATTCCTCCGTTCTCCCTCAAAAGAGAGCACCTTCTCATCCTTTCACTTCACCTCTCATCTCAAAGTCTAGGCTTCGGCCTCAAATCTATCCAGTTACTATTTGTCGGAGAAGATCCGAACGTTTCGAGCCTAGATCCGTCCCTTGTGACCCTAGGGTCGCATCATCCTTCTTCTTCAAAAGATGATGATAACTCTTCATAAGATGGTGATGATTCCGCTTCATATGGTTCATCTGAAAAAGGCGATTCCGTCGATGAATTTTCTTCATATGATCTATTGGATGCCATTGTATTTTGTGAAAGTTGTGTTTTTTTACTCATAAACTTTGTGATCTATGAATATATATAGGGCTTCAATGTTTGATATCTAATCTATCTTATGACATAAAGATATAAAAACAGTATGAATATAATTTTTTTTCCCAAATTTACGTAAACACACCTAATTTCATGGCGGTGGCGTAGCGCGCGGGGAAAAACTCCCCAAACCCTTACACTCTTTATAAAGAGTGTCGCTTCGTGAAGCGCATGCCCCCGGGTCTCGGTGGAGGGCACTCTTTGGGTCATATGCTTCATGAAGCGTACTCTTCATGAAGCGCATGCGTCCCGTGTGCGCCAGGCTTTTTTTCCTGTGCATAAGAAATCGACCTTTATTTATCCCTTAAGGGATAACTTTCAGTGTTGTTAAGATTTTAAACAAATAGTGCGGTCTTTAACTAGTTGATGGATAAAAAAAATAGATAGATAGATGACTACTTCGATACTTTACTATATAGTATATCAATACCATTCATATATCTTTAATATGAAATATCAATGGAGCCTTGGACCTTACTCCGTAGTAAATAGTAATGAACCTGATCCGAAAACATCCAAATTCAAACCCGACTCCCTCGTCTTGCGAACTCTAGGCCACGCACGTCCCACAAACAAATCGAGTCAGTCTTGCAACTAAAAAACCACAAGCAGCCCTGAATCACATGCAAATGTCTCCCTCTTCTCCGTATCCTAACCCTCGCTCTAACCTTGTCTCCCCGCCTCCGGCGATGACTCGCCGCTGCTCCCACTGCTCCGCTAACGGCCACAACTCCCGAACCTGCCCTTCCCGCGGCGGCACCGGCTCCGGCGGCGTGAAACTTTTCGGTGTGAGGCTGACCGATGGATCTTCCATGAAGAAGAGCGCTAGTATGGGGAATCTCTCGCACTATCACTCCTCCCCTAACCCTTCCTCTCCTTCCTCCGACCCTGTGCCCGATGCCTACCTCTCTGACGATCCCGTTCACGCCTCCTCCTCTTCTAATCGCCCCGCTGATAGGAAGAAAGGTAAAGTTGGAAGCTTCTCACTGGTTTAATTGATCAGACTCAAAATTGTTTTTTCGTGAATTATTGTAACTTAGGGTTCCGTTTAGGTGATTGAGATGTGGTATTGGAGTTAGGTTGGGGATTGGAATTGATTGGTGTTGGGTGCGGCAAGGTCAAATTATCTACTTCAATAATTTGCCAGTGCGCATCAAGTTATCAATTTGGATATCCGATGCTGTGCTTTGTGTTTTTATGGTGACTGCCAATTCTGTTTAGAAGCTTTATGGGTGTCTTTGGATTGCATGGGTGGTAAGCCTTGCTATCAATACTGAAGGGTCTATAGTCTGTAGGGAATTAAATTATGACCTACTGATGAACTATTGTAGTGTTTCTGGAATGTTCTCATTGAGTTAATTTTTTTATTGTCTTGCGGGATTATGGGGCTGTGTCTTGATAAGGTTATAGAAGAACTACCTACCTGTGTCCTGGTTTTGCAGGGTGGCTTTCACTCTATTCAGTACATAATAAAGATTCATTCATTACATTGGATATGAAGGCTATGTTTGTTATTTGAACAATCAATTGAGAGAGCAAGAGCCTAACTCTCGTATGTCATGGATTTGTAGGTGGATACGAATGTTAGTGACTGGCTTATGATATAGCTACAATGTTGATTTTCTTTCTAAAATGTGCAATTGTCCTGAAAAAGAAGCAGAATTTGTACTAGTTCTTCAGGACCAAAATAACATAGTATAGCAGTGGATAGGTATTATGCTGAATGGTTTTATTTTTCATGTACTTTGGGCCAGGTTTTTCGTAACTGTGGCTGTTAAAAACTTGTCGCCTGTGTTCATATTCTTTATGTATTTCATCTGGAAAAATGTCAAGTTTGATTGTACTGGTATTGGTTTGAGAATAATGTCAATTGGCATCTGATTCATATCCAGTTGTTTGATGTAAAACCATGTGCACATTCTGTCTTAACTAACTAAAACATTGTGTTTGTCTTTCACTTGCATTGGAAACCAGGTACACCATGGACATCTGAGGAGCATAGACGGTTCTTGCTTGGCCTTCAAAAGCTTGGTAAGGGGGATTGGAGAGGAATCTCACGTAATTTTGTTGTATCAAGGACTCCGACCCAGGTTGCTAGCCATGCCCAAAAGCATTTCATCCGTCGAAGTAATGCCTCAGGTAGAAAGAGGCGTTCTAGCCTTTTTGACATGGTTTCAGATACGGTACGATCTCTCCTCTGTGTGCATACTATTTGACATAGTAGCTCAATGTATACATCATGTATAACTGTTAAGTAACCTTTTGATCGCTCCATGTTTTTTTATGCAGACTTTGTTCTCTTATCTACTTTCTGTAATAACCTCTAATGATTGTTTATTTGCTTCACAGGGTAACGATTCAGAACAAGTGCCGGAAGAAGCAATATTACCCCCACCGGCTCCTCAGGCTTCAGAGCCCCCAACCACCAATACAAATTCTTTGCCCTCGCTGGACCTCTCACTTGGCACAGAGGTTTCTGAACTCGAACCTATGGAAACCAGTCTAAATGAACATGCTGAGGAGGAGCCTTCAGGGGAAGAGCAAATGGCAGCATTGCCTCTAGACTTGCAACATCATCCACTGCCCTCTTTTTACCCAACCTTTGTGCCTTACCCATTCCCTCTGTGGCCATCATACATTGTTCAAACCGAAGACGGCAATAGCCCTCCAACCACAACTTCATATCACCAAGTACTGAAGCCTACTCCTATGATACCCAAGGAACCAGTCAATGTCGATGAATTGGTAGGCTTGTCAAAGCTTAAACTTAGCGAAATTGAAGCAGGCCACAATAGCGCACAACATCTTTCCTTGAACCTGCTTGGAGCTCCCTCCCGCCAGTCCGCATTTCATGCAAGCACTGCTCCCCACCTTGAGCAGTCCAAATCTGACTGAAGGCACAAGCAGCATGATCAATGCAACTGCTTAATTGCGGTCACAGCTACAATGTCTGGTGATCATCCACCCCTAGCTCTTAGTAATCTTCTTATGTTTATTTGTACTTAACTACAAAAGAGGATAAGAAGGCTAGGGGACAGTTTTTGTGTGAGCTGAGTTATAGGATTGAATAATGAAATTGAAAGGTTTTATATGGAGTATTTGCCAAATTTATATCTTTGTATATAGATTTAAATTTCTCTTATTTTCTTGTTTAATTGTTCTTGGCTTTGAGCTCTTAATGTTAAAAGGGTCTTCGTTCTTAATTTTAGATGAAAAGTGTTGGAGTAGCAGGATACTCCTGCTTGCTTTATCTCTTCTTAAATTTACCAGCATTATGAAGGCAAATGCGGGATTGAATCGCAATCCCTGATCATTGTGTAAAAAGAAAAAAAAAACAAGCAGCTTCAAATTCTTTTCCAGCTTCTGAAACCCGGTTCTAGTTCTCAGCATTCAGACACTTACTGTGGGCTCACCCTCATTAGAACAATCTTCTCTTCTTTCTTATTGGACTGTTGTAAAAGAAAAACCCTGTTCTGCTAGGTGGAGTTTGGTTGCCAACTGACACATGTAGGAGAGGTAAAAACAAATTCTAGATCCACAAATCAAGATATTTACTTGGCACAAGTTCTCTTTATACTTGGACCATTGAGACTACAGTTAACTATCCAAAATGATGCATCACCTCCATCCTTGACAGTACTTCCATTAACTTTTTCACAATGAAAGCTGTGTGTTAACTTCTCAAAAGTGTAATTATTAGTGTTAGGGCCTACATCCTCTTTGTTTTTTCTTCCAGATCATATTGCTATATGATCCAGCAATGACCTCAATATTGATACCGACGTTTTATCATTCTTTCATTAAGCATTACATTCTTTTGGTGCGACCTTATACATTTGTACTGTAGTACTTACAAGGTACTTATAATGTATAAGGAGTCTCATGCCTGCTCCCTGAACCTCTTTTGTTGACAATATAGGATTAGGTAGTCATTCTTTTACACTGTTGAAGTAAAACATATGCTTGTAATTTTATATGCTATTATTTTGTGAATGCATATTCACAAAATACTTGGGCCTTCTTGGGTCTTCCAGGCAATGATAATACTTAGGCCTTCTTCATACACTCTCTCGATTTTATATTGGGGCAAGGGTGTGTACATCATGGCCCCCCCAGATCACGCCTGAGGCGGGTTAACAGTTGATGTTGTTGTTGTTGTGTTATTTTGTGAATGCATATTCAATTGAAAAGCATCAGTTACTAAAGATTTCTAGCTATGAACTTCTCTTAACAACAATATACTTTTGTTCCTCTGTTGAAGGTGTTATTTTCAGGAATCAGGAATGCTCACTGTATCCTGCGTGTTGACAAGCTTCAAATTCTTGTTTTTTTATGTCTTAAGCCTTGATAAATCAATTTGTGGTGCATTTGAACTAAATTTAATTATTTTTGTCACATAACTGAATTTCAGTTTTCTTGTCATCTCTGGGTCTTTCGGAAACAACCTCTTGAGTTTCTCGGGATAAGGGTGCGTATATCTCGAAACCCCAGACCCCGCTCGGAGCGGGATTACATTGGGTTGATAAGTAAGTAAGCCTTGATAATCATTGGAAATTTACATATCTAGCTGCATTTGCTTTGTGTTCCCACATTTCCTCCCTCCTTGAGAATAAGAAAAGAAAGATGGTCCCTCTTAATGACAAGATTTCCTGCCACTTCAGATCTAGAATTTGGCCTTGACGTATAAGACAAATAAAGAAGGAAATCACGAAGAAATAATGCATGGCTTTTGTTGAGTATATAGAACTCTATAGCTGTAGTGTTTCTTCTGATATCTGCAATTAGGGTCAATGTTGCTTCTTTCCCCCCTTACAGTGTTTCTCACATGTTGAGTATATAGAACTCTATAGCTGAAGTGTTTCTTCTGAAAATAAAGGGGGGAAAGAATGCATGGCTTTTGTTGAGTATTAAGAACTCTATAACTATAGTATTTGTTCTGTTTTGGCCTGGTTGTATAAGACAAATAAAGAAGGAAATCACGAAGAAATAATGCATGGCTTTTGTTGAGTATCTAGAACTCTATAGCTGTAGTGTTTCTTCTGATATCTCTGGTAGTTTTAAGCTGAGTATCTTTTTTGTGGCAGTCTTTTTATGGGCTTTACAAAGGAACTATTGTTCCCATATTGCCCATGTGGAAGGTTGTGTCTTATTTATTTTATATGTTATTAGAATTATAGCTGAGACAGGGAAAGCAGTTTTGTGGTGGATAGGAAGATGCTGCTTTTAATAATGCTCACCCGGAATGGAGGGCAGATGATGATGATGAGCAGAATCAATCCTGCGAGCATAATAACAGCACAAAGGTCAGTAAGAAAGCAGCCTTTAAAAGCTATCTACTATATGATTGATCAAATTCGCTTGTGTTTCAGATTATATGGTAAAGGCACATTCTTTATGAATAGAAAGAAGGTGCTTATCAAGAACCCTATACTGGTTAATTCATTCCTGGAATTACCAACTCTTAGCGCTCCAAAGAGACAAATTGTTGCATTGATTCTTTGTGTTCACTGACCTATACATGCCATAAATTTCATTGTCTTTATGCAATTGCTTACTGCTGTTGTAACTGAATTATGTTTTGGCATTTGGTTTAGTTCTCAGACACTCTTAGGACCCGTGTGGTCACAACCGATGGAAAAGTAAACAGAATAAAAAATTAAAAATGTATCTAGTCCATTTTGGTGACATGATACTTTACGGAAATTTTCATCCGGTTCGCGGTATTTCATATTTGTGTGTCAGTAGAGATGGGTGAGAGGGAATGATTTCACCATTTGAAACTCACCCCTATATTAGAGAAATGAGTAACTTCATCATAATGAGCCTCAAGCCCATTTTTGTGTAGGAAAAGAGACGCTGCGAGCCGGGATGAAAATTTTCATTGATGTATTATGATACCAAAGTAGATTAAGTTTGTTTCCTTTCTATTTATGTTTCTGTAAGTTACAACAAAACAGGCCCTTTATGTGATCCTATCATATTTTTGAGATGGAATTTGAGTTTCTTCTGTTCTTTTAAGTTTACTCGTTATTTATTCTTTGGAAGTAACCAAGCTAAGCAAATTGGTTTTGAAGCTTCCTTCCTATTTGTTACAGTATCCTTGTCTGAGAAAAAAAGTGTGATCACATTGAACAGGACAATATCAAGTAGCTGTGCGGCTCACTGCCTTTGTGGATTATGAGGATGGGAATTAGACAAATGTACAACTTAGTAGAAAAGAAAAAAAAGGAAGAATATGATTCCTCAAATGTGATGTTTTTCTAGAGTAAGGGCTCAATACTTCACTGAGTAAAAGCTTCTATTCTAATGTGGAGATTATCTTTCCTCGACTTCATTAATTGCTTTTTTTTTTCTCTAAACTTTTGTGGTTACTTGATCTCTAGCAAGTATTTCTGACATGTTTCATTAAGGCCTACCCTTTCTGTTGTATAAAAGTAAGAAAAGGAATGAGTAATAAAGTTTTGAAATTTACTGCACTAAATTGGTCACTTGGGGATGTCAACTATGACATGAACATCTATAAATTTTCATACCTATTGAGTTTTATAGGCATAATGTATCTTGTCAAGTCCCACTTGTGAGTTAAATTTTCTATTGAGGCCTAATATACAAGCCTCCTTTTCTTACTGCTATTCCATCTAATAATGCCAATTGGTTCTTAGGTTTGAATCTCAATCATTTGAGCTGATTTGGAATTGTCTGTTTGAGATCTTTTAGCACACCTTGTTGTTCCTCAAGGAGCCGTGCATTCTCAGGACGCTTCAATCATTACTGCGTTGTCCCCGGTAATATGCTCATTAACATATCAGAAAGTGATTGGAGAAGAGGACCACATTTTAATGGCATAGGGAAACATGAAATCATATTCTGATCCCTCTCCAGCTCACCTTTCCCCATTTGCTTAATTGTTCGAGCAAAGCACTCGATGTGACGAATCGGGTGGGCGCATAACAAGGGAGAAAAAGATGCATGATCTTGTTTTGAGAATATGAATAAAGGCAGAATCTCTTCTTGGTTACTGCTTGTCAGAATCTGTACATTTGTGCTGGTATAATTTTAGGAATTTTTATCAAAAAAAGAAATTGTAGGAATGGAAAGAGAGAGAGAGACTTGACAAGAACAACAACTGGATTCAAGTTGAAACCACAAAACTTACCGTCTTAAAATGTATGTTCTATTGTTCATGGATATGAATGTTTGGGTATTTCCTTTCTACTACTTGCCCTTTTC
Source organism: Fallopia convolvulus (assembly GCA_964016875.1). Lineage (NCBI taxonomy): Eukaryota > Viridiplantae > Streptophyta > Magnoliopsida > Caryophyllales > Polygonaceae > Fallopia > Fallopia convolvulus. The sequence goes on from OZ024724.1 coordinate 20,065,598, forward strand.
TGTCACTCTCAGTTCTTTTCCCCCTTAATTGTCATACAAGGAAAGTGATCAAGATAACAAAAAATGGCAGTTGTGGTTGTAATAATAATGTGTGGATGGAAATTGGAAGGCAAAGCGGTTGTAATTAATTATCTCTGTCCCTGCTCCACACCAATCATCAATGAATGTCATTCGCTTGGGATTTCTATCTTTTTTCTTCTAGGGTTTTCAGTGATACCCCTTATTGTATTGTCAGGGGCTCACACTGATTATTCCCTTCCCCAAAACCCCACTTGTCTTGTCCAAATAAGGATACTTTCTTAGGAATTGCCTCCTTTCTGGTTTTATTCTTCTTTTTTCCTTGTAACTCAGAATCCCTGCTACGAATAAAATGGATAATGACTGATTAGGATTCACCTAAATGATTAATTTTAGATTGCATTTACATGATTTTGATTATATTTGTAAATTTTAAATAGAAATTCTTTTGGTGCCCTTAATTTTTTGCCTTTTTCTTTTGGCTTCCAAGAAAAAAAAACGAGTCATAATCAAAATTAATCTTCTTCCTTTTTAGCATCAAACACATTAATTCTGGAAAAAGGTGGCTTAATTTGTTATCGTTAGGGTAGAATCTCTTCCCTTATTCGACAAAAGCTTATATTATTCATTACTCCTATCATATAAGTCACGATGATTATTGATCTAAAAGCTTACCTTTTTTAAAGCTATAGTCCTCCCATTTAGATTTGCTTGTGGTTTAGAATTTGTGTTAAGAATTAAAAATAACTTAATTTTAATTTTAATATCTTCAATTTTTGTAAGATGTTTCACCTTATATATTATATACTTATGTAATTATTTTTAATAAATAAGGATGATATTTGAAAAAATTGGATCAAAGTATGTCAAAAAGACAAATTGTTAAACAAAAAAATCATGATAAAATTAGAAGTAAATCCGAATGGAGGAAATATATGAGAACAATTAAATCCTCGAGTACGGAGAAAAAAAAGAAATTATCATCTTAAAGTATTTCTAACAACTTTCTCATATTGAAGAAATTTGTTTCTAGGAGAATTTTGATCCCTTAAATTTGTTTCACAGCTTTGAATATCAATCTATATACTAAATAAGTTTTAAAAATTAATCAAAATATTTAATAAAAATTTGAAAAGCATTCACTTAGGAAAAATTTAAATAAAACCCGTGCATGGCACGGGAATTCAACTAGTTTATTTCTGTTTTTTTTTTTGCTCTTTGGAATATGTCCTTGAGGATTAAAAGAGTTGAATACATACTTGAAGCGTTCAATACAATAGAGTAACTCAGTCGATCAGGGATTCCAAACCTATGAAATGAAATATCTCCAATTAACACAAGTACTGTAAATGGTTTTGCTACTCACTCACTCTTACCAATCATCAAGTCACGTATGTTTCGGTTGTATACATGACACACTTTAGATCGAGTGGACCCACAAACATATCACACACTTTGGAGTGGACCCACAAACTCCTTATATAAACCCTCCAAGCCCTCCAACAGAAACCATCCATTCAAATATTAATTGAAGAAACAATTTAACACGTACATATTATTCCTCAACACATATATATATATATCTCCACTACAATACTAGCTTGTGTTGTTGCAATGGAGAGAAACCAAGCTCATAGACGACATGTTGCTTCCATGAGACAATCCCTCTTTGATCAGGTTACTTACATTCCTCCGCTAAGGCGCTAACTAACAATTACAAATACCGGTATACGTACATACGTCGTAGTAACGTAACCGTCTCTTTGTATTTTGCAGGGGTATCTTGATGAGCAATTCATTCAACTAGAAGAGTTACAAGATGAAATAAACCCGAATTTCGTGGAAGAAGTGGCAACTTTGTTTTACAAAGACTCGGCAAGGCTCTTGAACAACATAGAACAAGCATTGGATCATAGGGGCGCACTGGATTTCGTTAGGCTTGACAACTTGATGCACCAATTCATAGGAAGTTGTTCAAGGTAACTTATACTATAATTTGGAAAGATAAAGAAAACAATATTGTAAGAAAGTTTATATATATGTTTTTATGTTTTGGCCATATGATGCAGCATTGGAGCTAAGAAGGTGAAAAATGAGTGCACACAATTTAGGGAGTATTGCTGGGCAGGAAACATCGACGGGTAATTTTTTTTTTTATCTTTGCATTAACTAGGCCTAAATAATGTGGTGACTACATTGTTAAGTTGTTACATCTTTAATTAAGAATGGTATAGAAGAAACAAAGAATATATAAAAGAAGATTAAAGTATATGTGGCTTAATTTGTCGTCCCTGTGTGCAGGTGCATCAAAACTTTCCAACCATTGAAGAGGGAATATGCAGCACTTACAAAGAAGCTTGAAGCCTACTTTCAGGTTCCTCCTATCTTCAACTGTTTCATTATAATCTTTCATTTTTATATGTGGAAAATAGACAAAAAAAGAAGGAAAGGATTGCGCCTAGCTTCTTAGAATATATATGATATGATTCTTTATATTCAAAATTGTTATGGCTCCCTTGCTAACCAAGAGGTTGTCCTGATATTTATCACCAGTTGGCAAGACAAGTCGGACCAAGGGACATGGCCACACGATCAAGATAAAGAGAATTATTATAGTAGCCTTAGGTAGAAACAATAATGGCAATTTGGGTTGTAAATGATGTGATATAAGCATCCTTTAAATCCTGTAGCTTTTTTCTAGTAATATATGCTGTTAAATGAAATTGGTCATGGAATTTTGGTTTTCCTTAGCAATGAACAACAAACCCCAATCTTGTTGGGACTCAAGTCCAACCTAGCTAATAAGGCCCAAATAACATAATCTATGCTTATATCAGCAAGGCCACTTCTTTTGCCTTTCACACAGAAAAATGGGAAAATAAAAAATTTGGCCCCTCTTAAAAATTAAGGTGAAAAACGTCCAATGTCAACACTTGATAAAATATGGGGTTTTACCTAAACCTTAATTATCGACTCAAAAAACCATTTGATCGATAAAATAGGTTCGTCATGATCTAAATTTTTATTAAAACTTTGGGTACGTGTTCTCTTATTTAGTTTGTAGGAATATCACACAGTTTGGAATATAATGTCCCATTTCATTCTAGTTCGTGCAGCGAGTTTGCCTTTCATTGAAGAATTCAAGTTACCGTGGCAATAAAGTAAATCCCACATCACTGGCTTATTTGGGAGAAACGTCGTCTAAAATTAGTATATAAGCTTTGAGTTGGTTTTAGGATGAAATTAATATCACTAGTTATACTCAAACCCCAATGCACGTGTTACACTAGCTTGTAGGGACGTGTGGATCATATATATGTTATATTGGTCCATCGGAATTTTATAATTACGCAGGTAAGAGCATCTCTTACCTTACTCTTACCTTGTTATATGTAGGAAGATTTCAAACACTCTTGATTGAGCGATTGACCCACTTGATAAATTAAAGTTAAAAGTGATCGAAGCCACATCTTCATTGGTTATGTGTGCTGTTTGCTGCCTGAAAGGAAGAAAACCCTATGGGTTAAGAATTGTTAATATATATTGTTATATTTGTAAATCTTTTATCTTGTTAATATCCTGTATCTATAGTTTCCTTTATCAGTTTAGATATTATTCTGATAAGGATTACTTCCTGATTTCTAGGGATTATCCTTTGTATTCTGTAACAATATATACGCATGAATGAAAACTCAGAGAGTCATCTTTCTCTCCTCAATTTACAGTGTTTACATGGTATCAGCCTAACCTTCGATCCTCACGATCAATGGCTTCGCAACCTACCTCCCCCACTCAACTTCTCTTTTCCGCTTCCTCCTCTGATGGATCTAGTCCAAACTTTCATCTCCCCAATTTTGCAATCCCTCTCGATCGCACAAATTATTCCTTATGGCGCAATACGGTCCGCTCTGCATTGGAAGCGTTTGACCTCGCCTCATTCCTGGCTCCGGGCTCTCCACCTCCAGCCACAATTACTGATCCAGCCACTCTACTTTCTGCGTCGTCTGGTGTTTCTACTGAGGCTGCAATCGCAGCATTGACTGCCACTCCGACTGAGGGTCAATCGCTCCCTCAAGTTCCCAACCCGGCATATCTGGACTGGGTTTGCAAGGACCGGTTGGTTCTTCTCTGGATCCGGTCGACTTTGACCACGCCTTTGCTTGGCCATGTCGCCCGAGCCAATAACACTGCTGAAGCCTGGGGCATTCTCCAGCGCATATTTCACGCCCAAACTCGGGCTCGGGAGATGCATCTCCGTCATCAACTTCAAACCCTATCCAAGGGGTCTTTCTCGGTTCTTGACTACGTCGAGAAGAAGCGAGCCCTTGCCGATGAACTAGCGGAATGTCTTCATATGGTTTCCGACGCTGAACTGGTGTCATACATTCTTCTTGGATTGGGATCTCAATTCTCGTCCTTCCGCACCGCTATCTCCATCAACAAGGAACCCATTTTCTCGGATGAACTTCTCGGGCTCCTTCTTCAAGAGGAACAGCGTATGGAAGAGGATACTCGCGCCCTCTCTGATTCAATCACTCCCTCAGCCAACATGGCCTCTATTCGGGGTCGACGGGGACGCGGGCGTGGCCGTTCCTCTGCTGGTCGTGCTCCACCAGAACGCTCCCCTGCAGGTTCGTCTTCTTCTTCTGCTGGTGGCGAGCGTGTTCGCCCAATTTGTCAACTGTGCAGCAAGCCTGGTCACGAGGCTTTCAACTGCGTAAATAGGGTGAATTTTGCTGATTTTCCAGTCACCAACCGTCATGCTGCTGCAATTCTTAATCAACCCGAGCCTCCAGCAAATCGATCGGCTTACACGGCAGAATGCCAATCTGAAATTGTTGTTGACCCATGGGTCGTTGACACCGGGGCAAATAGGCATGTAGTTGTTGAGATGGGAAATCTGACCATTAACTCCAATTATGATGGCACTGATCAGCTGGTTGTAGGCAACGGTATGTCCCTCCCCGTAACTCAATTAGGGCAATCTATTTTATCTCATAAGCATGCTTCTAAGCCTTTAATCTTAAATGATATACTTATCGTTCATCAAATTGCCAAAAACTTATTGAGTGTTTCTAAATTAGCTAAAGACAATAATATTTATGTTGAATTTCATGCCAATTGTTGTCTTGTTAAGAACATGCAGGGTCAGATTCTACTAAGAGGAACCGTTGAAAATGGCCTTTACCGTCTACCTCGCCTATCCTTTCCCTTGCATTCGAGTCGTCCTGTTGCTTTTGTTGGTGAGCGTGCTTCGATCTCATGTTGGCATCATCGCTTTGCTCACCCTCATGAGTCTGTTTTGCGTCGTTTAGTCTCAAGCTTTCGTCTTCCTGTCTCGTCAAATAAATTGGCGCCTGTTTGTGGTGCCTGCCAACTTGGCAAGAGTCGTCGTCCTAATTTACCTAGTAGACTTTCTCATTCTGTTAAACCCTTTGAATTAGTTCATTCTGATGTATGGGGTCCTTCCTCAAACTTATCTATTAATGGCAATAAATATTATGTCAGTTTTATTGATGATTATTCCAAATTTGTATGGTTTTATTTTCTCCAATCCAAAGATCAAGTTTTTCCTACTGTTCAATTGTTTATCAAGCTCATTCAAACACAATTTTCCACCCTAATTAAAGCTTTTCAAACTGATTGGGGTGGTGAATATAGAAATGTGTCCAAATATCTTGAATCTCTTGGAATTGAGCATCGTGTTTCGTGTCCTTATACCCCTGAACAAAATGGGTCATCCGAGTGCCAAAATCGAGCCATTGTTGAAAAGGGTCTTGCTTTACTAGCCCATGTCCATTTACCACTCAAATTTTGGGAAAATGCTTTTCATACTTCAGTTTACCTCTCAAACCGAACGATCACTCCTACTCTTCAATTTAAGTCTCCCTTTGAAAAATTATGTGGCAAAACACCGAATTATGCCTTTCTTAAATCTTTTGGGTGTCTCTGTTATCCCTTTTTAAGGCCCTATAACAACTCTAAACTCGATTATCGCTCTTCTCCCTGTTTATTCTTGGGTTACAGTTCCAAACACAAAGGCTACATATGTTTTCATGTCCCTACAAGTCGCACTTTTGTGTCCCGTTTTGTCATTTTTGATGAGTCAATTTTTCCATATCCGTCCATGACTTCGGTTGACCCACCCTCTATGGCGTCAGATTTGAGCCATGATTCGCCATTGGCGGTTCTCCAGCAAGCTTCCGCTGTTCCCAGCCCCGTCTCGTCTGTCTCATCACAGTCAGTCGTCCCTTCCTATTCTCAGCCGTCGCCAATGCCACTCGGCTCTCCTCAGCTATTGAGTCCTCCCATCGAGTCAAACCCTCCCTCTCCCGAATTTGTCTCCCCATCCATACCCTCGATTCCTCTCATTGAATCTGGCCCCCTGCAGCTAGAAGCATCATCTCCCTCAAATCCGACTTCACCATCCTTGTCCCCTACTGCCTCCTCATCGGACCATGATCCGTATCCGGCCGCTCCCTCGTGGTTTAGGCCACCGGCCAACTCCACTCACATCATACCGCTCCAAAACCCATAACCTTAAACCTAAAGCCCTTCTTGCTACAAAATACCCACTGCCTACTGCTTTTCTAGCCCATCCCGAGCCTAAATTCTTTCATCAAGCCACCAAAAATCTTGAATGGCAGCATGCTATGCAGATTGAATATGATGCTTTAATGAGAAACGGGACCTGGGACTTAGTTCATCGGCCTCCGGGTGCTAACATTGTTGGTTGTAAGTGGGTTTACAGGGTTAAACAGAACCCAGATGGCTCAATTGATTGGTACAAGGCCCGTTTGGTTGCTAAGGGGTTCAATCAGGAAGTTGGCGTTGACTACTTTGATACTTTCAGTCCTGTCATTAAGCCCACTACTATTCGTCTGATCTTGAGTTTAGCTCTCACTCTTGACTGGCCTTTAAGATAGGTTGATATTAATAATGCATTCCTGAATGGTGATCTTGCTGAGACTGTTTTTATGGCTCAACCTCCAGGGTTCCAGGTTCTTGATCGTCCAAACCATGTTTGTCGTCTTCGCAAGGCCTTGTATGGCCTTAAGCAAGCTCCACGGGCTTGGTTTCACAAACTCAGAGAGGCGCTCATTCGCCATGGTTTTCAGGGTTGTGTTTCTGACTCGTCTCTATTTATTAAGAAACATGGTCGACATGTTGTATATGTCTTGGTTTATGTTGATGACTTAGTCATCACAGGCTCTCATTTTACCTTTATTGATGAGTTTGTCGTTAGCCTTAATCGAGCTTTTTCGCTGAAGGATCTTGGACCACTTCATTTTTTTCTCGACATTAAGGTCACTGGATTCTCTTCATCTATTCACTTATTCCAGCAGAAGTACATCGTTGATATTCTGGAGCGCAGTGACATGTCAAGCGCGAAGCCTATTTCTTCCCCTGCTGAGCCTGGCTCTCGCCTGGTTCTATCTGGTGATCCTGTCTCTGATCCACATCTTTATCGGAGTATTGTTGGTGCACTTCAATATGTTACTATTACTCGACCTGAGATTTCATATGCTGTGAATCGTGTATGTCAGTTTATGCATAATCCGACTGATCTCCATTGGGCTGCTGTTAAGCGGATTCTTCGCTACCTTAAGGGCACTCTCTCATCTGGTTTGTCTCTTAAGAAAGCGAATGACAAGCGGCTTGTTGCTTTTTCTGATGCTGGTTGGGCTTCTGATCCTGATGATTGTCGATCTCAGCATGGTTTTTCCATTTATTTTGGCGGTAATTTGATTAGTTGGTCGTCCAAGAAGCAAAAGGTTGTTGCTCGTTCAAGCACTGAGGCAGAGTATCGGGCGATTGCCTTTGCAGCAACTGAGCTCATTTGGTTGCAACAACTTCTTCAGGAAATGGCAATGGCTATTCTAGTGGATCGCGCACCCATCCTTTTGTGTGATAATCTCAGCGCCACCTTCTTGTCAGCTAATCCCGTTTTTCATCAACGCTCCAAACACATCAAGATTGACTACCACTTCGTTCGGGAACAAGTTTCTACACAAGAACTTGTTGTTCGTCATGTTCGGTCTCTTGATCAGATTGCTGACATCTTCACTAAGGCAGTTGGTACTCATCGTTTTCAGACATTAAGTGCCAAGCTGCATGTTCGTCCCCGACCATGAGCTTGCGGGGGCATGTTAATATATATTGTTATATTTGTAAATCTTTTATCTTGTTAATATCCTGTATCTATAGTTTCCTTTATCAGTTTAGATATTATTCTGATAAGGATTACTTCCTGATTTCTAGGGATTATCCTTTGTATTCTGTAACAATATATACGCATGAATGAAAACTCAGAGAGTCATCTTTCTCTCCTCAATTTACAGTGTTTACAAGAATCAACGTCATTATGCTGATGCGTTCTAATAAGCAGTAATGATAATTTATATGATATTACAATTATTATAAGATAGAATTGAGAATTATGTTTTCATTTGTTCTATGAATTGAGTGTGTTAATATAATTTTATATAAGAAATATATCATATCAAGATAATATTCTATTATAAGATCTCAATGACATGATTGATACACCCGACAAGTTGTAGGTCAACCTAGAGCTTGAAGCATAGAACAATTAGAAAATTCAACCTTACCATAAGAGATAACTCATACACAAACTCACAAGAGAAAAAAAAAGAAACAAGAATTGAAGAACACAAAAATTTGTTGACCTAGTTTGTGAGAATGACATTCATTGGGGCACTACCAAGCTAGGGACTTTCACTAGATTTAAGAATTTCAAGAATTATAAAACTTGATCTTCCTAATCTACATCAATGATCAACCTAAACTAATCTCTCAAGCTCTTTAGACTTTTCCCTCTCGGACTCTTTTAGGATTTCAATATACACAATTACAATAATCAAAAGATGTGGGTATTTATGGAAAGCCCTGGGCTTAAAGATAGCAATACAATCTTTCAAGGATAGAAACAATATAGTTCCTATGATCTTGTCTTGCTAGACCAACATGAAAAACCAACCTCTCGTTGATACAGAGAAATCCGCGGGCACGTCCCAAAAAAGTGCGGTCAGGCTTTTCATGTTCAGCCCACACTTTTTTGGCTTTATTGGAATTACGTTGGCAACACCGTAAAAGTGTGGCCACGCTTTTGCACCCCAGCTCGCACTTTCTGGTCGCAATCGCGACCCTTCTAGCTATAGTCGCGGTTCAGCTCCTCGCTCCGCCTTTGTCTCCTTTCTCCTAATTTCAAATCAGGCTCCAAAATCTCAACAATCTCCTATCTGGAGACTGATTCCAATTGTAATTGTCTTCTTCTTTAACAGTTGTTCAGTCTTGGTAGTGTCAGGCATTCAACTTACGTAAGCTCGTCTGAAGCCTTGTCCGGCTTCAATTCCTTAAGCTTGTCAACAAGGTTTTCTCCCATCACACTCAACACGTCGTATGGACTTCTCCTTGCAAGCTTCCTCCACCATTTCAGCCCACATGACTATCCTGCCCTCTACATAGTCTTCTGGCTCATCTAACTCAACAAACCCCAGATAGAAATCAAAAGGTGAATCCCTATCCAATTCTTCAATGATCTTCTGACCATCGGTCCTTGGTTCTTCCTTCAAGGCCTCCTACCTAATAGGAACCACTGCCATACTCCCACCTGATCTTGAGGTACTCAGAATCAACACATCTACAACAAAATCTAATGTTGCATCTTCCAACTCCTCCTTTGATGCTTGACACTCACTTTTGTAGCGACCAAATTCACCACAATTCCAACACTTGATCTTGCTCTTGTCTTAAGTAGTCTTCTCCTTCCCTTTGGACTTTGACCCACCATGACCCAAATATAGAACACGACTCTTTCCTGCGAATCTCCTCGCTAATCATCAGATCCTTTACATAATCAAACTTAAGTTTCCCTTTCTCAACTAAAGCACTGACAACTGTGAGAGTTCCGCTTCAACTCTTACGCAAAGAAGAAAGTAGAATTATGGCTTGTACCTCATCATCCAACTCAATCTTCACCGATTGTATTTTTGCAACGTCATGTTGAATTCACTCAAGTGCTTTGAAACCAAGGTGTGTTCTTTCATCTTCAGGTTGAACAACTCCCTCATCAGATGCACCTTGTTAACCGCTGATGGTTCTCATATAACGCAGATAAGATTGCAAGCAAACCTTGATACGGATCTGATTACAAATACGAGACCGTCAAGGGTTCGTCGTCGTCTGAGACGATATGAAGATTAATATTTTATATTTTGGTATTATTATTATTATATGTAATTTTTATAAACTAGAGTTTTACTCTGTTCTCGGGTTTTCTTTACGATTCTTTCCCGGGGCGCCTTTTTGAACCGTTAGGGCTTAGCTATATATACTCCTGTCTTGTCTTCTTGATAATTTTTCCCAAGAAATACTTTGCCCTAATTTTCCTTTAGCTCTCTTTTACTGCTTTCCTAAAGTTGGAGTTCACCTCGGGCTAAACTCAAACCTTTGACCAACAAGGGCTCGATACGAATCCACATCGGGTCAGTATCAACTGGTTCTTTCACCTCGAACCACCATGTCAAAATCCGTTGATGAAACTACCGAGCAAACGACTGGTAACAACCCTGACCTCCGCGACTTGATATTGCAACTCACCGATGACTTTCAAACACTCTGGCGTGAATTCGAAGTCCAAAAGTTGCGGAAGGATAATGTTTGCGACCTCTTACAAAGCCGTCCAAACCCTGTCGTGGCCGTCTCCGCCACACCGGCTCACGCCCAGACCTTCGCCGGTTGGCAGCAATCGGGCGCCGGCTCTAGCGTCGCTCATGCGCCGATCGCGGATTGGCATCACAATATCACGAACCCTAGCGTCGCACCGACGTAGTTTACGGATTGGACACCACAGATCACAAACCCTAGCGAGTCAATCCCTTCGTTTGCGGGCTGGCCACCGCCTATCGCAAGCCCTAGTGTCGTAGTGTCGCCGTTCGTTGGATGGACACCACCGTCAATGAACATGAGTATGGCGTCGTTCATTGCATCAGGTCCGGGGACTTTGGCAAATCCCATTCCGCCCCCTCCGGGCCAAATACAAGATCACCAAGCGGTTGTGCACGCTCCATCGATCCAAGACGTTGTCCCGAAAATTAGAGTCGACGCCCCCCGTTTTAACGGGACGGACCCGAATGGTTGGATCTTCAAAGTTCTGGCATATTTTGATTGCTTTCATACGACGGATTGCAATCGCTTCCGGCTGGTGGGTATGCTATTTGACCACCCTGCCTCAGATTGGTTTCGTTACCAACGTTGGAATCATTGTGGAGAAACTTGGCCAGCATTCCTTCTATCAGTTCAACAATGCTTTGATCCGACATACTATGAAGATTATACTGACCTCTTGGCCAACTTGAAACAAAAGACTTCCGTACTTGAATACAAAACAGAAATCGAAGCCTTTTTGAATAAAGTAACCGGCTTATCTGAAGCGACTTTGATTTCTCTTTTCAAAGTTGGATTGAAACAACCGGTGCGCCGTGAATTGAATTTACGGAATCCGACTACATTAGCACAAGCCTTCACCTTAGCTCATGAATTAGCGTTGTCATTCACCGAGACTACTTCGCCATGGTTGGCCAATAAGCGGCCTTGGACACCTAATATGGCTCGCCAAGGGGGTCCGCCGCAGCAAGCTCCACCAGCGCCCACTTCGAGCACGCCGCCATCATCACAGCCACCGTCCACCTCCAACGATAATTATTCCTCTCTTCCAATTAGACGTCTTTCTATAGCTGAACGTGATGAGCGTACTAAAAAAGGTTTATGTTGGAATTGTGATGAGAGGTATTCCCGGGGACACCACTGTAAACCCGTATTTTGGCGTTATTCAGCTGTGATGACAATGACGAAGAAGACGATGCAGAAGTCACGGAAGAGCTCGCTGTCACAGGCGATATTTCGAGTCTCAACTCTATGGAAGGTCTCCCGAATCCGCACTCTTTGAGACTTTCAGGAGTGATTAATGGTGTACAGGTTTAGGTTCTCATTGATGGCGGAAGCACTCATAATTTTATTCATCCTGAACTGGCCGAAAGATTAAAGCTGCCATTGTTAAAAATATCGCCCTTTCGTGTCTTTGTCAGGAATGGTGCTTATCTATTATGCTCCCATCAGTGTTTGGCCACTGGTGTTGATTTACAAGGCCATCTTTTCTCTATTGATCTATATGTGTTGCCGGTGCATAGTCCGCAAGTTGTTCTCGGATTTCAGTGGCTACAAAATTGGGCATTGTTTCTCATGATTATGCTAAGTTGACAATGCAATTCTCCTGGAATGATGCAACGATATTTCTGAAAGGAGACCGGTAATCGCGGAAGCTCTCTATGTCTGAACTCCATTCACTTTGTGCTTTTGATGGGATCGTTGAATGTTTTGAGATCCTTAGTATTTCGCCAGATTCTACCGCTGACGCACACGACCTACCGACAGATTTACTTCCGGCTGTCCGTGACATCCTTGAACGGCATTTGGCTGTGTTCAAAATGTCGGAGGGCCTTCCTCCGCCTCGTACGTGGGACCACCGCATTCACCTGCAATCGGGCTCTAAACCGGTAAATATTCGCCCCTACCATTATCCTTATTTTAAAAAATCAGAAGTTGAACGGCAGGTTAAGGCGATGCTCGATCAAGGGATTATTGATTTCCGCTTTTTTAGTCATGTTTTAGGGTGTGTTTTTAGTGTGTTTGAGTCTTTTTCTTTAGTTTTATGTTTTGTTTTGAGTCATTTGTGTAAGTTTTCATATTTTATTAAGATATGGAGTCTACATAAGCTTTGGTGGTGTTTTATAGGTTTTAAGAAGCTATTTCGAGCACTTTTGAGGAAAAGAGCAAAATTGAGGAGAAGCACTTAAGGAAAATCTCAAGGAATGAAGTTTATAAAGTCATTGAAGATTAAGTTTGATCTTGGAAAGATATAGAGAAATTTGTTACAAAGACATAGGAAAAAGAATCGAGTCAAACGGAGTTGTATCGAATCCGCTACGCAAGTTTTACTCAAGGTTATTCGAAGTGCTGCACAAGGTCGTTAACGAGGCTCTTAGGTCGTTAATGAGACACCCCGTGTCGCAGCGGAGATCCGAGTTGACATGTTTAATAAGGCTTTTATCCTATTTCCTTTTATGTTATTACATAGTTTTAAGGGATATATCTTATTAGAAGATTTATTTCCTTAGAGATAGATTTAAGATAGATTAGTTTCTCTATAAATACTCTTGTCTACCCTTTGTTTTTCTCAACACAACACACAATCAATTTGCCTTGGAGGGAAAATAAGGGGATAAGAGGACGAGAGGACGAGAGAGAGGTGCGAGAGGGTAGAGATAGAGAGACGTGATGGGACGAGTTTGAATTTAAAAGTTTTAATCTTTCTCTTTAATTTAATTCAGTTTTGCTTTTAATCATGCTTTGTGAGTAGTTCTCTCTCTAAGGTTGGGGTTAAACCCAACAATGGTTGTGCATGCTTGTTTATGATCATGTCTTGATTGTTTTTATTGCATGAATATATTCTCTTGCTCTTGATCCTTGAAACAAAAGTTGAAGGGAATTTCTCATTCATAGTTGAAGCGAACGCATAAACTTTGAGTCAGAATAGCCGATTAGGGTTTTGAAGCGAAAGCGGATCTATCCTAGTTGAAGTAGAAGAGATTAGATAGTGAGTTTGTTGATTGAACGAAAGTTAGTTGATTTACTTGCTTAGGTTGACCAAAGTTGACACCTTTATGTGATAAAAGCATGATCTTTATGTTTCATTAGCGTTTGCATGCATAATTGTTGTTGTGGGGATACCCTAACCCTCAGATTTTCTCTTTCCTTGTTAAAAACCCTAGCTTTAATTGATTACTTGCACTCCAAGAAACAAAATTTAGCACTGACTTTCTCCCTCTGGACGATCCTGACCTCCCTATACACAGCAGGGTCTTGACTATAAATTTATTTGTTGTCAATAAACCCTCTCAACAAATTGGCGCCGTTGCCGGGGAGATTTCAATAGTGCCAAGTTTTTTTCTTTTAGTGTTTTTCGGGACTCGGCCGAGTCGGTAATGAGCCCCAAGGGTCGGTACCGACCCTGCTGTGCAACCTAGTTTTCTGTGTTTTTTTCTTTATTTTCTAGGATCTTTGTCGAGTTGTTAACGACACCCCTCAGGGTCGGTACCGACCCTTCCGACAGATAGTTGCTTCTTTCTTTTTTGTTTCTATTTTACGGTATCACTCTAGGCTCGTTAACGACTCCCCCCAGGGTCGGTACCGACCCTCGTCGAGAACGCATTTTGCTTTTTGATTTTGTTTTTTGTTTATGTTTTTGCTTACAAAGTAGGACGGCTGAAGGACGTCGAGTTGTCTCTAATCCAATAAAGTAGACCCTGAACTCGAGCGTTCCCTCCACAGGAAATTAAGAGAACGCAAAGCCATGGCTACGCCTGAAGAACTAACTAAGCAGATTGCCGAACTCTGTTTAGAGATAGAGGAGATCCAACGAGAAAGGGAACCCATAGCTGCTGAGGCATATGAAAATGCTAATTACATGAGGGGTCCATATAGGAACCAAGGTGATACTTTTTATGCAGGGAGGATTTACAATCAGCCCACCTGGGGCAATTATGCATACGACCAAGGGAGCCAACCTCCTCAGCAAGATCAGAGTGTTCCACCCTACAGACCCCCGGGCTATCAAGAGCCACCATCCTGGGTACAAGGACTTCAAGAAGAAATCAATGGAGTCCAAGATAACCTCAATAATCAAATGGAACGGTGGGGCGAGTTCGAGATCTGGAAAAAGAGCGTTGACTCACAACTTTTTAACCTAGCTGCACGGATTCCAAGACCTCAAGGGCAACTTCCGGGTCGACCCGAAGAGAACCCTACAGGACAAATTGCAGCCATACACCTCAGAAGTGGCAAGGAGTTGCCAGATCGAGCCAAGCCTAAAGACACTGAGCACGGCAACGAAGATGATGCCCCAGTAAAGCTCGTTTCCGACCCCAACAAGGTCAATAACGAGGCTCCCCAACTCGATACCGAGTCATCCATGCCAGGAAAGTCTTCTGAACCGAACTCTGAGTTTGTTACTGACCCCCTAGGGTCGGTATCGACCTTTCTCCTACACCGAACGACCCTCTTGTCGATTCGGTAGGGCCTCGATCCAGGCCTCTCTCTATCTCGAGTCCGTCTAAAACTCTTCCTTTCCCGATTAAGAAGTCTAATGATGTCACGGAAGAAAAGTTTAGACGGTTTGTTAAGATTCTTTAAGGGTTAAATATTTCAATTCCATTTACTGATACCCTTAATGAAATGCATGCCTACGCTAAATTTTTGAAAGAGATTTTGAGCATGAAAAGATCTGTCTCAGAGTTGTCAAGTGAAGCCCGATCCATAAAGCTCCCTGAAAAACACGGTGATCCAAGTAAGTTTGCAATTTCAATTGGTATTGGGACTTACCATTTTAAAGGTCTATGTGATCTAGGTGCCAGTGCCAGTTTATTACCATTGTCTATCTGGACCAAGGCTAACATGGGACCACTAGAGCCTATTGATATGAATCTCTACATGGTGGATGGATCTTGTGTAAAAGCAACTGGAGTCGTGGACGACGTCCCTATACAAGTTGGAATTTTTTTTGTTCCCAACGACTTCATTGTGCTAGACATGCCTAAAGACCCTATGGTGCCAATCATTCTTGGAAGACCATTCTTAGCTACCGCAGGAGCACGTGTAGATGTCAGAAAAGGACTTCTCACGTTTGATATTGGAGAAGAGAGGGTCGAATTTCATTTCAATTTGCCCATAAGCGAAGTTGCTAGTTGTAGTATTGAGGAGCCTACCGACCCACCATGGCTTGGTAACGACCCCTCTCTAAGTACAAAAATGGGCAAATTCAATGGAGACACGCCTATAGAGGAGCCTACCGACCCCCCATGGGTCGGTAACGACCCATTCCTGAAGGAAAATGAGGTGGGAGGTGGATCCAGGCACGATATCGAGCCACTTCCAGATCCAGCAGGGTCGTTAACGACCCCCTACACCTCGGTAACGAGCCACTTCCCGAATGACCCTGGTGAGTTTTCTTGTTCTTATCCAATCAATTCTGGTCATGATCCTTTCTCCTATCATTGTTCTATACTAGATCCTACTATTAGTCTTATGAAGGAGTCAAAACCTCCTTGATTTTCGGATTTTACTGACCCTGTTGTAGGATTACCAAGCATACTTATTGATGATAGAGGACCAAATATTTTGGAGAGCAACTATGATGTTTTTGAGGCTAAGTATGGGGTTTCTTATGATCCCTTCGATACTGGATGACAGCCGCCCTAGGTAAGCTACGGTAAGTTTGTCGGGATAACGACGTTAAAAATAGCGCTTACGGGAGGCAACCCGTTTTTAGTTTTTGTTTTAGTTTTTTGCTTTCTTAGTTCTTTTTGCTAGCTCTTTTTCTTGTTTTTAGGTTAGATTAGTGTAGTATGGATAGAAGTTTTTCTAAAGTGACTTAGATACAAGAAGTTAAGAAGTGCTAAGAAGAAGAAGTGCAGTAAAGAAAATCGGTGGACATATAGAAGATTCGTTACCGACCTCACAGGGTCGGTACCGACCTCTACAGAACCGAAGAAATCAACTCCTCAGTGATCAATGGTTTCAAGCAGCTTCAGTTTACTTTGTGAGTTCCTTTTTCTTTTCCCTCTTTATTTTTATGTTTTAAACAGTGAGGACACTGTTTGGTTTAAGTATGGGGTATGGGAAAAAGGAAACTCAGTTTTGTGTCAGTTTTGTGTTTGTGTCTTTGTTTGTGTATTTAGGATTGATAATATTCCACTTAGATGTCCTCTGATATGCTTTAACTTTCTTGATCATGTAATTCCTTAACATGTTTGGATAGCTTTGCTTGAATCATGTTGAAATTTGTTTTATGTGGATATTTAGCATGTGATGAAATTGAGCACATATGATCTTAGGTAGAAGTGACGGAAATCCAACAAAAATTTCTACCTTGTGAGTTGTTTTTGGCCTTATAGAGAGAACATCAAAAATCCCTCTTCTTTTCTTGTGTGATTTACTCTCCTTATTCATATTATCTCTTGTCATTGATATGGTTATCTATTTCTTGAGACCTATATGAGATAATAGTTCATTGCATGTGAGAATCATATGATAGAGAACTTATTTTTCATAAGCCTTATTAATCCTTATCCACCCTTAACATTATCCTTGTTTCTGAAGCCAATTTGAGCCTTAAAGCCTTTATTTTCAGCTCCACTATTCCCTAGCCGATAAAGCTTGACCCTATTCGGGGATTAGGACTTAGTATTGGTTGTTGTGATGGTTTTGTTGAGTGAGTTGTATTGGTTAAAGTGTGGGGTAATATGGGTTGGGTATTTGAAAGATCTTGCAGTGTATCATGTAAAACGAGTTTGGTTCCCTGAATGCACTTACAAAAGAAGTGGAAAGTTAAGAAAAAGAACAAGTGACATCGTTACCGACCTAGTAGGTTCGGTACCGAACCTCCCATAGAAAAAAAATGAAAATCAGAAAGGGAGGAAGAAAAAAAAAGAGAAGAGCTGAATAGTGAAAGTGTGCATGAGCCAAATTTCCTTAGTGTTTGTAAGCAAGATTAAGTTAGGATAAGAAGGTGAGAGTTTGTGTATAATGTAGAGTGAGTTTGGTATATTTTTTTATGAGAGTTTTTGATATGTGTGAGTTTTAGGAGTCTTTTATTCCCGAATATTTTTAGCACCACATAGCCAAAATATTTTCACGCCTTATTTGTTTTCACCGATCCCCATTACAACCCGGCCGAATGGAAGATTCTATGAAGTTTTTCATTGAGCCTAAGTTCTCTTGATGATGTTTATGTGTTTTGACATCTCAGGTGGAGAGTTTGGTGATATAAGTAACAATGGCTATGTTGATTTTTGTATATTGGATTGAAATGAGAGTTGTTATTCAAAGCCTAAACACATGAGAGTTGAGAGAAACACATTAACCTTGTGAGGTTGGATTATTGGTTGCTTTTGCTTGAGGTTGCTTTTATATGTGTGATGACGTTAGATTCACTTGTCTATCTATTTCTGCTTGAGTTATGATGTTGCTTTTTGATAAGGGCATTGACTTGATATATGTGATGATGGTTTTGGTTCTTGTCTTGTTTATTGCTTGAGGACAAGCAAGTCTAAGTATGGGGTATTTTGATGTCCGCTTTTTTAGTCATGTTTTTGGAGTATGTTTTTAGTGTGTTTGAGTCTTTTTCTTTAGTTTTGTGTGGTTTGAGTCGTTTGTGTAATTTTTCATATTTTCTTAAGATATGGAGTTTATATAAGCTTTGGTGGTGTTTTATAGGTTTTAAGAAGTTATTGGAGCACTTTTGAGGAAAAGAGCAAAACCGAGGAGAAGCACTTAAGGAAAAGCTCAAGGAATGAAGTTTATAAAGTCATTGAAGATGAAGTTTGAGCTTGGAAAGAGATAAAGAAATTTGTTACAAATACATAGGAAAAAGAATAGAGTCAAACGGAGTTGTAACGAATCAGCTACATAAGTTGTACTCGAGGCTGTTCGAAGTGTTGAACAGGATCGTTAACTAGGCTCTCAAGTCGTTAACGAGGCACCCCGTGTCGCAACGGAGATCCGAGTCGGCGTTTTTAATAAGGCTTTTATCCTATTTTCTTTTATGTTATTAGATAGTTTTAAGGGATATATCTTATTAGAAGATTTATTTCCTTAGAGATAGATTTAAGATAGATTAGTTTCTCTATAAATACTCTTGTCTACCCTTTGTTTTTCTCAGCACAACACACAATCAATTGGCTTGGAGGGAAGGTAAGGTGAGAAGAGGAAGAGAGGATGAGAGAGAGGAGTGAGAGGGTAGAGATAGAGAGACGTGGTGGGACGAGTTTGAATTTAAAAGTTGTAAGCTTTCTCTTTAATTTAATTCAATTTTGCTTTTAATCATGCTTTGTGAGTAGTTCTCTCTCTAAGGTTGGGGTTAAACCCAACAATGGTTGTGCATGCTTGTTTATGATCATGTCTTGATTGTTTTTATTGCATGAATCTATTCTCTTGCTCTTGATCCTTGAAACAAAAGTTGAAGGGAATTTCTCATTCATAGTTGAAGCGAAAGCATAAACTTTGAGTCAGAATAGCCGATTAGGGTTTTGAAGCGAAAGTGGATCTATCCTAGTTGAAGTAGAAGAGTTAGATAGTAAGTTTGTTGATTGAACGAAAGTTAGTTGATTTACTTGCTTAGGTTAATGAATGTTGACACCTTTATGTGATAAAAGCATGATCTTTATGTTTCATTAGCGTTTCCATGCATAATTGTTGTTGTGGGGATACCCTAACCCTTAGATTTTCTCTTTCCTTGTTAAAAACCCTAGCTTTAATTGATTACTTGCGCTCCAAGTAACAAAACTTAGCACTGACTTTCTCCCCATGGACGAGTCTGACCTCCCTATACACGGCGGGGTCTTGACTATAAATTATTATTTGTTGTCAATAAACCCTCTCAATAATTTTTCAGCACAACACAAGTCCGTTTTCATCCCCTGCTCTTCTAATAAAAAAGAAAGACCGCAGCTTTCACTTCTGCATTGATTACAGAGCCCTCAATAACATCATCGTTGTAGATAAGTTTCATATTCCTACATCTGATGAATTATTTGATGAGCTAGGACATGCTGTTATTTTTACTAAACTTGATCTTCGTTTTGGGTACCATCAGATTAGGATGCATTCTTCGGATATTTATAAGACTCCTTTCGTACCCATGATGGTCACTTTGAATTCTTAGTTATGCCTTTCGGCCCGACTAACGCGTCGTCTATGTTTCAGGCAGCAATGAATCACTTGTTTGCTCAGTATCTGCGTGATTTTTTGATTGCCTTCTTTGATGATATTTTGATATACAACCCATTCGTTGCTGCTCATGCTTCTCATCTTGATATAGTTCAACAGATTCTTCAGGATAATCACTTTTTTGTTAAAGGGTCTAAATGCTCCATTGGTACGGCTACAATGGAATATTTATGGCATATTTTGACAGCAAGGTAGTTGTTAGCAGATCCCGCTAAATTATCAGCTATGGCAGATTGGCCCACACATAAATCAGTTAAACAACTGCGTGGGTTTTTGGGTCTTACCGGATATTATAGGAAGTTCATTCGCCACTATGCTTTGCTTGCGAAGCCATTGACCGATTTGTTACAAAAGGATAAGTTTGTTTGTTCTGACGCGGCTGACTCCGCATTCACTCGTTTGAAAGAAACAATGATGTGTCCGCCTATTCTCCAATTACCAGATGCTTCTGATGACGGATTGGGGTTGTATTATTACAGGTTGATCGACCTCTATCTTTTTTCAGCAAGAAACTTGGTATTCGGTGTTAGGAATCTTAGGCATACCATAGAGAGTTTTTTGCAATTGTTTCTGCTATTCAAAAATGGCGTCAACATTTGTTAGGCCATGAGTTTTTGATTCGCATCGATCAGAAAAAGCCTTAAGGAGCTCCCGACTCAGGTAATTCAGACACCTGATCAACAGTTTTTTATTCGAAAACTTATGGGCTACAAGTTTCATATTGAGTACAAGTTCGGCGCCAACAACCGTGTCGTCGATGTCTTTCCCGATGCATGAATGAGGATGACGCTACTTTACATCAGTTTATGTCATTTTCGGCCCTGCTTCCAAAGTTACTTCAGCGGCTCCGCCTCGAGAACTCGACATTGGATGATTTGAAAGCTTGGCATGCCGTGGCAACCAATGGCACATTGGTCGCGCCTTTCAGAGTACACGGCGAAATTCTTTATTATGGCCATCGCTTGGTGGTGGGAGCTAAATTCTCCAATTATATCCGAAATTTTGGCTGAGTTTCATGCTACACCAAGCGCGGGACACCCCGACGGTGACAGGACATTCCGTCGGGTTGCTGATGTCTTCTTTTGGAAAGGCATGCGTGCTAACGTGACACATTTTATTGATGCATGCCTTACCTGTCAATCTATCAAGTACAACACAAGAAAGCCTGCCGGCTTACTTCAGCTTTTACCCGTCCCTCAGCAAGTTTGGGACGATGTGTCCATGGATTTTATTACGGGATTGCCCCCGTCCCGTGGCCATACAACAATTATAGTAGTGGTTGATAGACTCTCTAAATACGCCCATTTTAATGCCCTCGGCCCGTCATTCGACGCCCCTCGCATGGCCTCTCTGTTTGTTGACATTGTGGTAAAACTGCACGGTATTCCGGCAACTATTTTGTCCAACCGAGATCCAATATTTCGTAGCACATTTTGGTCTGAATTACACCGCTTGAGCGGTACTAAGCTTTGCCACAATACAACTTATCATCCGTAGACGGACAATCAGATTGAGGTAAAAAATCGTAGTCTGGAGCAATATTTGCAAGCTTTCACTCAAGGTCGGCCTCGTCGTTGGTTCGATTTTTTACCATGGGCCGAGCTTGCATTGAATTCCATGTTTCATGAGGAATTGGGAATGTCACCGTTCAAGGCTTTATATGGGCGTGACGCTCCGCCAATCGCGTGGGTTACTATTCTTGTCGAGTTGCCATCGCTGGCGTCGAAAGCAATCCGTGACTGGGAGCAAATCTTGGACTTGATTCGGTTGAATCTGACAAAAATGCAACAGCGTATGACTTCATAAGCTAATAAACACCGAAAAGACATTGAGTTTCAGGTTAGTGATCGTGTTTTGTTGAAACTTCAGCCATATCGCCAACATTCTGTGAGCCGACCTCTTTCAACCAAGTTAGCTCATCGTTTTTATGGCCCCTTTACAATTATCGAGCATATAGGTCCCTTGGCATATCGTTTAGAGATTCCGGCCATAGCCCGCATACACAACGTCTTTCATGTCTCACTGCTTCGGCCATTTATTCCTGATGGATCTCCGGTTCAACCAGCCTCTCTGCTTGTCGAGTTTCTATATGATAGTCCGATTTCTCGGCCCGTACGCGCCACCGCAGAATGGGAAGTGTTGGTAGATGGCTAGCCACGAGTTGAATGGTTGGTAGATTTGGATGATGGCGCTCCTACTTCATCAACTTGGGAGCTAGTGGACGTGTTATCCCGCTCGTTTCCGGATTTACAGCTTGAGGACAAGCCGAATTTCATCGGGGGAGAGAATGATACGGATTGGATTACAAATATGAGACCGTCAAGGGTTCGTCGTCGTCCGAGATGATATGAAGATTAATATTTTATATTTTGGTATTATAATTATTATATGTAATTTTTATAAACTAGAGTTTTACTCTCTTCTCGGGTTTTCTTTACGGCTCTTTCTCGGGACGCCGTTTTTGAACTGTTAGAGCTTAGCTATATATACCCATGTCTTGTCTTCCTGATAATTTTATCCAAGAAATACTTTGCCCTAATTTTCCTTTAGCTCTCTTTTACTACTTTCCTAGAGTTGGAGTCCACCTCGGTCTAAACTCAAACCCTTGTCCATCAAGGGCTCGATACGAATCCACACCGGGTCCGTATCAAACCCTTTGTTGCAGTCGCCTTGACCGTGTGGTGCGCTACACTCCTGGATAAGGACATGCGAATTGCACTCATCGCCTTCCTATCCAATAGCTTCCACCCATCTTCCTTCATATCTTTAGGCTTCTCTCCCAGAGGCAAGTGAAGCTCTTTACCATATAGGTAATCTTCAATCTGCATCTTCCAGAAACGATAATCAGTTCCATCAAAGTTATCCACAAGAATCTTCTTGTCTCCAATTGCAAGTGTAGGAACCAAGCTCTAAGACCAGTTGTTAGGAAATTTAACCCTACAATAAGGGATAACTCACACACAAACTCATAAGAGAAGAAAGAAAGAAATGAAGAAATGAAGAACACAAGAATTTGTTGATCTAGTTCGTCAAAATTACTACATTTGAGGGCACTACCAAGCTAAGGACTTTCACTAGCTTTGAGGATTCCAACGATTACAAGACTTGATCTTCCTGATCTATATTGACCTGATTATCCTAACCTAATCTCTCAAGTTCTCTAGACTTTTCCTTCTCTAACTCTTTCAGGATTCCAATGTATTTTTCGGAATACTTTTTTTTTCAGGGCACCACTCAGAAAAAACAAAAAAAACCCAAGTGCACCAGGTGGAATTTTCCAAAAAATAAATAAGTGCTTGTGTGATTTTAAGGAGAAAAATATTACAGTACAATACTCCCTCCGTTCACAATAGATGTTCATAGAGCCTTTTTTTCTTGTTTCACAATAGATGTTCATATAAGAATTTTGTCCATTGTTTTCTATTTGTACCCGTAATAATTATACCATATTAATTGCATACACTTCTCCCAAAGCATAAAACAACTTTTATGAGTATGAACCTAGGGGTAACTTTGAAAGAAGTTTTTTCTCTTAATATATGTGCAAATTTGTCAACGGACATCTATTGAAAATGAAAAAAGTAATAATTAAATACCCTTAAATAGGGCTGTAATCGAACCGAGCCGAGCCGAGTTTCGAAATGCTCAGGCTCGGCTCGGTCAATCAAAGCCTTGTTCTAGCTCGGGCTCGAGCTCGGTTCGAGCCCAAAATTTTGTTCGAGCTCGGTTTGTTTAAGGCTCGTCGAGCTCAAGCTCGGCTCGCGAGCCCACTCATTTATCTTGTTTATGAGCTCAAGCTCGACAAACTTGCTCGTTTATCTTGTTTACGAGCACAAGCTCGACGAACCTGCTCGTTTAGTTCGTTTGTGAACTCAGATTAAAGTATAAAACAAGCTCAGATTAATGTATAAAACCTGCTCAAACATACATTACAAATACAAGTGTCTTGCAAACATCAAACCTGCTCAAATGTCTTGAAAACCTGCTCAAACATACATTACCATTTTTTTTGTCCCTAAAGCAATGAACAACCTAATCAACAACCTATCTATTTACAAAAGCCTAACCAAAAACTGGTCTAATGCTACATTTCAGAGACACTTTGGGAAGCCATTAATGAATGAAAAGGCTCTGAAGACAGAAGTGGAGAAAAACCATGAAAATTAAAGATACAAATAGGAAGGAAATACAAATTAGATATCAAAATCCATTGAATTTGAAACATATCCCAAACTTGAGCACCTTACAGCTTTGGAAAGCAAAGAGTTCTTCAAAGAGCACACCGGCGGATTGTCGACAGATCTCGGACACCAGATGCACCAGGCGAGCACACCAGCGGATCGTCGGACACCAGAAGCATCAGGCAAGCACACCAGAAGCGCCGGCCAGACAGCAGAACCACCAGGCGAGCACACCAAAAGTAAATTGCACACCAACACCGAGGTATGTAACCTCGAGTGCCACAGAATTAGGCAAGGGCACGCCTCGGAGGTGGCGTCGCTCAGAGTTGGCGTGGTGCAACGCCACTGTGCAAAGGCGTGGCGCGGCGAGGACTCGTTCTTGAGGATTCAAGGCTCGGTTGGTGTGGTGCGCCTAGTGATTGAATTTGATGTTCCAGTCACGGCATGTTGGGGCGCGCCTAGGGTAGTGCAATGGCACGGCGTGTAATAACTGTGGTTTTTAAGGATATTTTTTGAATTTTTCTCGGATATCCTTTTAACCTTTTTGTACGTTTTAACGCTTAATCCAATATTTTTGTTGGAGATTAAATCCTAGAAAATTCTTGGTGATATCCTAAACTCACAAAGAAATGATTTTATGGAAAAAAAATATTTATTGGATAAGCCGTCTTTTTAATTATGTACTCTAAAGGTTTTAAAATACGAAACGGAAGCCTTAAAAATTGAAGGTAGCAAGATAATAACATGGAAAATTGGTTTTATTGGTCTACATAATTTACGGGACGTTTTGTATTTAGTAAGTTTTTTCCACCCGAGGTACATGATTTTACCGCTTTAATGCGAGTCCCGTTCCTAGACGGGAAATCCCATTATGCCGACCTTCATTTACTTAATGAGGGAGTAAAGCGATCTCGTTTTGTGGATATGGATAGAGAAAATTCACAAAGGCGAGGGGATTAGGACGGATTAATGGGCTCGGGTGGAAGAATTCTTCTGGACCGGCATATCTTTCTACCTCATCAAAGTTATGAATTCTTTTGTTTCAAAGAAAATGGAACCAAAGAGTATTTAGGACGGAACGACGGACTGGGGAGAAGACTTTTTCACCGCCTGCTACCTCCTTCTCCTCCGTCTTCCTTGCCTTGCTGCGCGTCGTCGCCGGCGACTCCCTCACCTCATCTTCTTCTCACTTCTCTGTGGACTCAAGTTGCTGAAACAAAGCCCGAACCAGTGAAGGAATCGGGAAGAGCAACGTAATCGGGAGAAAGAATTCACACCGTCGGTCACCTTCTACCCTCGCCACGCGACGTCGCCGGAGATCGCTAGCTCCTCCAACCACCATCCACTGCGAGGGCTGCCTCCGGGAAATACTCAACCACCCTCAAGCTCGGGGATCGAGCCACTATCGAGCTAAACGAGCCATGGGCTCGACTGAAGGTATTTACGATCGAAATTATTTAGCGGGTTGATTACGGAGCCACCGTAAGGACCTTTTGGTTCCGCTTTTCAAATAGAATTTATGGTTTTTATAATCTTGACGTTGATACGGTCCCACAGGTTCAAACCGCTCGATAAACGGACGTCTAGATCTTCAGTTATAGCGAATACAAGTTTTGACATCGATTGGCAGGTAAAGGACTTCGGATAATTACTTAGGATTCGTTGTTAATCCGTTTGATCCGAGATTTGGTCTCCTTTAAGAACTGTTACTGAGGAACAATTTTTATTTCGAAAATTGTTTCAAAAGTGAAGCGGATAATTAGTTATAATTTCGCCAAGATGGCTCCGTAAAGCATGATAACTAAGGATTTATTATATATCGATATTCGGAAATTAAATCGTTTATCGATTAGGAAGTTGTAGAATTTGAGTATACAACTAAGAAGTGTTTCCGTGAGCTCGTTGTTGAGAAATTCTTTTGTTATATTTGACAGAAGGATGATAAAGATTACTGTTGGAATTGCTAAGGACGTTGAGCACTCCTTCTAAGGAAAGTGGACGGTTCTCTCTTGCATTATTGTTATTAAATGAGGAATTGAATCCCATTTAATATTTGTGTTGGGAACAACTTGTGTGCTTAATAAAATATTAAAGGTTGTTATATTTGTTAGAAATAATGACCATGTTGTTTATTCAGTTTTGCAGAAGAACTGGATTTAGGTCTGTTATGTGTGACCTTGTATGCTGTCTCACGCTGAGACATTGCTGTTGAATTAAGGTAGTTTCAAGGAGGGGAACGTGGTTCCATATCCTCTCTTTAAAAAGATTACATTATGAGGGGTCTAATCCTAATGGTGGGTCATGAATCTTCCCCTGCTCTTCGTGTGAGAGAGGTGATGCGCACTCTAGCTCAGTGCAATTTGCACGGTGCAGTGTAGACGACAGGGTAATAGGCCTCTCTGATCTCTACATCACCATATGCAAATGAAAGATCAAGGATAGCTTAAGTCATGTGATCTTGGTACAGTTTAGTCGACCATGGATGAAATACGTCGATGATCTCTACAATACCAAAATATCTCGGCAGTAGTTCGAGCGGATTAAAAGCTGTTGGATCGTGACGCGTTAGTAACAATACAGGGAACTAGTAAGGTTCCCTGGGCAGCGGAAATAAACAATAAGAACACAGAATTTATAGAGGAAACCTTTTGTCCGACCAACAAGTCGTAGAAAGAAAAACCTCTACCCCTGAGACTCCTTCTCAGAGGATTTTCAATAGACTACTTTTATTAAGTTTCAACGATTACAAGGTAAGTCTAGTAACTAAGGCTCCTACCAAAGTTCCCTTGGTAACCACGGCACCGACCGAAGTTCAACCAACTAGACTTCTACAACCCTAAGCGTAAACCTAAATCGAAAGTAAACTACTGACTTACTTGTGGATTCTTCACCGGAAAAAGCCACACACTCATACACTTGAAAAGCTCTCTTCTCAAGTTCTTCGTCTTCAACCACTCGAAAGCCACACCTTTAACCCTAGCTAACCCTAGCTATTTATAAGATAAGTCAAGTCTGATCTCACACGTAATTCTTGCCTAATTACGCTGATATTCCACTTAACAAATCCCACACAATAAGGAAAAAGATTGTTTGTGATTTCGGATCCTCAACCATGTCGATTCTTCCCAAAACCGAATGATCTCGGATTTCCCAAGATAATATCATGTGAAGATTGATCTTATCCTCTCTTTTATCTCCTTAAGCAACCGCCTATAGCTGTAGAATCTTCGTAGAAGATCGCTTCGCAGAAGATAAGGTAACTTGCCATTTATAGAAAGTCGCGTTCCTTCTCAAACGCACTTCCTAAATCTGTCACTCGTTCCCTCCATCGTTCCTCACGATGTTCCTTCACTCGTGACCATGTACCTGTTTTCCTGAAACACTTACATGTAGAAGCAAGTTATATTAACTAAGTTTGTTATCATCAAAACTAAGAGAAACCATGGAACAACCATTGTTCCAACAATTTCCCCCTTTTTGATGATGACAAACCTATACAAAAATGCATGTCTAGAAACCAATAGAAATATAGATCAGAAAACAATTCCTGTGTGGTTCCCCCTTAACAAATGCACTGTTGTTCCTACTCATCAGAGGTAACAACATATTCCCCCTCAGCCAAAGTTCCCTCTGTATTTCCTGGATAGAACTCATCTCTGCATTTTTCCTAACTTCCCCCTTTTGACATCATCAAAAAATTAACATTCATCAAGCAAAAACATAGAGCAAATGAACAAATTCAATTGAAACTCAAACCATTCATAAGCAAAAGATAGTCATTATTATAGATAATTGTCGCAGGGATCACAGCCAGAGAAAACATAAAAACATAAAAGTCTTCACATCCAAGAAACAAAAGAAAATTTTAAGCTGGGGATAGATGGGCTAAGGAACTAGAGAGGGTCCACATCATGGTTCAGAGGAGGTGGAATCAGCAGCAGCAGTGTCAGTGTCTCTCTTAGCCAGGTACCCAATGATGGTACTTAGCTGAGAGGAAATCTTTTGAAGCTCGATCAACATCTTGGCAGAAACACCTTCACTCAGCGAAGAGCTCCCAACATCCTTCTGGGCAGTCTTCCTTGCAGCTGTTCCCTTTGAATCACCCTGAAAGCTCATCCTCAAGATATTGCGCATCTCCAGGGGTAATCCAAAGAACTCCTCTTTTGAAGGCTGATAAGCCTTCCGTTCCTTCAGTATAGCCTTCACAAAGCGAGGATAAGGTATGTTATGCTTCTTTCCAGTGCACTTAGCCATTTGCCTCATCATAATCTCCGGAAGACTAATACGTTCCTTCCTTAGAAACTTGTCCAGCAGAATCATATCATTGATAGTGAGCGTAGTCCTCTTCTCCAGCCTTGGAACAATAACCTTGATGAGAAATTGATGGGCAATCCTTGCAGTGTAGCTCAAGTCGTTGGTTAAGTAAGGACCAGAGGCAGGAACTTTTCCCATGACCCGCCTGATTAACTGAGCTTTGTTCCTTGGCCAGTTACAAGACGTATGAACATCCCCATATCCTTCAGCAGGCACCTTCAGAATTGTGGCAACAGATCCCAAAGAGAAAGAGATTTCCATCCCACCCACAGTAGCAAAACCCATCGGACCAGTAAGGAGATTGGCTAGTTGATGGGATTGAAAGAATTGGGAAAGAAGGGATACATCTACCTTGACTCCAGAGTCACAGATTTTCTCCCATCCCTGAAACTTGAGAAGTTCCAAGAACTCCTCCAAGTCACAGATTTACCAGAGGAGGGACAACCTTCTTGGAACTTGCTGCTGGTTCCATTGGCAGTTTGCCTTGCGCCTTTGCATATTTGAGGTCCTTTTCAACCTCTTCTTCTAACTCAGCCTCTTCTTCATCACCTTCACCATCAGAGTCGTTCTTTTCTTCTTCCTCACCCTCATCAGAACCCGAGCCAACCACGTCTTCCTCTTCCTCTGGATCTTCTTCTTCTTCTGAGGATTCCTGAGCCACCTGTTCCTTTGGAACGGTGGAGCGAAGGGCGTACTTGGATCCAGAAGGAGTGACCTTCGGCTTTTTGGTTGCGGGGGAAGGGGTTCTTTCCGAGTCAGAGATGTGAAAAATCTGAGATGGTAGGGGAGGAACACTCTTTTTCGCCTTTCGCTTGCCACGACTCGTTGGCTTCACCCATCCTGGTCGCTCACTTATCGGCACAAACGCCTCCTTTTCCGGGTCAGCGGTGGTGTCCTTTGGAGGCGAGTTCACCTCTTCCTTCTCCGTTGCATCCTTGCTTTCCTGGGCATCCTCTTTTTCAGCAGCCACATCAGAGTGGTTGTGCGAGGGAACCACAGAGTGATCCTTCTCAGATTTGTCACCCTCAGTGTCCTTCGCCGATGAGGCCATATCAGCGGTGGCCATACCAGTGTCGGAAACAGCATCGAATTTGGTTTCGAGTTTGGAGATTGGAGTGGGAGAGGAAAGTTTGGCCTTTTTGAGGGTTTCAAGTTGGGCTTGAATGTTGGCGATCTCAGCAGCATCGAGACCCTCAAAGTTTAGGATTGGAGTGTTTGAGGAGGAATCCATTGTTGCAGAGGAGAGAAAAGATCGAAGCTTTGAAGAAGATTTAGGACTGGAGAGAATTAAGGATGCGGTAAAAAGAATTGACCGAGATAAGAGTTTATAAAGCACACCTCTTTCCTTCTTGATAAAGATCATAATCTTTCCCAAAGATCTTCTATCCAAATCTTAACCGCTAAGAATTTCCATAATGATGATTTTTCACCACCATTAAGTCTCGTCTGCGCAGACGTCCTATCGTTCCCTGCAGAATTACTGTGCAACGGCTAGATTTTTCAAATGAGCAGTCACAACGGCTATAACTCAACTGCATTGCCTCTGTGATTGACGTCTGTTCTTTTGCATAAAAATCTTCAAATGTAATCAAAGACGTTCCTTTAATGTGACAATATTCTCAACCACTAGTTCCATACCTCGTTACCATGAGTGGATAAAAAGGCTATGTTTGAACAGACAAGGGACTAGAGACGTTCCATTCAAACTTTTTGTGGGTTGGGAATATTTTTGACATCCACACAATTATTCCCCGTTTAAAGGTAATAGAAAGAGGTTCATAGGGAACGTTTGTGTGGACCAGGCTAAGGGACAGTCTTATAACCAACTATCATTTCGGCTTGAAGTGAGGGATAAAATAGATCAAGTTGGTTATTTTTGGGCCAAAAATAAATCTTGGATGTAAGTAATTATAGTTTCAGTTCCTTTTAGCATGCAACATTTAACAATTTCTAATATATACAGCATCTATGCATAGAGGAAAGATATAAGCCATTAGAAAACTTGTCAAATGATATGTAGTTACCTGAGATGTTACCTTTTTAGTCAGGCATTGTGGGAATAAAGGACCGGGACTTGTTTACTCCAAGGAAATCATTCCTAGCAACATCCTCAGATGCTCATAGGGTTTTCTGTCCAAAGCCTTGGTGAAAATATCTGCCACTTGATTTTCAGTCTGAAATCAACCAGCTGTTTCTTTAACCATAATACATGTGAATAGAAGAGAAAACCGAATAGTTGCACGATTTATGATGTAGCAAGTAATACAGATAGCCTCGACCCAGAAGGAACGAGGCAAGTTACTTGCCAACATCATAGTACATGCCATAGTTTCCATGGTTTTGTTCTTCCTTTCAACTTTGCCATTTTGCTCTTCCAAAGCTGTTGACCAGGCTCACATCTTTCATTTTCAATCGGATCTATATCATTTGTTCCTATGATTTCTCCTTGTTCCTTGTCGCCAAAGGAAATGTTCCCTCCAGCATTATTTTGAAGTGAGGACAGAATACTCTTGTTCCCTATCATGTGACATGAACACCCGCTGTCAAGGACCCAGCGGACGTTCCCCCTCACTTCTACCTACAAGAAAGAAATCACGTTTTAACGACCCAAGCCTGCTTAGCCTTCCCGGGTCGGTTAGCATAGCTCACAGAATGATAAATTTGAGATTGCACTAAAGTAGCTTTCTGTGAACTCTTGGAACTAGAAGCAATATTTGAGGGATCAACATGATGTTTCCCTTTTTCAGTTTTAGAATCTTGCTTCTTTTGAGGTTGTGGGGCCTGTTTCTTCCATTTCTAATGAGATTTATCATACCCTTGATTTTTCTTACCAGACCATTGTTTCCTGTTGTTCCTTGTATTCTGGTTTTGAGCCCTTTTATTTGACATTTCTAGTCTAACCTTACAGTCTTTTTGAACATGACCTCCCCCACCACAGTGATAGCACACCCTATAGTATTCACCAAGATAGCGTTTAGGATGTGATTTCTGGAGGGTTCGTTCCTTTGTTCGTTCCTTGGAAGGAACTCTATGCTGATTCCCTTGAGACTGTTTTAGGTATATTTTATGAGCCGTTTTTCCATAATACCATTCAGAGTTGTCATGCAGATTACTTTCAAGAATTTTGACTCTACTTTCTAGATGAATTACCTTATCTCTAGCGGATTGAAGTTCCCTAGCTTTTCTTTCCATTTTCTCTTCAAAGGTAAGATCATCCGGAGGATATTCAGATTTGTTTTTACCATAACCAATACCAGACCTAGCAGGACTGAACTCAATCTGAGTTCGTTTACTTTGTTCATGCTCTAATTTTTCCCTTTTGAGTTTGTGAACAAGAAAATCTGACCTAAGTTCGTTATTGGTTTCAGTTAGAGTCTTAATATCTTTCTTATAATCTTCACATTCTGAACAAGGAACAACAGAAGTCACAGTAGTTTCTGATAATTTTTCTTCAAGATTTAGACATTTCTCATCAGAAGCTTCTATTTCATCTTGCATCTTCAAATTATCTTCAAACAACTTTTTAACAAGGATAACAAGATCAGATTGTTTAGCACTCTCTATACTAGAAAGAAATTGTTCAGGAGTTACCTCTTGATTAACATCTTCAGTCTTCAGAGCCATGGCACAGATCTTTGAATCAGATTCATCATCTGAGTCAAGATCCCAAGCAGCAATGTAGGCCTTCTTCTTCTCGTTCCCAGTGTCGTTACTTTTGGGACAACTCTTTGCATAGTGACCTTTTTCTTGACAGTTGTAGCAGGTAACGTCCTTGAGCTCCTTCTTCTCAAAGTTGATTCTTTCCTTCATGGCACCTTGCTTCTTGCCTCTCCTATAGAAGCATCTCATTGCTTTGGTTATGAGAGCTACATCAGAATCTTCTCCTAGTTTGCCGTCAATTCCTGCAGAGATATTTTCAATGGCCTTTTCCACTTTAAGAGCAATTCCCTTGCTAGAGCTTGAAGCACCACTGTTCTTTTTCTCATATCGCTCATAGTGTGTCAGTTTTCCAAAGATCTCATGAAGTTTGCAAGTCTTTGTAATTGGGTTCTCCTTGAGAAGTCCTCTTGTAACGACGTACGTGGGACCTAAGCCATCTACAATTGCAGAGACTTTCTCAGCATGGGTGACAGATTTTCCAATTCCAAGATGATTAATGCGATTGACCAAGCCTTCAAACCGAGATTGGTATGTGGCTATGGTTTCTCCATCTATCATCCTGAAGTTGTAGAACTCCTTCTTAGCGTCCTTCTGATGGCTCTCTTTCAGATCAACGCTACCAATGTGCATTTGCTCAATGGCTTCCCATGCTTCTTTGGCAGTGTCACAGTTGACTACCCTTAGGAGATCTTCAGCACCCAAGGCATTGTTTAGTAGCATTTGTGCCTTGTAGTTCTTCTCCATTCCTGTCCATTCAGATTGGCCCCATTCTGTCTTCTTGTCCTTCTTTGCTTCAGGAACGACATAATCTCCATCTTCAATAACTGACCAAGCTTGGTAGTCATTGCTTTTGAGCCAGTGGCGAAGAGCTTCTTCCAGTGGTCATATTCTCCAGGAACAAGCAGTGGAGGCTTGTTGTTTCCAATTCCGACGTTGTGGTTGTTGTTCGAAGTCATTCTGTATTCCTGCACTAACACACAATCTAGAGCAAACCTGCTCTGATACCAATTGTTGGATCGTGACGCGTTAGTAACAATACAGGGAACTAGTAAGGTTCCCTGGGCAGCGGAAATAAACAATAAGAACACAGAATTTATAGAGGAAACCTTCTGTCCGACCAACAAGTCGTAGAAAGAAAAACCTCTACCCCTGAGACTCCTTCTCAGAGGATTTTCAATAGACTACTTTTATTAAGTTTCAACGATTACAAGGTAAGTCTAGTAACTAAGGCTCCTACCAAAGTTCCCTTGGTAACCACGGCACCGACCGAAGTTCAACCAACTAGACTTCTACAACCCTAAGCGTAAACCTAAATCGAAAGTAAACTACTGACTTACTTGTGGATTCTTCACCGGAAAAAGCCACACACTCATACACTTGAAAAGCTCTCTTCTCAAGTTCTTCGTCTTCAACCACTCGAAAGCCACACCTTTAACCCTAGCTAACCCTAGCTATTTATAAGATAAGTCAAGTCTGATCTCACACGTAATTCTTGCCTAATTACGCTGATATTCCACTTAACAAATCCCACACAATAAGGAAAAAGATTGTTTGTAATTTCGGTAGACCTGTACATGGGCGGGTTCGGGCCGGGCTCGGGCCGGGCCTAAAATTTTTTTTTGTCGCCCGACCCGATAATTCGGGCCAATTTTTTTGTCCAAGCCCGCCCACCTACACGGGCCAGGCCGTCCACGGGCCCGCCCGGCCCGCATAATAAATTTTATTTATAATATATTAATATTATTATAAATTATAAATGATATTAATTTTATTATAAAATATAAATTATATATAAATTAATGATATAATATATTAATAAATTATATAAATTAATGATATAATATATTAATAAATTATATATAAAAATATATAATACATACGGGCCGGGCCGGGCCGGGCCTTTCGGGCTAATTCCTAAGTCCAAGCCCATGTTTTTAGCGGGCCGGGCGGGCCGGCCCGGACTTGTACAGGTCTAGATTTCGGATCCTCAACCATGTCGATTCTTCCCAAAACCGAATGATCTCGGATTTCCCAAGATAAGATCGTGTGAAGATTGATCTTATCCTCTCTTTTATCTCCTTAAGCAACCGCCTACAGCTGTAGAATCTTCGTAGAAGATCGCTTCGCAGAAGATAAGGTAACTTGCCATTTATAGAAAGTCGCGTTCCTTCTCAGACGCACTTCCTAAATCTGTCACTCGTTCCCTCCATCGTTCCTCACGATGTTCCTTCACTCGTGACCATGTACCTGTTTTCCTGAAACACTTACATGTAGAAGCAACTTATATTAACTAAGTTTGTTATCATCAAACTAAGAGAAACCATGGAACAACCATTGTTCCAACAAAAGCCACCAACCTGTTTGTGAAAAGTTTGAAAGTAATGTAAGATAAGTGCGTTAGGAACATTAATATACCTGAATGGTTAGTCCGGTCGGAAAGCCATTCTTGCTCCCAGTTATGAATGATTCTTAATCAAACTTTGATTAAGTCAATCTGATTAGTCGACGGAGGCTTTTCAAAATGTGATGTGATTAATTTGAGTTCCCAACAATTTTTCATGTTTCGTAAAGGAAGCACAAGCTGTGGTGTCCTCTCTCTTGATTATGTATGCATCATTCATATCCTCTATGGGACTGTTAATTGTTGGATCATCGACCGGTTGTTATTCGGATTTCGATGCCAATATGTTTAGTCACTACCATAAGAACCAATCAATTTCTCCACTTGCTTAGTCTTTCATTAGACTAACCCGACCACTTTATTCAATTGCATGGTCGGCTGGTGTCCACCGTTGTATACGACACATCAGGTATTTCTTGGAAGTTGTTTTGAGAAGTGGATAAAGAAGTTGAAGAAAAGTTTCCAGATGTTGTATTTGAGCGAAGTTTATGGATGGGCCACTATAAAGTTATGTTGGGAAAGAAGAAGCTAAGAGTTTACATACTAAAGGTTTTGTTCAAATAGAAGATTGTTCTATCATCTTGTCATAAAAGCTAATGCTGTTTTAAGACCATTTGTATTTATTCCACTGTAATGTCTTCTTAAACTTTGTAAGGTTGAAGTAATAAAGATTAAGTTCTTTTGCAACATTTTATTATTTTCTGGTTATGATTTAAATGAATCCAACTTTTGGATTTTTAGTTGTTTCAATCAGTTTAAAGTCTTGGGTAGCTTCGGTTTAGTCTTAATCGGGTTTATTGGCGGTAATACCTCCAGGGTAGAAAGGGGGTGTTACAACGCGAGGCTGCGATGAGGCTAGCGACGCACCTAGGATGATGCGGTGGAGCTTGCAGGCGCCCCTAGGGCATTGGCCCATGGCGCCGAGTACGAGTTGTGACGCTAAGGTAAGTTTTGAGCTTTGTAATTGAGTCTAATTAGCTTTGTGGATGTTCTAATGTGAATTAGGAAGTTTCACTAAGCTTGGTAGATGCTTTAAGCAAGAACCAAAGCTTGAGTTTAGCTTGGCACATGGCAATGTATGCTAGAAAGAAGTTTAGAAGCTTCATACTAGCTTAGAGTAAGCTCTAGGAGCTTGAACAAGTTCTAGACTCATTGTATAAGCTTTATAAGAAGCTCATGTAGCTAGGAACTAGCTCATGGAAGCTCAACCTAACTCACACTAGCTAGAAAGTCAGCTCAACTAGCTCAAACGCAGCTCAAGCCAGCTCAACTAGCTGAATGCTAGCTCAACTAGCTAAGGGGTAGTGACACTACCTAGGTGACCTAGCTATGCTAGCTAGGTGTGGGACTAGGTGGGCCGGCCCATGGGACGTGCCTATGGGTTGTTGGGCCGCAAACATGCACGCGTGGCATGGGCCTTGTGTCATGCGTGTTGGGCCGATTGCTTGGGCTTTTGGATTAGATTTTAGGCTCCTCTCTTGGACTTGTTATAGACTTTTCTTTAGATAGTGTCACTACCCCTTAGTTAGTTGAGCTAGCAACCAGAAAAAGAGGCAAAGCAGCTGATGATGAACTCTGAAACAATGCTTCCCCTGCTTGACATCTGCACTCTCACTGCCTTCTGTTCGACACGTCCTTTCCTGCTTTTGTATATAATCGTCTCCACCTCTTCAGTCTCGACAGCTTGCCCGGATTCTTTCCTTTCAATTTCACTTGCACATCGCTACGCCATGGTATTTCTCTCTCAAAAACAGTATTGGTAGCTACCAACGTTTTTTCTTTGTTTTATGTCTGATTTCGTAATTGTTATACTAAATTAAGTAGACTTGATTGCTGTGATGATCTGCACTCCGGCTCCAAATCGGTGGTCAAATGCCTCCGTGGTAGTAGAAAAACTTGTATACATATCGTTGACTCATGGTTGACTCGCTATTCCGATATTGAGAGGAGAAAACTGTACCATGCTTTGGAATCTAATTGAAGAAAAAAACAAAACTAGATGCTACTTGATTTGTGTCTTAAAATTAACGGCCTTGATTTCCATTTACGAATACCTAATACTTGAATTCCCTAATTAGGAGTCTAAATGCAACTCTGATGGCAGCAGCAAACCCTTCAAAGGCAGCCGAGGTGATTATTCGCTCAAAGATGCATTCGGACTCTTTGATGCTGATTTTTTCAGCGAAGCCAAGGTAAAATTTACAATAAGTAAATTATACTTTCCATAATCCCTGAACTTAGCACAGTTCAACAGGCCAGATGGATGACATTGACGGTAAGGCTGACCGAGGGACCTTATTGTAACTCTTTGATAAGTTCGGGGACTATGGGTGTAATTTAATCATGACCTTATCAACTTTGCGCACAATGTATCAATCTTGGTACAAATGCAAGATAGTATGTGTGTTCTTTTATCCATCTCAGATTCTATGCACTTCACTTTTAACATAACATGTACTGTATTTAGATGGTGAAGATAGTGAAAGCTGTACCGAAACTCAATCTTCCTACTATCAGAGCTGACCGGGATCTAGTTGCTGCCCGTGACGGAGGGCTCAGCTATCCATCTGTTTTGACATTTCACCCTGAGTGGCTTGCACACAAGTCAGCATATGTGAAA
Source organism: Fallopia convolvulus (assembly GCA_964016875.1). Classification (NCBI taxonomy): domain Eukaryota; kingdom Viridiplantae; phylum Streptophyta; class Magnoliopsida; order Caryophyllales; family Polygonaceae; genus Fallopia; species Fallopia convolvulus. The sequence goes on from OZ024724.1 coordinate 20,102,658, forward strand.
AAGAGTGTTGTCAGTTATCCTATGGTTCCTGATATTATGAGGCCTGACAATGATGAAGATATTGCTTATATGAGTGTAACCCTCTTGTGCTTCTTCTGCTTATTTTTAGAGACTTATTTCAGGTATAACTCATACCCAGGCTGGCTGACTGACTGTTATTAGGTTCATGAATTGGGGCAACTTATTCAGACTCGAAAGATCTCATCATTGGAACTTACTAGGATCTTTCTTGACAGATTGAAACGGTAATGATCAACTAGCTTGTTATACTAGGGCCCTTTATTGTACTACTATGGTATATATGTTTCCATTGATGCATTTTTGTGTTTCTAAGGTTTAATCATATTCTTGAAGCTGTTGTCACCATTACTGAGGAGCTGGCCTATGAACAAGCGAGAGAGGCAGACAAACTGATCTCTAATGGAAATTACTTAGGTCAGTCTCCGTTGTTTGAGTAAGGTATCACATGATATCATCTTTCTGAGTGATTTTGAGGTTTCTTTCTCTAATGAAAATGGCTTTGAACATACTGCTATATGCCTATATGTGTGAGTATCCATTCACTCACTACCCAAATTTCGAATCAAGTACTAAGATCAGATGTAGCCCTTACTTTTCAAAGTTCTTAGGTTTTGAGTTTGCTTGGCTTAAATGCTCTGAAATTTCCATTTTTATCAGGTCCTTTGCATGGCATACCTTATGGGTTGAAAGATATAATAGCAGTACCAAATTACCCTACCACCTGGGGATCACGGAGTTTTAAGGAACAAGTTCTTGATTTTGAAGCTTGGATATATAAGAGGTACTTGATGCTTTGTGTGTGGTCCATTCTCAATATTTTGAAGTCAACAATTGGAAAAAGAAAATCTTACTTACATGTATATGATCATTTATTTACTTAACTGAAACTTCTGTTTGCAGGTTGAAATCTGCAGGGGCTGTCCTTGTGGGAAAACTTGTTTCTGGATCTCTTGCATATGATGACATCTGGTTTGGAGGCAGGACACGAAACCCATGGAACATCCATGAATTTTCTACTGGTTCATCTGCTGGACCTGCTGCCTGCACCTCAGCAGGTTATACTTATGATGTGATTCTCCCTGAAGGAAGCTTTATTTGCAGGCTTGATGTCCATATGAAAGAAGAACAATAGTGACTCTAATCGAAGAACATGTCAAGTTAATATGCCTTGCCTGAAAAGAGTGATTTCTTGATCAGCACTGGCCTTCAAACCCTTCTGCTTTCCTGTCACTTCCACCTTTTACTTTGTACATTTTTTATATGTTTTAATAAATGACTGGAATATAGAACAGATGAAAGGAGAAGTGATGAGGAGGATTGACATCTGGTCATGTTTAATTCAACAAAAAGTGTTTCATTGGTTTGACCGCTCCGCTCTGAATCATGTTTCACAATTTTATAGATCTGCCAGTAATTCTTCAATTCTTTGCTTTATGTCCTTATTTTTGTACTTTTTTATATTTACAGGTTTGGTTCCATTTTCCATTGGCTCAGAAACTGCAGGGTCAATAACCTATCCTGCTTCTCGCTGTGGTGTGACAGCTCTGCGTCCGACATTTGGCTCTGTTGGTCGAACTGGCGTAATGAGCATATCAGAAAGTTTGGTGAGGCTATAGCTACTCATAAGATCACACTTTGCTTGCTTATCATCTTCTTGTGTCATCTTTGCATAGTAAGAGAGAATCCAACTCTGGGTGCTTGACAGGATAAGCTCGGGCCATTTTGTAGGAGTGCAATAGATTGTGCTATTATTCTGAACGCAGTTCGAGGGAAAGATCCAGATGATATTTCTTCTAGGGAATTGAACTTTGAGGACCCCTTTTCTGTCGATCTAAGAAAGCTCACTGTTGGTTACTTGGATGATGCTGAGATGGAGGTATGTTTCTACGTGTTTGAGGACTTCGTTGAACAATGTTGAGACAGAAGGAGAATTGGAGGAACTCACATTCTGTTATAAGATTAATTGACAAACAAATCCCCATAATTCTTGTCTAAACCAGTAATACACTTGAAAAAAAAAATTATGTGAAGTTAACAAATGGAAACCTCCTAATATATATACACTTGCGGAATGTACTCAGAACTCATTGGCCAAAGTTGGCAGGTAGTGAATGTTCTTGCTTCAAAGGGAGTGAATGTTGTTCCTTTTACACTCAACTACACCGTCAGTTCTGTTCAAGGAATCCTGAATTTCACTATGGATGTTGATATGCTGGCTCATTTTGATGAATGGCAACGCTCTAATAAAGATGATTTATATGAAGCTCAGGATCAATGGCCACTTGAACTGCGCCGTGCACGTGTCATCCCAGCAGTAGATTATGTACAGGTAAATTCAGGACTAGCAGCATAAGACGGGTCACGAACTCACGGTTGTTGTAAACATTGCATATTCTTCTCAAATGTATCTTTCAGGCACAGAGAGCAAGAGGAAAACTGATTGAAGAAGTAAGAAAAAGCTTTACTGTGGATGCATTCATTGGCAATGCAACTGATTGGGAGAGAGTTTGCATGGGGAATCTTGTGGGTATGCCTGTGATGGTAGTTCCAGTGGGATTTGCACAGCTACATCCTAATGAAAAATCTCATTGGAGGAAAACAATCACGACAGGGATTTACGCTCCTCCTGATTGTGACCACATTGTAAGTAATGTTGATGTTTAGTTAGTTCAATTTTGTTAAGCAAGATATTAAAAGGGGATCATTTTCTTGATGTAGGCGCTAGCATTAGCCATTGCTTATCAATCAGCAACTGATCATCATAAGCAGCGACCACCTATTGAAAATCTCAAGGCTGATGCTGTCAAGTCGGATGTATCAGTCCCAGCAAGACAGTTTGGTGCCTGATAATTGTCGTTAGTTAGTTAGTTCGTTCTTGACCTTGACACAGTGTGTTCAAGTTCGTTTAGAATCACGCTTTGCATGGCCATCCCCCAAATCACTTTTCTGTGAATGTAAAAGAAATTGAAAAAACATGCTTCAAGTTTTAGGTGATTAAAATATTGGGCACAGGGTTGCCCTGTTCTGATTGACCATAATAGCCTATACTTTAATAATGATTTATTTACATTACTGGCTAATAGAAGATAAGGTTAGCTAGTTAATTGTTAGACCTCTATTTCTTAGGAAAGTATTGTTCCCTTTATCTCTTTGTTATTTTTTGATTTGCCCAATCTCCTAATGCATGAGGGGACACTAAGACAGTTCTTACATCTACCTCGTGAGATGCATGAGGGGAGATTTGTTCGAGATCGGTCAATGTGTGAGGCAATTTCCTCATTAGACGTTGGATGTTTGTCCTCTCATGCTTGTAACGAGGTAGATGCACCTGCCTATCTTCTCAATCATATAATGAAGCAGATGTCGGACGCTATCCCCTTGTGTATGATACGGTATAATATTAGGATAATTAGTTTAAGAATATTGTTATTTTCTTTTATCTAGGATATAGTTTTATATTTTAGTAAGATATGATTTCCGCGTTATCTTTTCCATATTAGCTAGATATGAGAGTTATTATAAACTAGTTTTACCCGTCGTACCAAGTACGACTACGATTCGATAGTTTATAAATATAATAAATAGGATATTAATAAATAAATAAAAATATAATATGAACTTTATTATAAGTAATTTATCGTTCGTAAAATATATATAATTTTATTTTATCAAATATTATATCCTTCCTATTTTATTACTTTTCAGGTACGTAAATTTAGAGTTTATCAAATATTTCAATATGTATTAAATATTTTATTATCCATTTTTATTAATTTTAAAAATTTAAACTATTTATCATTAATTTTTTTATAAAATAAAATCACTATATTTCTATAAATAAATTCATCAAAAGATGTATGATAAAATATTTATATTTATTTTTAAATATTTAAATATTTAATCTTAATTTTAAATATTTGTATAAGGAAGTTTTCAAAAAAATATTGTTATACTAAATAGTTTTTTTATGTTAGAGATAAATTTGTATAGTTAAAAAGAATTTAATAGAAAGAAGTTATTTAATAGAAATAAAAATTAATTTTTAAATATAAGGTGGGGCTATAATCGTTCTAGTGACTCGAAAAGGTACAACTTTAATATATAGTTATAGATATTACCTATTTTTTTTTTAACATTATAAGTATTTATCATTAATTTTTTTATTATAAGAGAAAAAAAATATATCTATAAATAATTTCGTGAAAAGACATCATGCTAAAAGGTAAAAGATATTTATTTTTATTTAAAAATATTTTAAATTTGTTATCTTTAATTTTAAATATTTGTATAAGGATTTTCAAAAGAAATTGTTATACTAAATAGATATTTGTTTGTTGTTAAAGATAGATTTAAATAGTTAAAGAAGAATATAATAGAAAAAAGTTAAAATATTAGAAATAAAAATTAATTTTGTAAATATGATGTGGGGTTTGAATCGTTCTGGTGGCTCGAAAAGGGACAACTTTAATATATAGTTATAGATACTCTTCTACTAGTTATATCCGTCGTTCCATGTACGACTACATGAATTTAATACTTAATTTATTTAACGAATATGATTTTGATTCATAAAAAACTTATTTATTAGAAAAAATTTATATAAAATTTTACAATTGGTGTCATATGAAACGGAGCCAAAATTATTAAGGTTAGCCCACTATAATTTTGATGGATTAATGATATTTTCTTTATGCAAGAATATAAATAAAATTATTTGAATTAAAATCATTTAATTTTAAAAATCATTCACACCGAGTTTGGTTCAAATGAAATAAATTCTTGTCCTGAAACAAACTCTTATCCTAAAATGAATGCACTTTTTGTAGTTAGTAGTGCACTTTTCTTACTTTGGAATGCACTTTTTCGCATTTGTATTTTTCGTACTTGTTAGTGCACTTTTCATACTTTTTGTAGTGCACTTTTTCGTAGTGAACTTTTTGTATTTTCAATGCACTTTTGTATGAAAAGTGCACTACTAATTAGCAAAAGTGCATTCGTTTCACATTTTAGGATAATGGTTTGTTTCATTTGAACCAAACTCCATTTACACAAAATATAAAAAGGTAAATATAATCTAAATTCTTGTAATTTTTTTTAAATTCAATTCTTTAAAAAATTTTGAATAAAAATTAAAAATATACTTAATAAGAAACGATGAAAAAATATAAATAAAGAATGAATTTTTTAAATGATAAGAAAATCATTTATATTTACATAAATAATTCGAAAATAAAATTAAGGAAAAGATAACATTTTTTTTATCAAAAGTCAATTTAGGCAAGTCATTATCTAGATTGAAAGTTCAATTTTTTTTATCAAAATTGTATTTAAGATAAATCTTTTAGATAAATAAATAAAGATAAAATAATTTTCTTTAATTTTAAATAAAATTTGAATTTATTTTTATTTAAATAGATAGAAATTTAATTGAAAAAACTAAATTAATATATCTATCTTAATATATAATATCTAATGTTCTATAATTTATTTTACTTTAAGACAAAATCTTTTAAATTTATCCTAATTCTCAATATATAATAGATAACATCTTTGTTTAAGATATAATCTTTCTTAGATTAATTTATCCTATTTCTATATTATCCTAAAATAATATCAACATATATAAATTTCCAAAATAATAAATCCTATGTGGCGAAATCTTAGAGTCTTAACGTGGGAACGACACGTAGGAAAATCCTAGGTGGTGCAACGTGGTGGCCTTATTCCTTGCATCTTTTATATATATATATATATATATACATAGATTGTTATGTTTTTAATCAATCAATGAAGAAAACAATTATCCCCAAACCCTAATCTCCTTCTCATTCTACGCTTCTTTTTGTCTTCTCCCCTATCTCATCTAAGTCACTCTTTATCCCAGACTTCGGTCCTTTTTCCCTTCACCCGGTTACTTTATTCATTGAATCCAGTACGAGATCTATACGGTTTCGTATCAATTGGTGCTTTAAATTCTTTAAACCAAGTTTAACGATGGAGATATGAAGCGTTACCTACTAGAGTTATTACAGTGCACTCTATATATTTAGATTCATGAGGAAATCTACCCAGTTTCTTGCAACGTCTTACAACAAGTGTTTTCCGTCTTCAAAATTATAGAGGATCTTGAGAGATTAAGCTCGGACTCAGGGTTTTCGACCTCATTTCAAGAACGTAGAATCCGTCATAGATGCTTTCAAATCTTTTAACGGAAGATGCATCTATTATGGATGCTGTCGTATGGAATTTTTCCCTGATGACTGGATTAGCAACGTACTAGACGAGATGGGAATTCCTCTCGAAGAGGCGAATGGGCCGTCACGAAACACCAGCCTCGCGACCGCGGCAACTAGCCCCGTGCATGCGGCTAATGCACCTGAGCCAACGCTCGCGGCCAATTACCTGGCGCCCGCGGCCAATGCCCCCGTGCCCGCGGCGTTTGTCCCCGCGCCCGCAGCCCCTGATCCCACGCCCGCGGCTCCCGCCAAACCACACCCGACGCATGCGTCGCCTTCCTCGTATCAGTGTATCTATTGAGATAGTGGCCACGTACGCACAAAGAGGGATCCCTTGGGAGGCGAAGGTGACATTTTTCACCACATGCAAGACACTTTCAAACCAAAATGGGCTATAAAAAGGGGGAAAAGAGAGTGGAAAGGATCTTTTCTTCATTTCGGAAAGACGAACCTGAGTAATTTATAAACGAAGCATGTTTTCATCGTTTTTTGTTCATTTGATCGATCATCCCTTATCCGAAAGCTTATCATTATCAAACTCATTTTCTTTAATTAGTCTCTTGATGCTGCTCGAGCTAAGACGCATAGTGCCAACCATGACAAACCCGCCCTGCCGCTGATGGAACGTGCTCGATGCATCGAGTACTACAAATTTGGGGGTTGTGGTCACTTCAAGAAAGATTTCCCCGACTCAAGGAGGGTGTTGTTTTCAGCCCAAGCCGAGGCCTATGAGAGCCTAGATGATGACGAGGCTGATTTTGAGGAGCCACGAGAGCCCAAGGGTGATACATACCATGTCATGCCCATGGACTCGTAAGGTGCCTCGTCCCCTAGCCTTGTCACTCGGTAGGACATGAGCGTCAAGGAAGCCGTCAAGGCCGATCAACGGAAAAATCTATTCCACACCCGTTGCTTGGTCCAAAATGTCTCCTTGAGTGTGATCATCGAAAATGGAAGTGGTAGGATCGTTAGTACTTCTAGGTCGTTGACCTAGCCAAAGTTGTCAACCTAGTCAAGGTTGTCGACTTAGACAAAGTCACGAACCTGAGTGTATACGCAGCGGAAATTTAATTTAACAAGAAAGACTTACTTGACAAGATGATTTTTTATAGTGGAAACACTTGATCGATGAACTCTATCAATGAAGTCTGAAAACCACTACCTTCCAAGTTCTCGCTTGGAAGGATTAAAAGTCGTAGCTTGCTTTATTGATCTTTTGGATTGTTTACAAGAACACCCTGGATCAGACCTGCTTCCCAAGCACTCTAGAACTTGTTGTGAACCAAGTAACCACAACCCTCAACCCGTCTAACAAGCCTATGTATCTTCGAACTCACCACTCGATCGAATCCCACGAACGATTCACTCTCTTTTTTCTCTTTCACAAATATGGAGTATAATCTCGTGGTTTTTCCTCTCTTAATATGCAATATCAGTTCACCCATTTTCTAACCTAATAACCACGAATTATATAGGCTAGCACAATAGGATTTAGAGATATATTATATTCTTTATTAATTAAGGAAGATAATATAAATCTAATCCTTACAAATCTTCCTAAGGATAAAATAAATATTACAATAAAAAAACTCCTTAGGGCTTAAGCAAGATGCACGCCCTTTCTTGTTTTGATAAGATTCTTTCCTTAACCGAATTGATCTGATATCTCGCGCAATCTTCTCACGCGTTTTCAGTCTGCCTGCTTGTCAAGTCGAGGACCTGGCTCACGTCGACGACCTGTCCATGTCGGCGACCTGGATCACGTTGGCAACCTGTTTCACAGACTCGAGGTCAACCACCTGAATTGCATAGGTCGGGGACGTGACTCACGTTGGCGACCTATTTTGCAACTTCTAAGTTGGCTACCTTACTTGCGTAAGTTGACGACCTATCAAATTCTTGAGCTCACATTCTACCAACTCTTCTATCCCGTCTTGGTTCACATGTTCGTAACTTCTCACATGTCCACGACTTCATAGAAGAATCCATGTGGTAGACTTCCTTCAAGTTTGGAACCATTAAAATCAAAGCTTCGCTTTCTAACAAAAGTTGTGTCAACTTTGTTTCTTCAAAGGTTGTTAAGCATTTCAATTAGCCACGACTACACACCCAACGCCTTTCAAGCTTCAATAGATATCTTTTGACAAAGGCGAATGAATTAAAAGGCAAGTGCTTCTTTCTTTATCTATTGGTCTTTATATAATGACACTCTTCTTTGTGATGTCACGAACATGGACGCCACACACTTGTTGGGGCGACCATGGCAATTTGATTGTCGCGTGCTTCACGATGGCTATTTGACACATAGATGTTCAATTACCATGGTAAGCGTGTGACCCTCTTACCTATGTCTCCTAGTGAAGCTCTACAAGACGAGGCAAAAAGGCAACGCCAAAAGACTTGGGAGACCACCCCAACGTAACTAGAGGTCAATTCGGCTCAACCGAGCCAAAATTCAGCCTCAGCTGATTTTAAAAGCGCTTATGGGTCCTTCACTCCAGATTCTGGACATGTTGCAGGTTCGCCACCAGAGTGCCCAGGGAAAGAGTCTCAGTGCCGATAGAAACCGAGCCATTCCTTGCCAGCGACAAAAACTACGCTAGTCCGTGGAATTTGCATTTGCTGACGGCTCGGGACGAATTTACAAGCGTTTCTAGTCCAAATCCTCATGAAATCCAGAGATCTAAAAGTTTTGAAAAATGGGCCTCTAGAAAATCCTGATTCATTGAAGGAGACGGGTCACCACTCGACGCGTGCGAGGATCGCCAATTGCTTGACCGACGCCATGACGTGACTCGGTCACTTCAGGGACATTTTGCTTGATTTATTCTATGTCCCTTGCTTACTTCTACTCATGGAATAGATAGTGTCTTACCCGACCCCATTGTTTCTCTTTTGTAGTATTTCAAGGATGTGATGCCCAACGAGCTTCCCGATGGCTTGCCGCATATCCGAGGAATCGAACACCGCATTGACTTCATTCCCGACACTTCATTGTCGAATCGTGTTGCATATAGTGATTCTCCAAAAGCAACTTAATAGCTCTAGTGCTAAGTCCAAGAGATGTTGGACAAGGGCTACGTTCGAGGGGGCCTTTGCCTGTGTGCTATGTTAGTCATCCTAGTGCCAAAGAAAGATGGGAGTTGGAGGATGTCCGTCGACTATAGTGCCATCAACCAAATCAATATCAAATACCGTCATCCCATTCCACGCTTGGACGACATGCTAGACGAGTTGCATGGGGTCATGCTCTATTCAAAGATCGATCTTAAGAGGGGCTAGATAAATTTTCATTCAATCCGAATAGTAGCCAAGAGGGGGGGGGCGAGGGGGGCCAGCCGACCCCTGTCTCCTTTCATTCAATATATAATCACTCATAGAAAATATATGATGCAAGGTAGGGGTGTCCATAAAAACCGAAACCAAAGAACCAAAAAACCGATTATGTTTTAGGTTAACCAAACCGACTTTTTTTAAATTTCGGTTTGGTTAACCGAACCGAAAATATTTTCGGTTTATCGGTTCGGTTTCGGCTTACGACTTTACATATAACGGTTAACCGAAAAACCGAATATATAATAATATTTTATTCAACTATTAGTTATCTTTGATTTATTTAGTTGTTAAACTCTATGATCTTCAAGGCTAACAATTTGGAGTCTTTCCATCTTCAATTTTAACAATTTACACACTATGTTTCCACTTCTCATTGATATAAGATTCGCTTATTAAATTTTATGGGATAAAAATTAATACACACAATGTTTGATTCCACACAATATAGTATATATTCTCGATATTTGTTTACAACAACCAAGACAATATGATATAAGTACAAATTTAAAATAAAAGTCTTGTTTGATCGCTTTTTTTATTCAAATTTTATTATTTTAGTCTTAATTATTTAAGGTAAAATTACATAAACGGTTATCGGTTAATCGAGAAAACCAAACAGAAAAATTGCTTAACCGAACTACGGTTAACCGGGATTCACAGTTCGGTTTCGGTTCATCATTTTAACTAACCGAAATCACGGTGGTTAACCGGATTTGGACACCCCTATTGCAAGGGATGTTAGACTCTTGCCGAGTCCTTTTTTCCGCCTTTTGCCTATAATGCTATTTATTTCCTTTTTTACCCACTCCCAACCTCTATTCCTTCCTCTTGCCCAACTTCTTTCCATTTTTCTTTTTTTTTGCCCACCATTCTAATTTTCCTTTTTGAGATATTTAATACGGTAATAACAACTCGAATATTATGAAAATTAGTATTTTATTAAATTTGTATGGATAGTATGTATGAGAGATGCATAAAAAATAAATTAGGTTTAAGATTAAAAAAAATAAAAAAAGATGTATTTGACATATCAAAATTATAGTATATCACATAGAGTACATAATAAATATCTTAACTAATTTATATTTTCTTGAACAACTCTACTAATTATTATTTTATATTTGTTACATAGTAGCTTGTAATACATATATTTAGTTTGCTATCAACTAGTCCCCTGTATATAATCTTATATGTTGACCTATAATATTTTTAATTATTAATTAGTAATAAAATATTTTGTTTTAAAAAAAAATCATATTTATAATTATTTCCCTTCCTTTTCAAATGTTCTGGCTCCTCCATTGCATCCGATTATAAACTTTTTTTATATTTAAGTTGATTCCAGTCTAACTCCCTTTCGTTTCCCTAAAACAAAAAGAATGTAAGATCTTATGGGCATGCATAAGATCTAGAATATTATCTTAGATGACTCTATTATCTATAATTAAAAATGTTTATAAGTTGTAGAACATATATTAATAGGTCAATAATAATTTGTTGAAATTGAATTGAGAGTGATAAACGTTTTATAAACCACCGATGACTTATTTCCAATTTATTGAACTATGACAAAAATGCTTGTATAGACTACTTTTACCAAAAACATTCTTTCACAATACACTTTTATTTAACTGAAGTTCGTCATATAATAAACTTTATATGACCTAAAAAAAATATCTTTGTTTCGAATTGTTTAATTAACAATCTCTAAGGTCTTATTATAAATTTGTACAAAAAATACTCATTTATTTGGACTTTGGCCTATTTATTTATTTTATTTTATTGCTTTTTTGTTTAGGTTTTGCTCAAGTTTAATTAGTACATCTCTAAAGAATTAGATTAGAGTTTTGATTTTGAATTGAGTTATTTAGGGCGGACCAGATTATTTTTGTGCTTTGTGACTTTTGAAATTATTTTCATCTGAGTGGAAAAAAGATCAACCTTTCGTTTTACACGTCTCCAAATGAGTTAACCTATTATCGATCGCTATATTTTAATACTTCAACATCTCGAACCTAAACTTATCTTCAATCTGTCTATTTAATTATTTGTACTCTTACATGTGTTATTTTTTATGTCTTTCTTGTAACTTATCTTAACCAGTCTCACCTACCATTTTGACGGCTTCTTAATCTCAAGTCTGGCTGGTATACATGTTAAAAACAACAAGAGTGAAGCACAAATCTTAACATTTAAAATCAAATAGGTCTGCGCTAGTTAGTGTCCTACTACTATGTATTCCCGTACCTTGTACGGATTTTTCTTAAATAAAATATTTTTAAATATATTTATTATTCGAGAAAAATAATCATGTAAATATTTAAATATAAATTTTGAATAAATATTTAAAATCAATAAACTATAAATGTTGTTTATTTGAAATAATAATATTTTGTTAGTATTACGAATTAAATTAATATCCAAAAATGATAATTTATTTAATTATGAAAATAGATAATTAATAAGATAAAAACTTATCAATTCATCATATACATGAGACGACTCAAAATAAACTTAATTATAGTGATATATGATCGAAGATTTTATTTGGCGCCCGGTCTAGGGGGTAGGTTGGCAAGCCTACGCGGCGCCCCTAGAGCCGTAACGGTCATAAGGCTTGTGGCCGTTACGACCACGGCCGTCCTGGCCGTTACAGCCAAGGACGTTATGGTCGTTACGACCATATTAGTTATGGCCGTAATGACCAGATGTTTAATAAATTCAAAAAACTTGCATTTATTGCCAACGCCCTACCTAACAATATTTATTGTCCGCTCTTTTTAACCTTATACACATTAAACTCGAGACTCAAACCCTCCAACAGTCTCCTCTCTTATCTTCTATGCTCTTCTTCTCTCCAAAAACAATCAAAGATGTCCAATGAGGATTACATGTATAACTATAATTTGACGGAAAACTCGCCTCGAATAGATCACAACGAGGTAACTACTTCATACCAAAGTTGTTATACCCTCGTTTTAGTTATGTGATTTTAGGGTTGTATCTAGTTGAGGCCCTCGTTTTAGTTTTGTATCCACGACAACAATTGTGCCTGATTACGATTCATCTTGGTTAGTATCACGAGACGCGACCGTTATGGCCAAGACGGCTCTGGCTGTTACGGCCACAACACACACATCTGTTACGGCTTGTAGAGCTCTGGCCTTAACTGCCATATCCATCTTGTCCATAACGGCCGCGTCTTGTTTAGCCTTAACAGCCTGTTCTTACAGTTTGTTTCCCAACATTACAGGAGGAAAATGAGGTATACATTGGGCTAAATGATCTTCAAATAAACGATGAGAGTACGTATCAAAATGTGTTGGACACGTCAACCGCGTTTGGATTTCCAAATTATGTCCAGAGTACACCGGTTGTCGGATTCCTATGTCATGCTCCATTGCCGTCGGGGCAATTTTTTCATACACCGGACTACATACAGTCTACACCGGCCATGTTCGGATTCCCGGGTTTTATACCAGTACAGCCGTGGCAAGTACAATCTCCATTCCAAATGGTCGTAACGACCACAGGTGAAATGGCCGTTACGACCTGTTCTTGCAGATTGAAACCTCTGGTTTCTATAGAAAACAAAATTGCGTTGAGCTGATTATTAACATTCTATTATAGGGTGGAAGGACAACACTCAACATTCAAAAACTGGTTGACTACAGGCCACGTGAGATTGGACACAACATTTGATCAATATCATTCCTTATTGCAGATCCAAGTGAACGAGATAAAAGCTTCTTTGAATCGGTATCGTTTCAGGATGATGTCTGAGTTGATTGGAGTTGACATTTTCAGACTATTAAACTACACAGTATCAGACAAAGGAATGAAGTTTCTGATGGACGAGTATGAGAAAGGGGAAGATGCATACCTTGACCCTAACTGCAAATGTCTGTTGTCAGTGACACACGGGTTGCCATGTGTCCATAGCATTGCACGTTATGTGTCCTTGGAGACGCCAATTCCTCCTACTACAGAGTATATCTTTTGGCGAACACTTGACCTAGACACGCCCATATTGCCTAATGAAGAGGCGGAAGGTACAAAGCCTAGAGTTGCAAGATCATTGATGGATGAGTTCATGAACAACGAGTTCTCTGAAATGACAGCTGATGAACAATACAATTGTGCTCATAATATCCGCAAGCTAGCCCGACCAGATAAGAGGACAGTAAAAGAACCCGTAGTTCGAAAGCCAAAGGGAAGACCCAAGAATAGTCCAAACAGAAGAATTCTATGCGGGTGGGAGCAGATTGACAAAGAGCTGGACGAGACTCCTCCAAAAGAAGCCTAGAGGGCGGCCCCCAAAGTACCTAAGTCCACCCCCAACTCCATCTGAAAAGAGCTCTCCTAGCACACCACCACATACTTTGGATCCATCATCCGGTCCTTTGCAGTTCATTCCGGTGTGTATGAAGGAGTTATTTAGGGGTCACTATGCGATTGTTGCTGATGGAAATTATGGGTTCAGAGCCGTTGCAGAATGTCTAGGGCTCGGTCAAGAAAGATGGCGCGACGTCCGAACTAAGATGATGATGATTGTACTCGAGCATGTCAACATATTTGACCGCGCTTTTCTTCATTATACGGCTATTGAGATGTCCCGCAAGCTGGAGTGGGATAGTCCAGGTTTTACCCCTCGGGAGAGGTGGTTTAACCTTCTAGACATGGGGCATTTGGTTGCTACAGCATACAATTGCGCACTTGTTGTGGGGCGACAACACCAAACTTATCTTCCCTTAACAGCCCCCCAATTGGAATGGGACCTTGGAGAATGGAGTCATCTTCATTTTCTTCGAGACCGTTTGTGGACATTTTGAGTCGGTAAGTTAATGAATTTTTCAAACTCTTTCGGGCTTTTTTCGATTTGTATAACATTTAATGTGTTAATTCTTTGTTTGTAAGTGTTCTTCCTTGATAATTGTCCATTGTCATCGGTAGTTCCAATGTGGAGACATAATTATGACACGGACGCATTTAGCATTCTTCGTCTATTTCTCCAACGACTCAACAAATACAGATTTGCTCCCAAGGATGATCATCCCATTTTAGTGGACGTAGGTTCTACTTAGTTTGAAGTTTGAAGTTTCTATTGCTCCAACGACTCAACAAATACAATCTGAATATGTAATATTAGTTTGAAGTTTCTACTTAGTTTGAATCCATATCCGAGCATTATCATAATCCAACATAATATAAATCCATATGCGAGCATAATCATAATCCTACATAGGCATCATCTGACTACAAATGAAAACATAAATAATCCGAACTACATAATCAAAACATAAATAATCCGAACTACATAATCAAAATATAAAGCCCTAGGCATCATCCGACTAGTCATCACCATCGCCATATCCAGGGACCGCTCCTCCCATAATCTCAATAGATCTCCTGATAGCGTCTTGTACCTCCGGTGGGTGCACCCTTGGATATGCCGCCCATGGTGCAAGATAACCCAACGCCTCCTGCATACGCTGCATATATAACAAAATAATTATTAGCTAAAAACATCAATTATGTAACAAAGGCAAACAATCCCAACATTATACCTCCGCAGCAGTCGTGGAGGGCCGACTAACACGTGCGCGTGTACGAGGTAGGAACCAAGCCAAGTAGTCCTCAGCATACTCGGACGGATCATCAGTCACAGGAGATCCCATCGTGCCTAAGCTGATACGGTGCAAGTCCCTCAATCTTCAAACCCAAGTGGTTGTGTCAAACTCTACCTTGTACCTTGTCAAGTCTCCTACTCGAACGGTCGTCTTCGGCAGAATAACATCTTCAGGTATCCTCTGTACACACCCAAACTGCCTAGCGCATCGATTCGGCATGTATGGCTCTAATATAGCCAGAAATGATAGCAGCCCATGAAAACAAGACGAAGCATATGCATCGGTAAAATCTAAATCCCCATAGGGCATCCAAGCCACCTGATTCAATTTCGCATGATAAATGAAGTCCTTTTGAAAAAAAACCCTTAAATACAACTTGTAAAGAGTATACTCACATCTGTAGCTGTCATAGCATCAAGCTCTGCTTTGTAGTTGCGCCCAACCTACACTGTACCCATCTCCCCAGATCTGAGACCATGTTCCTCCCTCCGGTAATGGTAATGGCATCCCGGCGGGATAAAAAAAACATCGGACTAGTCAAGTGTGACTGATAATATTAGCCAAAATAAAAAAAATAAAAAAATTAGGTTCGATCAATTACCTGTAATAGCGTGTAACACATAGAAGCTCCTCTAGCCCCAAACCTCGAGCACTCACCAAGTCCCTTATACAGATGAGCCAGTGCAGCAAAAGCCCAAGACATACTCTGTACATCCTCGTGATCATGTACCATGTCCAAGTATGTGATAGGGATCCGATGTT